>JBBELK010001011.1:0-329292 GCA_037783545.1 Henricia sp. BOLD:AAB3569 | reverse complement strand
TCGCAATTTGCTACCGTGAAAGTGATATAGCGCCCTCATAGTTGTACATGTATAGCTAAAGAGAGAATGCGCAGTACGTGTAAACATATAGTACATGTACATGTGTTTCTTTTCGGTCTTTTGTTAGAAGAGAAACTCTTTCCTTTCGGTTCGTAAGCAATTAGAATGGGGTATGGCCTGCCTGGGCAATCAAGCGTTGCTTAGGCAGGCCATATAAGTATTGTGTTCTTGCGGTTTGTCATTCGGCTTTCTGACACACATACATGCGTACACGCCAAGTTTACTTCCTCCCCTGCCTACACGCCCCATTGCGCCTGCACGTCTACCTCGCCACACCCATACGCCATGGCTGAAAACGGTGCGCCTCCAGTAGACATGGCCGGGCTTATGACTTACCTCGATAGAAAATTCGACAGCCTCAAGGAGCAGAATGCAAGGGAAGCAACGAAGGCCACGCTTCAGCTCCCAGACATAAAGAGCAAAGGGAATTTGGCCCAGTACAAATTCTGCGCTAACGTTGCGGAGGGTGTTGCAGAAGTGAAGTCGGCCATCTTGGATCGACACCGCGATGACGCACTAGAGAAGCTTGACAAACTGCAGGCCGTCGTCGACAATCGCATCAAGCTGATAAAGCTGGCGGATAAATCACCGTCTGGATGGGAGACCGTCAACCAGTACATCGCCGACGACCTGGCTTCGGATTCGGAAGATGATAAGAAGATAAGCAGAGAAGGACGCCGAACGTACCTTAAAAGAGCGCAAGCAGAAGCGGCTCAAGACTTCCAATGCTGGGGGGTCCAGACCAAGTCCTGCCCCTTGGAGGCCCTTTCGTAACACCGCCCCTGCACGAGGCGCCATTGCAGGGGTATCCAGACGCGCCCAAGAAAGAGGGTACTGCTTCCGCTGTGGGCAACAAGGACATTGGGCAAAAGCCTACACCATTGGTCCCGGAAGTTCTACCCAACCCTCAGCTTAACCGAGTACAGAACACTGTAGATGATAAGATAAGTGATTTTGCTGTTCTCAATGATGTGTTCACAGATCTAGGGTTCAGAGAAAGTATTGATTTCAACGTTAATGTTCCAACGAAATTGTTACCTTTGCGTGGTAGTCTCCTTAAAGGTCTCCCCTCTTGGAGAGAAATAGAGTCCTCCCGATTTATTTTGCAGACCATTGAGCTAGGTTATAAATTGCCATTCTTATCAATACCTAATTCGTGTTTTCTTTCCAATAATCGTTCAGCGAAAGAAAATTCAGTCTTTGTAGAGTCTGCCATAGCTGAATTACTGGTTAATGATTTAGTTGAAGAGGTTTTTTCTCCCCCAACTGTCGTTAACCCTTTGAGTGTTTCCACCAATCGTTCTGGCAAGTGCAGATTGATTTTGGACCTTCGAGAAGTTAACAAGCACTTGGATTATTTACCAGTGAAATACGAAGACCTAAAAATTCTAAAGCAATACTTGGAACCAAACTCCTACATGTTCTCATTCGACTTAAAGTCGGGTTATCACCACGTTGAGATTTGTAGTCCACATTGCAAATATCTCGGGTTTTCTTGGCAATTTGCCAATTCCAAAACAAGTCGATATTTTGTTTTTAAGGTTCTACCCTTCGGCCTGTCTACAGCTTGTCATATTTTCACTAAATTGTTAAGGCCTTTGGTAAAGCGATGGCGCCGACTAGGTATTGCCATTGTATTGTATTTAGATGACGGTATAGTGGCCAATACAAATGAACAACAACTTACAAAGCAGGCCGATACTGTTTCAAATGACTTGCGTAATGCTGGTTTTATCGTTAATGAACAAAAATCTAATTGGTTCCCCATTCAGAGTCTCACCTGGTTAGGTTTTGTTATAGATACAAAGCGGTTTACTATTTCGGTTCCCTTATCGAAAATTACTGATATTTTGGACATGTTAGATTCACTTATCCAAACGACCCTCTCTAATGCTAGTGTTACAGCTAGGATTGTTGCACAATTGGTCGGTCGTTTAGTCGCATGCCGACCTGGCGTTGGTAACATTGCAATACTCATGACCAAATGCTTACAAGTACTGATAGCGAACAGGCGTGCATGGGACAGCCCACTGCACATTGATAGCGCTGGTTTATACGAATTGCAATTTTGGAGAAAACAGCTGTTGAAATGTAACGGAGTCTCCCTACAGAGAGTAATCCTAGATTAACAAGGGTTGTATATAGTGACGCTTCTCAATATGCATGCGGAGGGTACATTGTAAATGTTGACGATCACCCCTGTTACGATGTATTCTCCCCGGTCGAACAGAAAAAGAGTTCGGCCTGGAGAGAACTGAAGGCTGTTTTTATTATCCTAATATCAAGGGCTGACGATTTAGCAAATACTTACGTTAAATGGTACACTGACAGCCATAATGTTGCTACGATCTTGTCGACGGGTAGCATGGAGGTCGATCTGCAACAATTGGTTTTAGCCATAGTCACGTTTTGTCTAGAGAAAAATATTAATATTTTTTCCCGAATGGATCCCACGTACGCAGCCTCAATGACAAAGCAGACCACATCAGCAGAATTGTGGACTATGATGACTGGGGCGTTTCTCAGTCGGTCTTTACTCTTTTTAACAGACGTTGGGGCCCATATGAATTAGATGCTTTTGCAAATAACCACAACTCCAAAGTATCGCGGTTTTTCTCTAAGTATTGGTGCCCGGGTACAGCCGGTATTGATGCGTTTGCCCATGATTTTCACACTTTTAATAGCTGGCTTGTTCCCCCAGTCAGTATGATTGGCAAATTGCTTGCATTCATGCATCAATACAAGTGCTCGGGTACATTAGTAGTGCATAAATGGCACAGCGCCTACTTTTGGCCGTTAATAGCCAACGTTATAAACGGTAGTGTAGCTATTGATCTTGTAGAGTATGTCCGACCAACCGGATTTTTTCAACCGGGGTCACATGATTCTTCAGTTTTCTGTAATTCTCCATTTATTTCCAACGTTCTTGTATTGAACTTAAAATATTAATTTAATTGATGTTATTTTTCTTTACATGGCTATTATTTTTTTCAGATATCGAGAAAGTAGACGGTCTCTGGTTGGCCGGGAAAGCCTTATCCCATCCATCTCTGAAAGCGCTGTTCAATCAATTGAAGCACACCTTAACTGCGTCCAGAGCAAATGCAACTACGAGAAAGTACAGCTATGCCTATATGAGATGGAGGGAATGGACAGAATTGTATCCAGGTGTAAAACCTTTCCCAGTCGACCCGTTATATTTTTCTTTATACTTGATCTCGTTATCCCAGACAAGTAGTTCACCTGCACAAATTGATGCAGCGTACTATGCCATAAGTTGGATATATAGTTTTTGTTCAAATTGCGGGTTGTTTAACCCATGTGAATCTAGGGTTGTCAAATCAATCAGAGATTCTGCTCGCAGGTCACTTTGCAAACCAAAAAATGCGAAAGAGCCTTTAAGTGTGGATATCCTACTTCTGTTAAACAATATGTATGGAAAGCCATCTGCACCCCTGATCAATTTGAGATTTATGACTATGTGTCTTTTAGCTTTCTCTGGTTTCCTTAGATATGACGAATTACGTTCCATAAAGAGATGTGATGTTAAATTATTTGATCACCACTTGACCATTTTTATCGAGAAGTGTAAAACAGATCAATTTCGTCAGGGAAATACGGTTTTTATTGCTAAAACCTTCTCAGAGCTTTGTCCTCATGAACGACTGAAATTGTATCTAATGAGAATAGGTTTGTTCAGTCCAATGGACTCTGAGTTATATTTATTCCGTGCACTCACTCCCAATGGGTCTGCCTTAAGAGCAAACAATGTTCCGCTCTCATACACAAGGGCTAGAGAGATCTTTCTAGAAAAACTCGAAAGTGTCGGTTTAAACAAAAGTTTGTATGGTCTTCATAGCCTAAGGTCAGGCGGCGCTACAGCCGCAGCCAATGCAGGAGTACCTGATCGACTTTTCAAGTCTCACGGTCGCTGGGTAAGCGAGACAGCGAAAGATATGTATGTAAAGGACTGTATCGATTCTAAATTGTCTGTAAGTTCATCCTTGGGTCTCTGATTCCAATGGTCTCGCTATCTTTGCGCTTCGGGAGTGACAAGTGTGTTGTCAGGAACTGTCACTCCAAACATAATATTTTGTTTGTTGCTAATTGCGGGAGATTAGAAAGGAAATGTGTTTCTTTTCGGTCTTTTGTTAGAAGAGAAACACTTTCCTTTCGGTTCGTAAGCAATTAGAATGGGGTATGGCCTGCCTGGGCAATTAAGCGTTGCTTAGGCAGGCCATATAAGTATTGTGTTCTTGCGGTTTGTCATTCGGCTTTCTGACACACATACATGGCGTACACGCCAAGTTTACTTTACCTATTCTTTGCAGGTTACATGAGCATCTTTTTTGATGGATACCGGCGCATTATAAATTTTCATTATTATTATTATTAGTAGGATTGCATTAGTTCAAGTGACCTGGGCACTTTGAGTCATGCATACTCCCAGACACGTCCTCTCTCCTAGTTTTTTGGCCCACGGGTTTTTATCTAGGCAAGCGTAGGGGTTGCGTGTGTGCTGACTCTTTAGAACTTGATGCACAGGCCGCTGCGGTATTGGCAGCAGATGTATCCGATATTGGACCGATAGCATATATTAGTCATGATATCTCCATCGACTTGGAGCTGAGAGCTTTAGTCTGGTGCCCATGTTTGTCGCATTGACGAGTAATTAGCTTGGAGCATGGTTTTAGCTTGGTGACCATTGACTCGGAGCTGTAGCTTTAGTCTGGTGCCCATGTACGTCGCATTGACGAGCAATTAGCTTGGAGCTTGGTTTTAGCTTGGTGACCATTGACTCGGGGCTGCAGCTTTAGTCTGGTGCCCATGTTTGTCGCATTGACGAGTAATTAGCTCGGAGCTTGGTTTTAGCTTGGTGACCAATGACTCGGAGCTGCAGCTTTAGTCTGGTGCCCATGTACGTCGCATTGACGAGTAATTAGCTCGGAGCTTGGTTTTAGCTTGGTGACCAACGACTCGGAGCTAGCTGTAGCTTTAGTCTGGTGCCCATGTACGTCGCATTGACGGTAATCTGCGTGTATCGTTTGGTAGAATTTTGGGCAATATGCTTTCTCGTTTTTGTTTTTTAATTACAAGCGAGTTATGTTGTATATTTATTCATAATGGAAAATTGTTGGTCTTACCATATCAGACTGACTTACGGATTTCTGTATTGAAGAATTGTTAAATGTTTAACAAGATGAATAAAAGGAGTAACAAGTGTGTTGTCAGGAACTGCCACTCCAAACATAATATTTTGTTTGTTGCTAATTGCGGGAGATTAGAAAGGAATTGTTGTAAGTTGCGCGAACATGCAGTGCACGTCCCATTTAAAAACAAAAGCTAAATATAGGCCTGAAATAATTAAGTCATTGTCTGGATTTTATTGAACCATCTTTTAAAAATCTAATTACGAAATTGTCCTCCTTGGCCAAACTCTTTTCAATTAAACTAATTATGTGCTCTGATTTCTGCCTTTGATGACTAATATATGTATATCAGTATTTCGAGTAAACATCGCGTTTCCGTCCCAGATGTGAACAAAACAAACTAAAAATGAACAGTTTAGAATTCGCAAAGGGAAATCAAACTTGCCTCTAAACTGAGTTTTCAGGATAAACTTTTTAAATATTTAATTTATAACGCCCATGTGACATTATTACAAATAGTACTAATTTTACAGTAACCAAATTGATGTTTTTAAAAGTGCAAACACTGAAAATTGCCATATTTTCAAATCTAAACAAATCTTTTCTCAATCGATGAAGGTAACTGTACTGTTTACATAATGTACATGTTATTTTGTTTTATATGAAATTTGGCCCAAGACTCTCTTAGTATAAATCCTGAACATACATGTTATGATACTCCTCAAGCAGCTAATTAAGTAATCAAAAGTTTTTACCTGCGCCATGACTTGGTATCTCACAGTTCATCAAACACTTGGAAGTGGCAGATCTGTATAGCAGTACACTCAGGCAAACTGACACAACTCAAAAACGGTTCATCATCAGGTATAAGATTAAATGAGCATACAATTTAATGTTTTCCATATTCAAACATTCGTAACAAATCAGCCGATTCACCTATGATCGTGATTCCTGCGCCATATACGGTAATTAACAAAGGTATTTAACTGATGATCTCATAATGACGTCATCACGTGTCAGATTAAAGGTGATACAAATATTATAAATATGAAATATTAACAAATGCGAGCTACAACCTTGATTCCTTCCCATATACGATCACTAGCAAAGGTCGTTAACTTTTGGCTTTTCCGTTTATTTCTTCTTCTGATGTTTTCCCCATTGACATAACGCATGGGCGTTGTCGGCACTTTTTGAGGTTGTTCCCAAACTTGAGGTTGTTCTTAAACAAACTTGGTAACATCAAAGACATAGTAGAAGAGGTGTGCACCCAACAATGGCGTCATCATGACGTCATCAGGTGTAAGTTTAAAGGGGCATGAAATTTAATGTTTCCATATGCAAAAATTCATAAAAAATCAACCGTTTGACCTACGATCTTGATTCTTTCGGCATATACGATCATTAATAAGGTCTTTCAGATGCCCACATGCCTTCACATTTGACCTCATTCCCTATTGGTCAAACAGACTTTGCCTTGCCATTTGAAACTGGTAAGAGGTATTTGGATGGGGTCAAAGGTGTTTGAGTTCGACTAGGGTGGGGTATCCAAAAAAATATCGCTGTGACCTTGCTCACTTCCGGTAGAAACCGGAAGTGCATTTAAATGAACCTATTTTGTAAAAGTGGGGAAAGCTGCCGAGATGCGGTTGGTAGTGTTAGTGTCTAAGGTAAATAGGGTTTCCAAAAATGTAAGTTTCTACGTCATTCCATAAAAGGGTGCCCTCTAGCGGCAACATTAAAAAGTCTTAAAATGACCCTTTGATAGCAGTGTTTGCGCAAATTAGCCCAATAGTGGTGAATTTAGAGTGCGTCGACCACCAAACATGTCTGTATTGTTAAAACATTGATTACGTCATCAATCCTTTAAAGGTAACACATTAAAGGTAAACATTTTTTTAATTAAATACTTTATATACTTTTTGCAAGCTAAGCATGCTCATTTTTGAAGTTAAAAAAAATCGAAAAAGCCCTACGCTCTGTTCATAGAACAGACGTAGCTCTAGTTTTTTTTTCTTCCGTTTTCTTCTGATTTTGTTCCCATAGACAAAGCGCATAGGCGTTGTCGGCGCTTTTTAAGGTTGTTGCGAACGGGGTACTTTAACTTTGGGATTCAGAGGCCCGACCTCTGGCACAAAGAGGTGCCCCTGGACCACATTAAAATAAGCGTGCCAGTTGGAAACTTGTCCGGTACATAAAACACGACGAGGCAGCATAACCCGCACACAGTATTGGCATTATAGCCTATAATACACGCGCAAGCCCAATGGGTGTGCATTGCTTAAGGCGCGCGGAAATTCAAAAGGAATTACTGGAGCGCGCTCTACCATTGTTGAGAAAGAGCCAATTTGACTATGTGCACAACGTATAGGCTCCATCCCAACGTAGTGCAACCGTACGTGCGGTAAACGACGATTGTTGAAAACCGCCGTAATGATACTGGTGCTGCCCACACCTCCCAAGTGTTTAAATGCCTCTAAATTACTCTGGTTACCTGATTTCGCCTTACAAAACCTCCCAAACTCGACGCTAGGTACTACTGCACTTTCATTTTCCTCGAAATATATCAGCTTGGATGAGAATTCAAAACCATTAATTATCCCGAGCGATCACACAGACGTCCACCAGACGGATTGCTATACTCGAGACTGCGTAGATTCCTACGCTGCCCTCAACGTCGACGGATGTGCAAATAGTCATCTACTGCCGTCTTGGATGCACTAAAATACAGTACAATCACATTCGCTTTACACTCGAAAGGTCCTCGGTTCGATCCTGAGCGGAATCACTTAATCCACCAGGGTTTTTACCACGATTCTTATGACAGACTGATCTCACTATTGTCTTCTACAGCATATTCACCGGCAGGCTGCAAACTGTAAGTCGGTCAGCGTCTGAAAATCCCATGACGACGATGGACTGGCCGGACCAGAGTGTCTGGAATTTTTGGTGTGCGGAAGGACCAGGCTACAGTCTCTTTTACTTGCACTGGCGGAAAGTACAGAGTACCTGGCGTGTGTGGACAGTGCTAAGAACGCCACATAGCTAGAATTGTGTGTGATGTTAAGAGAACATCAATCGTGTCAAGATTCCGTGGTGTAGCGGTAATCACGTTCGCCTAACACGCGAAAGGTCCCCGGTTCGATCCCGGGCGGAATCACTTTAGATTTTGCCCTTCTGGATCCATACGCCGTGTCCTCAAATAATTATCAGACCTGTAGCTGTGACTGCGGAAAACTTGATCCTCGGACCTATGAATTTCAGATTCCGTGGTGTAGCGGTTATCACATTCGCCTCACACGCGAAAGGTCCCCGGTTCGATCCCGAGCGGAATCATGAATCTATCTCTTTTGGCAGGAATTAGTCATCTACTGCCGTCTTGGATGCACTAAAATACAGTACAAAGAATGGAACACATGGCACGACCTGATTCCGTGGTGTAGCGGTCATCACATTCGCTTTACACGCGAAAGGTCCTCGGTTCGATCCCGAGCGGAATCACTTAATCCACCAGGGTTTTTACCACGATTCTTATGACAGACTGATCTCACTATTGTCTTCTACAGCATATTCACCGGCAGGCTGCAAACTGTAAGTCGGTCAGCGTCTGAAAATCCCATGACGACGATGGACTGGCCGGACCAGAGTGTCTGGAATTGTTGGTGTGCGGAAGGACCAGGCTACAGTCTCTTTTACTTGCACTGGCGGAAAGTACCGATTACCTGGCGTGTGTGGACAGGGCTAAGAACGCCACATAGCTGGAATTGTGTGTGATATTAAGAGAACATCACTCGTGTCAAGATTCCGTGGTGTAGCGGTAATCACGTTCGCCTAACACGCGAAAGGTCCCCGGTTCGATCCCGGGCGGAATCACTTTAGATTTTGCCCTTCTGGATCCATACGCCGTGTCCTCAAATAATTATCAGACCTGTAGCTGTGACTGCGGAAAACTTGATCCTCGGACCTATGAATTTCAGATTCCGTGGTGTAGCGGTTATCACATTCGCCTCACACGCGAAAGGTCCCCGGTTCGATCCCGAGCGGAATCATGAATCTATCTCTTTTGGCAGGAATTAGTCATCTACTGCCGTCTTGGATGCACTAAAATACAGTACAAAGAATGGAACACATGGCACGACCTGATTCCGTGGTGTAGCGGTCATCACATTCGCTTTACACGCGAAAGGTCCTCGGTTCGATCCCGAGCGGAATCACTTAATCCACCAGGGTTTTTACCACGATTCTTATGACAGACTGATCTCACTATTGTCTTCTACAGCATATTCACCGGCAGGCTGCAAACTGTAAGTCGGTCAGCGTCTGAAAATCCCACGACGACGATGGACTGGCCGGACCAGAGTGTCTGGAATTGTTGGTGTGCGGAAGGACCAGGCTACAGTCTCTTTTACTTGCACTGGCGGAAAGTACCGATTACCTGGCGTGTGTGGACAGGGCTAAGAACGCCACATAGCTGGAATTGTGTGTGATATTAAGAGAACATCACTCGTGTCAAGATTCCGTGGTGTAGCGGTAATCACGTTCGCCTAACACGCGAAAGGTCCCCGGTTCGATCCCGGGCGGAATCACTTTAGATTTTGCCCTTCTGGATCCATACGCCGTGTCCTCAAATAATTATCAGACCTGTAGCTGTGACTGCGGAAAACTTGATCATCGGACCTATGAATTTCAGATTCCGTGGTGTAGCGGTTATCACATTCGCCTCACACGCGAAAGGTCCCCGGTTCGATCCCGAGCGGAATCATGAATCTATCTCTTTTGGCAGGAATTAGTCATCTACTGCCGTCTTGGATGCACTAAAATACAGTACAAAGAATGGAACACATGGCACGACCTGATTCCGTGGTGTAGCGGTCATCACATTCGCTTTACACGCGAAAGGTCCTCGGTTCGATCCCGAGCGGAATCACTTAATCCACCAGGGTTTTTACCACGATTCTTATGACAGACTGATCTCACTATTGTCTTCTACAGCATATTCACCGGCAGGCTGCAAACTGTAAGTCGGTCAGCGTCTGAAAATCCCATGACGACGATGGACTGGCCGGACCAGAGTGTCTGGAATTGTTGGTGTGCGGAAGGACCAGGCTACAGTCTCTTTTACTTGCACTGGCGGAAAGTACCGATTACCTGGCGTGTGTGGACAGGGCTAAGAACGCCACATAGCTGGAATTGTGTGTGATATTAAGAGAACATCACTCGTGTCAAGATTCCGTGGTGTAGCGGTAATCACGTTCGCCTAACACGCGAAAGGTCCCCGGTTCGATCCCGGGCGGAATCACTTTAGATTTTGCCCTTCTGGATCCATACGCCGTGTCCTCAAATAATTATCAGACCTGTAGCTGTGACTGCGGAAAACTTGATCCTCGGACCTATGAATTTCAGATTCCGTGGTGTAGCGGTTATCACATTTGCCTCACACGCGAAAGGTCCCCGGTTCGATCCCGAGCGGAATCATGAATCTATCTCTTTTGGCAGGAATTAGTCATCTACTGCCGTCTTGGATGCACTAAAATACAGTACAAAGAATGGAACACATGGCACGACCTGATTCCGTGGTATAGCGGTCATCACATTCGCTTTACACGCGAAAGGTCCTCGGTTCGATCCCGAGCGGAATCACTTAATCCACCAGGGTTTTTACCACGATTCTTATGACAGACTGATCTCACTATTGTCTTCTACAGCATATTCACCGGCAGGCTGCAAACTGTAAGTCGGTCAGCGTCTGAAAATTCCATGACGACGATGGACTGGCCGGACCAGAGTGTCTGGAATTGTTGGTGTGCGGAAGGACCAGGCTACAGTCTCTTTTACTTGCACTGGCGGAAAGTACCGAGTACCTGGCGTGTGTGGACAGGGCTAAGAACGCCACATAGCTGGAATTGTGTGTGATATTAAGAGAACATCACTCGTGTCAAGATTCCGTGGTGTAGCGGTAATCACGTTCGCCTAACACGCGAAAGGTCCCCGGTTCGATCCCGGGCGGAATCACTTTAGATTTTGCCCTTCTGGATCCATACGCCGTGTCCTCAAATAATTATCAGACCTGTAGCTGTGACTGCGGAAAACTTGATCCTCGGACCTATGAATTTCAGATTCCGTGGTGTAGCGGTTATCACATTTGCCTCACACGCGAAAGGTCCCCGGTTCGATCCCGAGCGGAATCATGAATCTATCTCTTTTGGCAGGAATTAGTCATCTACTGCCGTCTTGGATGCACTAAAATACAGTACAAAGAATGGAACACATGGCACGACCTGATTCCGTGGTGTAGCGGTCATCACATTCGCTTTACACGCGAAAGGTCCTCGGTTCGATCCCGAGCGGAATCACTTAATCCACCAGGGTTTTTACCACGATTCTTATGACAGACTGATCTCACTATTGTCTTCTACAGCATATTCACCGGCAGGCTGCAAACTGTAAGTCGGTCAGCGTCTGAAAATCCCATGACGACGATGGACTGGCCGGACCAGAGTGTCTGGAATTGTTGGTGTGCGGAAGGACCAGGCTACAGTCTCTTTTACTTGCACTGGCGGAAAGTACCGATTACCTGGCGTGTGTGGACAGGGCTAAGAACGCCACATAGCTGGAATTGTGTGTGATATTAAGAGAACATCACTCGTGTCAAGATTCCGTGGTGTAGCGGTAATCACGTTCGCCTAACACGCGAAAGGTCCCCGGTTCGATCCCGGGCGGAATCACTTTAGATTTTGCCCTTCTGGATCCATACGCCGTGTCCTCAAATAATTATCAGACCTGTAGCTGTGACTGCGGAAAACTTGATCCTCGGACCTATGAATTTCAGATTCCGTGGTGTAGCGGTTATCACATTTGCCTCACACGCGAAAGGTCCCCGGTTCGATCCCGAGCGGAATCATGAATCTATCTCTTTTGGCAGGAATTAGTCATCTACTGCCGTCTTGGATGCACTAAAATACAGTACAAAGAATGGAACACATGGCACGACCTGATTCCGTGGTGTAGCGGTCATCACATTCGCTTTACACGCGAAAGGTCCTCGGTTCGATCCCGAGCGGAATCACTTAATCCACCAGGGTTTTTACCACGATTCTTATGACAGACTGATCTCACTATTGTCTTCTACAGCATATTCACCGGCAGGCTGCAAACTGTAAGTCGGTCAGCGTCTGAAAATCCCATGACGACGATGGACTGGCCGGACCAGAGTGTCTGGAATTGTTGGTGTGCGGAAGGACCAGGCTACAGTCTCTTTTACTTGCACTGGCGGAAAGTACCGATTACCTGGCGTGTGTGGACAGGGCTAAGAACGCCACATAGCTGGAATTGTGTGTGATATTAAGAGAACATCACTCGTGTCAAGATTTCGTGGTGTAGCGGTAATCACGTTCGCCTAACACGCGAAAGGTCCCCGGTTCGATCCCGGGCGGAATCACTTTAGATTTTGCCCTTCTGGATCCATACGCCGTGTCCTCAAATAATTATCAGACCTGTAGCTGTGACTGCGGAAAACTTGATCCTCGGACCTATGAATTTCAGATTCCGTGGTGTAGCGGTTATCACATTCGCCTCACACGCGAAAGGTCCCCGGTTCGATCCCGAGCGGAATCATGAATCTATCTCTTTTGGCAGGAATTAGTCATCTACTGCCGTCTTGGATGCACTAAAATACAGTACAAAGAATGGAACACATGGCACGACCTGATTCCGTGGTGTAGCGGTCATCACATTCGCTTTACACGCGAAAGGTCCTCGGTTCGATCCCGAGCGGAATCACTTAATCCACCAGGGTTTTTACCACGATTCTTATGACAGACTGATCTCACTATTGTCTTCTACAGCATATTCACCGGCAGGCTGCAAACTGTAAGTCGGTCAGCGTCTGAAAATCCCATGACGACGATGGACTGGCCGGACCAGAGTGTCTGGAATTGTTGGTGTGCGGAAGGACCAGGCTACAGTCTCTTTTACTTGCACTGGCGGAAAGTACCGAGTACCTGGCGTGTGTGGACAGGGCTAAGAACGCCACATAGCTGGAATTGTGTGTGATATTAAGAGAACATCACTCGTGTCAAGATTCCGTGGTGTAGCGGTAATCACGTTCGCCTAACACGCGAAAGGTCCCCGGTTCGATCCCGGGCGGAATCACTTTAGATTTTGCCCTTCTGGATCCATACGCCGTGTCCTCAAATAATTATCAGACCTGTAGCTGTGACTGCGGAAAACTTGATCCTCGGACCTATGAATTTCAGATTCCGTGGTGTAGCGGTTATCACATTTGCCTCACACGCGAAAGGTCCCCGGTTCGATCCCGAGCGGAATCATGAATCTATCTCTTTTGGCAGGAATTAGTCATCTACTGCCGTCTTGGATGCACTAAAATACAGTACAAAGAATGGAACACATGGCACGACCTGATTCCGTGGTGTAGCGGTCATCACATTCGCTTTACACGCGAAAGGTCCTCGGTTCGATCCCGAGCGGAATCACTTAATCCACCAGGGTTTTTACCACGATTCTTATGACAGACTGATCTCACTATTGTCTTCTACAGCATATTCACCGGCAGGCTGCAAACTGTAAGTCGGTCAGCGTCTGAAAATCCCATGACGACGATGGACTGGCCGGACCAGAGTGTCTGGAATTGTTGGTGTGCGGAAGGACCAGGCTACAGTCTCTTTTACTTGCACTGGCGGAAAGTACCGATTACCTGGCGTGTGTGGACAGGGCTAAGAACGCCACATAGCTGGAATTGTGTGTGATATTAAGAGAACATCACTCGTGTCAAGATTTCGTGGTGTAGCGGTAATCACGTTCGCCTAACACGCGAAAGGTCCCCGGTTCGATCCCGGGCGGAATCACTTTAGATTTTGCCCTTCTGGATCCATACGCCGTGTCCTCAAATAATTATCAGACCTGTAGCTGTGACTGCGGAAAACTTGATCCTCGGACCTATGAATTTCAGATTCCGTGGTGTAGCGGTTATCACATTCGCCTCACACGCGAAAGGTCCCCGGTTCGATCCCGAGCGGAATCATGAATCTATCTCTTTTGGCAGGAATTAGTCATCTACTGCCGTCTTGGATGCACTAAAATACAGTACAAAGAATGGAACACATGGCACGACCTGATTCCGTGGTGTAGCGGTCATCACATTCGCTTTACACGCGAAAGGTCCTCGGTTCGATCCCGAGCGGAATCACTTAATCCACCAGGGTTTTTACCACGATTCTTATGACAGACTGATCTCACTATTGTCTTCTACAGCATATTCACCGGCAGGCTGCAAACTGTAAGTCGGTCAGCGTCTGAAAATCCCATGACGACGATGGACTGGCCGGACCAGAGTGTCTGGAATTGTTGGTGTGCGGAAGGACCAGGCTACAGTCTCTTTTACTTGCACTGGCGGAAAGTACCGAGTACCTGGCGTGTGTGGACAGGGCTAAGAACGCCACATAGCTGGAATTGTGTGTGATATTAAGAGAACATCACTCGTGTCAAGATTCCGTGGTGTAGCGGTAATCACGTTCGCCTAACACGCGAAAGGTCCCCGGTTCGATCCCGGGCGGAATCACTTTAGATTTTGCCCTTCTGGATCCATACGCCGTGTCCTCAAATAATTATCAGACCTGTAGCTGTGACTGCGGAAAACTTGATCCTCGGACCTATGAATTTCAGATTCCGTGGTGTAGCGGTTATCACATTTGCCTCACACGCGAAAGGTCCCCGGTTCGATCCCGAGCGGAATCATGAATCTATCTCTTTTGGCAGGAATTAGTCATCTACTGCCGTCTTGGATGCACTAAAATACAGTACAAAGAATGGAACACATGGCACGACCTGATTCCGTGGTGTAGCGGTCATCACATTCGCTTTACACGCGAAAGGTCCTCGGTTCGATCCCGAGCGGAATCACTTAATCCACCAGGGTTTTTACCACGATTCTTATGACAGACTGATCTCACTATTGTCTTCTACAGCATATTCACCGGCAGGCTGCAAACTGTAAGTCGGTCAGCGTCTGAAAATCCCATGACGACGATGGACTGGCCGGACCAGAGTGTCTGGAATTGTTGGTGTGCGGAAGGACCAGGCTACAGTCTCTTTTACTTGCACTGGCGGAAAGTACCGATTACCTGGCGTGTGTGGACAGGGCTAAGAACGCCACATAGCTGGAATTGTGTGTGATATTAAGAGAACATCACTCGTGTCAAGATTCCGTGGTGTAGCGGTAATCACGTTCGCCTAACACGCGAAAGGTCCCCGGTTCGATCCCGGGCGGAATCACTTTAGATTTTGCCCTTCTGGATCCATACGCCGTGTCCTCAAATAATTATCAGACCTGTAGCTGTGACTGCGGAAAACTTGATCCTCGGACCTATGAATTTCAGATTCCGTGGTGTAGCGGTTATCACATTCGCCTCACACGCGAAAGGTCCCCGGTTCGATCCCGAGCGGACACATGAATCTATCTCTTTTGGCAGGAATTAGTCATCTACTGCCGTCTTGGATGCACTAAAATACAGTACAAAGAATGGAACACATGGCACGACCTGATTCCGTGGTGTAGCGGTTATCACATTAGTATGGAATTCCATATGTGCCAATCAATCGGCGTCTTCTTTTTTTCCCCGTCGCATTTTTTTTCCCGTCGTATTTTTGTTTTTAGTCGCATTTTGTTTTTCGTCGCATTTTTTTCTCGTCGCATTTTTTGTTTTCGTCGCATTTTTTTTTTCGTCGCATTTAATTTTGTTTGTCCCCTTTATTTTTTCCGTCGCATTTTTTTTTGTCGCATTTTATTTTTTTCCGTTGCAGTTTTTTTCGACTACTGCTACTCACGTCTGTTCAAGGCCCATATAGATAACGGTCACAGACTATTTTTCTGGGCTTGGGCGCGTGATTCCACGCCGCCGGAGTCGAGAAGAATCGATTCCACTTCGAATCGCGTTTCGATATTTTTTGAGGAATCGATTACCGTAGAAATCGATTCCCTGTCGAAATCGATTCCCTTTCATCTAGATTCTAGAACAACCAGTCGTCCAGGTACATGCAAAGGTTGACACCCTGCAGCCTGAGGTACGCTCCCACCACCCTGGTAACCATCGTGAACACCCTGGGCGAAGTGGAAAGCCCGAATGGGAGGCACGTCCATTCGTACGTCTGGCCCAGGATTTCGAATCTGAGCCAGCGCTGGTCTAGGGACGAGACCTTGGCAAGCAGGGCCGAGACCTCTGTATCAGGATGACATCCTTCTGACCCCCATCCTGTGGATAAGGGGTAGGTTTCGGTTAAGAAGTCGCTGGGGGTACCGCCGTGAATTCCAGGCGATAACCCCGAGACACAATCTCCAGAACCCAAGCGCCCGGGGAGCTGAGATGGCTGGCCACTCCGGAGCATACAACCGAAGGCGGCCGCCCACCGGAGGTGGTAAGGATCCCGTTACATGAGGGGATTCCGCGGCCGCCAAGCCCTCAGGACCGACGTTGCTTCCCATTCTTTGGGCCCTTGCCCTTCGAATTGGGAAGCTGGCCAGACCTGGCCCTGAATTTCTTCTGGTGTCCTGGGAAGTGCCTGACTTCCCCTACTTGGCGGGCGTGCCAGAGCTCCAACCTGGAAGGGCGCTTGCCCTTGCTCTTCTTGCTCGAATGTTTTTTGGGAACCAGAAACCTTTGCCTGTGCTTGCTTTAGCGCTTGCTCACTCTCAAACCGCTCGGCCAAAGCGAGCAGGGAAGAACAGAACGCGCCTCCGAAGAGGACGTCCTGTTTCTCAGGCTTGGTCTTCGAGACCTCAGAAGCCAGGTCTGAGCTTAGCGACCAGAGGGAAAAACATAAATTTTTACGCCGGAGGTTCAGCGCCATCGAGGTCTCCGTCTGCCGGGTTACAAGCGCGGCCATTACCATGGCAGCATCGGAGACCTCCGTAGCGGCATCTGCTCTGTCGCCCATAACAACAGACGCATGTCGTAGGCGACGATCATGGAGAAGGCGCCTATAGCCGAAGGCTGGAGGACACCGCCAAGTCAAGAAAGCGCAGCTGTTCCTCCCAGAAGGGAGAGAAGACTGCTGGAGGTCCCTTGGTCGACGGTAGCCTAGCGGCGACGTCATGGTCCATGGAGGGTGTCCTCAGGAAGGAGTCATAAGCCTTCTCCCTAGTCCGGAATTATCTAGTGAAACCCTTCACCGAGAACATTCCAGACTTCTGGGGAACAGCCCCCGACCTGTTCCACAGTAGAAAAACGTCTGTGGGGCAAGGAGCATATGCCTGGACCCGTGGAGGCGGTAGAAAAGGAAAGCCGAGATCGAGTTGGCCCTTCTCCTGTGCTCGGGCGCACAGGACAAGCCGAGCTTCTCGGTCATCCTACGCACCACAGCAGGGGTACACGCTGGAAGAGTGTCCACCTTCTCTGGGTCCATAGTGGCCGCCGGCTGGGCCAGGACGGATGTAGCCTCGTCAGGAGGATCGTCCGAACCCGAGTCATCCTCACCGCTGCTAGCCTCTGAGACATCGAAGGTTAGTGGGCGGTAGGAACCCGCGGAAGACGGGGCAGCTGATGGAACCAAAGGAGAAGGAGCGGGCGCGCATCCATCTGGGTAGAGGGCGCCGTTCCCGATGGACCTGGGGGCTCGTGAGCCGGCACTGACTGGTAAGCCCCAGTACAACGGTTGGGCTGGACCCGACCGAGCCCCAACGATGGCCCAAGCCGGTTCTCCGTATGCTCGACGCCTCCTGTCCCTGAAGTTACGCTATCCGAGGGACGGGGGTCACTTGCGTAACCGCCGTGCTCAGCTCTCATACCTGGGCCTACCGAATCGACAGTACCCCTTCCTTTGAAGAGAGAGATGAGTTCCCGTAACAACGGTGCTACGTACCTCGCTAACCAGAGGTCGTTCGGTAGCGGCCCCAACTGACCCAAGACCAGGGGGGCGAGCAGCCGGTGGTCACGGCGTAGCCATAGTCCGGTGGAGCTCCCGCTAGCGGGAGCCCCGGTCGAGAACCTGTGCCGGACTTGTCCACCCCGACGTGCCAACCAGGCTGGGGTGTATTGGTTACGTACTGCTGGGCAGCTAACTCCGAAGGGACTATCTGTGGCAGGTACTCAGCACCAGCGGGACCCAGCCAAACTGGCTGACCCGCCTGTGCCCCGGTAGCATAAGCACCAACGTCATGTCCAGCTACCGGTCTCCCGCGGTCGGGGACGGTGCAGGATACCCTGCGCTGAACGCGGTCGAAGGTCGAAACTGGCCGGGTCAGTTGGGCCATGAACGGGAAAGATCCCTGCCGCGGCACACCGCTTCCCGGCCCAAACTGGGTAGGTGTCGGGTGAGCCGGCGGCTGAGGAAACCCCGCATAGCTGGGTCATTCCATGTGAAATCACCTAGAGGTTTTCAGGGGTCCGACTCTGAGGGTTTCCTCAGCCGCCGGCTCACCCGACACCTACCCAGTTTAGGCCGGGAAGCGGTGTGCCGCGGCAGGGATCTTTCCCGTTCATGGCCCAACTGGCCCGGCCAGTTTCGACCGTCTACACGGGTACACCCGCGACCGCGTTCAGCGATGGGTTTCCTGCACCGTCCCCGACCGCGGGAGACCCGGTAGCTGGACATGACGTTAGTGCTTATGCTACCGGGGCACAGGCGGGTCAGCCAGTTTGGCTGGGTCCCGCCGGTGCTGAGTACCTGCAACAGCTAGTCCCTTCGGAGTTAGCTGCCCAGCAGTACGTAACCAATACACCCCAGCCTGGTTGGCACGTCGGGGTGGACCAGTCCGGCACGGGTTTTCGACCGGGGCTCCCGCTAGCGGAAGCTCCACTGGACTATGGCTACGCCGTTACCCGACCACCGGCTGCTCGCCCCCTGGTCTTGGGTCAGTTGGGGCCGCTACACACCGTTGTTACGGGAACTCATCTCTCTCTTCAAAGGAAGGGGGTACTGCCGATTCGGTAGGCCCAAGTATGAGAGCTGAGCACGGCGGTTACGCAAGTGACCCCCGTCCCTCGGATAGCGTAACTTCAGGGACAAGAGGCGTCGAGCCTACGGAGAACCGGCTTGGGCCATCGTTGGGGCTCGGTCGGGTCCAGCCCAACCGTTCTACTGGGGCTGACCAGTCAGTGCCGGCTCACGAGCCCCCAGGTCCATCGGGAACGGCGCCCTCTACCCAGATGGATGCGCGCCCGCTCATTCTCCTTTGGTTCCATCGGCTGCCCCGTCTTCCGCGGGTTCCTACCGCCCACTAACCTTCGATGTATCGGAGGCTAGCAGCGGTGAGGATGACTCGGGTTCGGACGATCCTCCTGACGAGGCTACATCCGTCCTGGCCCAGCCGGCGGCCACTATGGACCCAGAGGAGGTGGACACTCTTCCAGCGTGTACCCCTGCTGTGGTTCGTAGGGCGACCGAGAAGCTCGGCTTGTCCTGTGCGCCCGAGCAGTAGGCGGAGAAGGGCCAACTCGATCTTGGCTTTCCTCTTCTCCCGACTCCACGGGTCCAGGCATGCTCCTTGCCCACAGACGTTCGTATAGTGTGGGACAGGTCGGGGCTGTTCCCCAGAAGTCTGGAATTTTCTCGGTGAAGGGTTTCACCAGATCATTCCGGACTAGGCTTATGACTCCTTCCTGAGGACATCCTCCATGGACCATGACGTCGCCGCTAGGCTACCGTCGACCAATGGACCTCCAGCGGTCTTCTCTCCCTTCTGGGAGGAACAGCTGCGCCTTCTTGACTTGGCGGTGTCCTCCAGCCTTCGGCTATAGGCGCCTTCTCCATGATCGTCGCCCACGACATGCGTCGGTTGTTATGGGCGACAGAGCAGATGCCGCCACGGAAGTCTCCGATGCTGCCATGGTAATGGCCGCGCTTGTAACCCGGCAGACGGAGACCTCGATGGCGCTGACCCTCCGGCGTAAAATGTATTTTTTTCCCTCTGGTCGCTAAGCTCAGACCTGGCTTCTGAGGTCTCGAAGACCAAGCCTGAGAAACAGGACGTCCTCTTCGGAGGCGCGTTCTGTTCTTCCCTGCTCGCTTTGGCTGAGCGGGTTGAGAGTGAGCAAGCGCTAAAGCAAGCACAGGCAAATGTTTCTGGTTCCCAAAAAACCTTCGAGCAAGGGCAAGCTCTGGCACGCCCGCCAAGCAGGGGAAGTCAGGCACTTCCCAGGACACCAGGCAGTCCGGTGCCCCGGGTTCTTCTCAGAAGAAATTCAGGGCCAGGTCTGGCCAGCCTCCCAATTCGAAGGGCAAGGGCCCAAAGAAGGGGAAGCAACGTCGGTCCTGAGGGCTTGGCGGCCGCGGAATCCCCTCATGTAACGGGATCCTTACCACCTCCGGTGGGCGGCCGCATTCGGTTGTATGCTCCGGAGTGGCCAGCCATCTCAGCTCCCCGGGCGCTTGGGTTCTGGAGATTGTGTCTCGGGGTTATCGCCTGGAATTCACGGCGGTACCCCCAGCGACTTTTTAACCGAAACCTACCCCTTATCCACAGGATGGGGGTCAGAAGGATGTCATCCTTATGACAGAGATCTCGGCCCTGCTTGCCAAAGGCGCGATCTCTCCGGTCGACCTCCCCCCCCCCCTCTCCCCTCCCATTTCGCGAGGGGTTTTGGTTGACGTTCTTCTTGGCTCCCAAGAAGACCGGGGACTATGAAACGTTTCATACGGCCCCGCAAGTTCAGGATGGAGACTTTTGCGTCCATCCTACGCTGCCCGCTAAAGGGAAGGTGGGCATCCTCAGTATCGATTTGAAGGATGCCTACCTGCACGTCCCGGTCTCGTCCCTAGACCAGCACTGGCTCAGATTCGAAATCCTGGGCCAGACGTACAAATGGACGTGCCTCCCCTTCGGGCTTTCCACTTCGCCCAGGGTGTTCACGATGGTTACCAGGGCGGTGGGAGCGTACCTCAGGCTGCAGGGTGTCAACCTTTGCATGTACCTGGACGACTGGTTGATCTACGGCGCGTCACCAGTACAAACGATGCACCAGGTTCAGCTAGTCATCAGGGTGTTTCAGGGGTCAGATCCATAAGAAAAATGCCTTCGGGTTAATTTGATTTCATTCATTTCATTTATTGGTTCTAGATAAAAGGGAATCGATTTCTACAGGTAATCGATTTCTACAGGTAATCGATTCCTCAAAATATATCGATTCTACTCGACTCCGGCGGCGTGGAATCACGCGTCCAAGCCCAGAAAAATAGTCTGTGCCCGTTATCTCTATGGGCCTTGAACAGACGTGAGTAGCAGTAGTCGAAAAAAAAATGCGACGGAAAAAAATCAAATGCGACCAAAAAAATCAAATGCGACGAAAAAATAAATGCGACGGAAAAACAAATGCGACCAACAAAGTTAAATGCGACGAAAAAAAAAATGCGACTGGAAAAAAAGAAGACACCGATTGATTGGCACATATGGAATTCCATAGTTCAGTGACTGCTCTTTTTATAGTTCTGGTTTGTCACTGGTATTGTTATGGATATTAACACTGAGTGGAGTTTTGTCCTTTCATTATTTTTATACGTTGGCTTGTTTAGGCGTGTGCCGGCATGCTTTATTGTTGTCGCCGTTTGGTGTTAGAAAGGATTTTTGCGTGTTTAACATTCTGGCCACTCTCATTTATGGGTGTTTTAAGGTTATCTACCGCTCGTAGATTTTTCCCAATGTTTTAGCAATTGTCGGAACAAACTCTTAGTTGTTTACCCAAAGCGGTATATTTTTCAGTTCCTGAAGGATTTGTTTTGGATAGGTTGGTAGTTGTTCAAAGGTTGTTGCTAGTTAGGTTTTTACAGTTTGCGTTCGCAACCATTTGTAGTTGGTTTGCTTTTTTTCAAAGTTTGGTGATCTCTCAGTTTTGACTTTTTTTAGGCGTTTCGGTATGAATATAACGATATGCTGCTGTTTATGTTATATTATGTAGTGTTTGGGTAATTTTTGTCAAGGCGTTTATCTCTTGTTTTGAGTTGAGCGATCTATTTTTTTGCGCTTTTTTGCGCAATTTCTGCTTTTAGTTGGTCTAGGTTATGGTAGAGACTGTCAAAGTTTGGTGATGTGTCTGTTGTATATACGGTTAAGTTGAGACACATTGCTGGCTTGACAGGCCTGGTGTGTTTCGACCACGTCATTGTTGCAGTTAGTTGGTTTGGTGTGGGTTTCCCAGCTCTTTATGCGTCGTGGATGCATCATGCTCTGCGTGACCTCCCATTGTTTGGTTCCGTTGTCCAATGAGCATTCGTGTTCAGCAGAGAGGAAAATCCTGATATCTGCGTGTGATCCGTAGGTGGAAATTTATCATCGGATTGTGTTCCTATTTTGTGGCAAAGGACCTTTTTAGGGTATTTGCAATCAAAATCGAGTTAATTGCAATGTGTTGTAGTCCTTTATAGTTGGAGTTTTACCGATGTGTTGTGTTATTTTGTTTATTTTTTATTTCCACAGTTTATATTTTTGGGATTTTGTGTCATTCGTACACGTTAAATTTAAGAATCCGTTGGGTGGGATAGCTATTTTTGAGGTATAGTTTTTGTTTTGGTAATTTCAATAGTTACCCTTGAGTGTGGGTTTTTGGTAAATTACCTGATTTTTGTTGTATGGGCTATCCCGATTAATTGTATGTTTTGGATTATTTTTGATAACGAATTGGTATTTTTTCTTTCCGAGTTTATAGGATCAGTGACGTGTTCCACCAAAGTTAAATGGAGATTTCCGTTATTCAAGTGTATTTGGTGGAGATGGATTTTCCAAATATTTTGTTGGGTTAGGGAGTTGGTTACTACGTGTGTAAAGGACAAGAATGGTCAAGTCGGTTTTGAGATACCGGAGGTATCTCGGATCTGAGAACGGTGTAACCTGAAGATTCTGGTATCTCCTGTGATAGGCACTCGGAATTCTCGGGCAGATTGACTCACGCTGTTCCCTAACACAATGAAGTTAACCCTGTAGCTAAATGAATTGGCTGTTGCCAACTTTCTATCCGTTGTTAATAGTAACCCTACATTGTAGCTGTCACTTTTCATATACAATTTGCCTTACAATGCAGCTGGCAAGATGCACCACTGAAGAGCAGGTTATTTGTAACTATTTATGTGCACAGGATATTGTATGGTCATACAAGTTGCTCTAATTAAGTGTCATATACATGTACAAAATAATCATCCAAGTATAGCGCCCTCTATATATAGTTGCCATGGCAATAAATTTGTCATCATGTGAATTTCACCATCACGTGGAGTATGGTTACTTAATTTGTGATGTCTTTGGAAGCACATTTGAGACATAGGTGATAACAACATACATGTACACATGATGCTAATATAAATACTACAATGTACATATATGATGTATAGACAATACTGTTACTCAGACAGGTGCTATACTGGCAATGTTTTTAAATGTTACCGTCTAAATAGTTAAAACATACCTAAACCAACACTTTTAAACCGTTAATTAAGTTTGGTTTGTTTCACAGGGGACAAGAACAAAAGATTAATGTTTAAAATACTGTTTAGCATCTAAACAAAATTGTGTAATATATGAACACATTATATACGTCTATGAACAGCGCCCTCTAGAGACAAAATATATTTTTACGTGACGTCATTTTTAAAAGCTATAGCTAAACAACAATTTGACCAAGTTTCATCATCATACAACAAAGCATAATGGTGTAATTGCGAATTGTTCAACCATATCCTAACCCAAGTGCTAAGGATTTATGAAGAAGCTTCATTCTGACTAGGCTTAAAAAGTAGGCATTCTCTACCACTAAGCTGCCACCCTGGGATTGCTATCACATCAATTTATCATCCCTAGATATAGACCTTTCAAAAAAATGCATTTAGATTTTGCCACCTCAGGTGGTACCAATAAGTGAAATTTTGGCCTCTGGCCCATGGACTTTAGCTGTTAAATTGGCCTGATCCATTGTTCAGCCGTGACCCGGTTTCGAAATATACATGTAGCCTATAGGACGCTAGCCTATAACTTAAGGGATTGTCAACACGTTACGGGATTAACGTAAACTTTCTTAAATTCTTTGAAAGGAGACACACACATTTCCAAAATAACAAATTTCCCAATACTCCTACTCTATACGCATAATATGCATTGTATAGCCTACATACTGCAGCAAAACAAGAGCAAAGTGACGCGTTAATACCCTTCTACGCGCCGCCATTGTTCGGCCGCGCATTTCTACACAAACACTTCCAGATAGCGTATTGTTTTGAGTTCCACAGCATTTTGGACATTTCCCCTTGACATTGTTTATCTACATGAACATTCCTGCAGAAGGTAATGTAACAGTTGGTGGAGACAGCCACACATCTGGATGCATTAGAACATTTAACTTTGGGTTTGAACTACATTCTCTGACCTCGTAATACCTTGTATAATCTGAATTTGTACTTTCATTTGGAGATAGTCAGAAAATATGTTCATTGATGTTTGTCAACACCCTTGAACATATTTTGGCCAAAAGCACTTTGTGGCTGACTTCATTTGATGTTTGGCTGATTTGCCTTTCACTAATATTGGCACATTCTGGTGCATAACTGTTGTTGTTTGACCCATGTTTCTTGCCTTAAGAAGTAATTCATAAATACCCTTATGCATCCGCATTGGCTGAGAGCACACCACATCACATGACCGTATTTTAAATTAGGGGTTAAAAGTAGGTTTGGCCAATCTTAAACACACGTTTAAAGCCAGCTAGGGGTCCTGGGCACTGATAATGCCCGAGCCGCCAGGCGAGGGCATTATCAGTGCCCAGGACCCCTAGCTGGTTTTAAACGGGTTGTTTAAGATTGGCCGAACCTACTTTTAATCCCATTCATATACCTTTTCGTGTAAATCGGTAAAATTCACCAAAATTAGCTCGTCGTTTTGCCATATTTTGCATTCACTTTCCTATGCCTACAGTCTAGTGTCAACACGGCGTTCGTACAACTGCGAGCTGTCGTGATGTTGTTTTTGTTCGATCGCGCGCGTTACGAGTAACGCAGGCGTGTTGCTCGCGCACACACACGACATGGATATTAGTGCACAATTTGCTTTCAGGCGCGTGCAGTTTCTTTGTGCATGTGCGTTTTCTATATACGCGCTGACTACGGCACAAACGCGGGACAGCCAGCCGGGCATTATCACTATTCTTTATCGCTAATTTAAGACTGCCCATGTGACGTGCTTTCAGCCAATAGGGATGCGTAAACTGTCCAAGGTATTTATGAATAAGAGATAATGACCAGTGATAATGACCGGCTTGCTCGCGCTTGTGCCCGCGCCCTAGTCAGCGCGTATGGAACACGCACACAGAAACTGCACGCTCCCAAAGCAAAATATGCACTGTGACAAATCTACCAGGGCCCAATTTCATAAAACATGTTATGCTTAATCAAAATTTTTGATTAAGCGTAGCACGAAAATTACCATTCATAGCCGCTTGCTATGCTTAGCAATGAAAAGCGCGCGCGCGCAACACGGTTCGTCTCCTTTGTTTTGCACTTTATCGTCCGCTGTGTGACTGTCAGATATAGCTGCACGTTGATTTATTAAATTATTTTCCCGGGCGAATGTTTCATGCCAAATGTTTCTTTTTGGCTTGCGTGAATGGACGAAGTTTAGCCGTCTACATGTACGTACGTGCGACAACACGTTAAACGAAATGAGTGTTTATAACTGCTTTTCTGCAGTAAGACTGTTGAACATGCATAATACATTATGTGATTTGCATAACGATTGGCGATTTGACAATATTGCACTACCGAATAGGGTCACGTATGTAGGGCAGAGGTAAGGGCTAAAGAGCTCAGTTGAAATTTGATACATTGTTAAAACGTAGTGCGTCAGTCGTGTTTGTAATTTTCTTCTACCTAAAAGTCACAGTGGGTATATGCTAAATTATTTTGTCATGAAATCGCAGTCGAACCACTAAGTCCACAGTGCGACACGGGACACACATGGATTTGATGATTGACGAAAGGAATAAGCCTCGTTAGCGGTAAGTTGAACTTTCGTCTATTGTAGGCCTAAACATGCCTGACGCTAGGCCTAAATTGAACCTAGGCTAGGTTCAAAACCCAACTCAACTTTTTGAAGTTTTTACTCGAACGTGTTGAATAGGGATTTATTATTAATCTTTGTAGCTTAGCCATATGCAAGTTTTAAAAAAATAATGTAGGCCTAAGGCCTAGTTAGGCTAATTACCAGCTACTTTGAAGAAGCCTTGTTCCAGGCTAGTGAGCTTCTCCTCATCTCTAGGTTGCGGAAAAGCAATAAGCTGGCGCTGATCGCCTAGCACTTTTACGATGGCCTTGACTCCCCTTGCTATCGCTCTCCATGCCGTTAGGGGACTGACCATGGGGACCGTACGTGCCGCCAACAACAATCGCAAAAGTGCCCGACGACAAGAGTGTCAGGCAAATCTGAAATATGGGAGGCAAGGCCATATTCCGATCGGTTGTGTGCATTAATTCC
The DNA here is from genome assembly GCA_037783545.1 of Henricia sp. BOLD:AAB3569. NCBI lineage: Eukaryota > Metazoa > Echinodermata > Asteroidea > Spinulosida > Echinasteridae > Henricia > Henricia sp. BOLD:AAB3569. Next base: position 302,625 of record JBBELK010001011.1, on the reverse strand, counting down.
TCTGACAGCAATCCGGTCAAACGTAAAATTGTGCCCGGCCGAAATCGATAGCGCTGCCAGACTTGCGCCGCACTATACACCTCCAGCGGATTCTCTCGGTCTCTAAACAATTTAGATCGCCGCTCAAAAGGAATATCTCCTCGTCGTCTTCTAATTCTGCGCCGTTGCAACACCATATTTACTCTAGTAATTTGCTTCGCAACGAACAAAATAAAAAAAAATGGCGCCGTTAGCATGCCATTTGGCTTGCTAAGGGCTTTAAGCAAAAAAAGACTGCTTAATTCTTTTATGAAATGCCATCGGCCGCTTAATGCGCCGCTTAATCAAAAATCGGGTGCTAACATGTTTTATGAAATTGGGCCCAGGTCGTGTGTGTGCGCGTACACAACAAACCTGCATTTCTCGACGCACAGCTAGAAGTTTAATTTTGGTAAGTTTTACAAGCTAATTTTTGTAAGTTTTACCGATTTACACAAATGTATTTATGAATGGGATTAAAAGTGGGTTTGGCCAGTCTTAAACAATCCGTTGACGCTTGGGGCCTTGACGCTGATGATGACCCTTGCCTGGCGGCTCAGGCATTATCAGCATCCAGGCGGGCCCTAGCTGGTTTTAAACGTATGTTTAAGACTGGCCAAACCCACTTTTAATTCCTAATTATTTACATTCAGTTTATCCAAAGTATCCAAATTTAAAGGAGCGTGACCAGATCACATTTTGAGCACTCCGATTTTCCCCATGTGTTGAGATTTTGATACCATATCATGTGTCATATTTTTCTCATTACCATTCTGAAATTTCGCACACTCAATCCGTATATTTCCAGGGATGTCGTCAAAAACCCACTGATGTTTTGTAAACTAATTTGTTTGGTTACATAAAGCAGTAACAGTACAAGGTCGCCGAAATACGTATACGTCAGAAGCAGATATGTGAGTGAAAGTTTGTTGTACCATTTCAAAGTTTTAAGTAATCCAGGATTGTAAATGTTGCACGGAGGTGAAAATATACAGAAACTGCTCTGTGAAATGAACGCATGGTGTTGCGCAAACGTTGAGATGTTAGCACGTTACGTATACCCATTGGACGTCGAACCCAATGCCTCTGGTAGACTGGACATAGACTACGCCAGCTGAGCTGCGAGGCACGGTGGTATACACTGTACTTCAGGTTTAAGAAAACAACCTTTAAGGCCAGTTTTATCTTGGTACTACACGATTAGTAAATGAAATGTGCAAGTAACGCACGCAATACTTGGCATGGTTCCATTAGAAGACATCCTCATATTCGTACAACTGCTGATATATATCAGAACGAAACTGTTGGCCAATAAATGAACTGCAGTGCTTGGCCCGTTGTTTAATCCTTGAAAATGGGAGCACGGACGTCATCGGCCTAGCGCTTAAGAACTGTGCTCCCCTCAAAGTTTGTATATTTTATGTTTTTGTTGCAGGTACATAGGGACGCTAGGCGCAATAGGGAATAATTTATTTACGTTTGAGCTTGCGAATTAGGAAATAATTATACTTTCCTATTGTGTAGCAGGGAGTACCTCGTACGTAGTACTCGTTCATATGCAGATGAGGTGTCATGCTTGAGTGGAAGCATGACAACGCGGAAAGGCGGTAAAGGCATTGACGGTTTTCACGCAGCCGAAAATGGACGTCCCAAATGTACTTCAAGGAGAAACAGTTTGGAAGGGATCTGGGACAAGTTGCAGCCACTGATCGTCGCTAAGTAAATAATTTGCAAATGTTTCAAGGAAAGAACGTAAGAGTGTAATGTCCTTCATTCAGGGTAAATAGAAGCTTATTGGAGTGTGCGCTTAGCACCAGGAAATTATAAATTCTCTTAGCATGAATATAGAAAGAGAATTGCTATCTCATTGAAGTGTGAGAGCACCTGTTGGTGGGTGTGTTACGTAAGGTTGGAAGGTTTGTGCACTGGTGCGTGGAATGTGAAGTGCAAAGCGGCACGCATGCTGGGCTGTTGCAAGACATTCGCAGTCACCGCGTCGTATAGTTCCTTTTTTTTTTTTTTTTTTTTTTTATTTATTTATTTATTTATTTTTTTTTGTTGAGGGTTACACTCTTGTACGGTTTCATATCACTTCCATCTTTTATCTAAAAAGGTCTTAATTCCATGTCCGCATACTTTTGTTCTTTTAACCCCGATTGCCCGGGGAATATGGTTTAACACAAGATGTGTATTAATTTTATTCCGTAACTTTTCGGTATTAGCATGACATTCGGCAAGTTCAGTAGCCAAAGATTCCCCGAGTATACTGAGCACAATATTTAAAGAGTTGTCAAATTAGTGTGCGCATGACGCATATAAATTGAATTAGGGTGCGTTTGCAAAAGTGTCATCTTAACACTGAAGTAGTATGTGGTTCATCGCATGCATTTTCTTTCAATATTGAGGGGGAATTTGGTCACTTTGCAGATAAGACACCGCACAACACAGGCCGTGTAGTCTTTTTTACAGCCTCTGTATGGTCATAAATGAACAACTTAATAATAGTACTTTAACAGATAACGTTATATTTCGTTCATTCTTATTTTCCTCGAGAAATACTACCCTGATGTGGGTCCGGCTGGTGTGGTGGTTAGGGTAGCCAGTTGTGTTGGTTGGGGTGGCCGGTCGTATTGGTTGAGGTGGCTGGTTCGTATCGATTAACCAATGCGGATTGGGCATTTTAGCCGTTGTGATTGGTTGTTTTGACCGATATGTTGGTCGGGCGGGCATTATCTACCGGCCGTGTTGGTCGGATTTAACCGGTCTGTCTTTGGACCGTATTTTTGTGCCAACTTTTTCTTTTAGAAATTCACTAATGTTGTTTCAACTATAGTTTGATAAATCGTGATCGAGCTTTTCCAGAGCGAGATTTTTGTGTTTATTACGTGTATAAAGTTTTAAGTGGGCCTACTTAAAGTGGGCGTAGGTGACTGCAGCATCCCAGAATAAAACAGATAAAATATAGTCCTGATGTCACGTTGTTTGATTTGATGTTACGTACATCGGGGCTGAAATGAGATAGCATCTTTTCCTGGTACGCGCACGGACGTCATCGGCCCTAGCGCTTAAGAACTGCGCTCCCCTCAAAGTTTGTGTATTTTATGTTTTTGTTGCAGGTACATAGTGACGCTAGGCGCAATAGGAAATAATTTATTTACGTTTGAGCTTGCGAATTAGGAAATAACCATTGTATTCCCGTAACTATGACTGAGGCAGGCTGCACGCTCCTGTATACCCCCACTGCATGCAGTATAGCACTGCACTACATTACAAATAACACGCAAATAAAAACCAAAAATGTAAGAGAAATACCAACTTGCCTTTCACGACATGTATCTAGAGCAGTTACTTCACGTTTAAATCAGCACTTTACTGAGGAATTGCAGCACACATTTCGGCATGAGACGCCTGGCAAAAGCTGGCATTTTCAGACATGAAATTGCACGTCCAACTACATGCACAGTGCAGTTAATGACTGATTTTTGCTGGTCATTTCCCGCGCGCGACAGCGTACATTGGTACTCGCTATCAACGCCGCACAGTTGCTGCCGCGTACCAGGGAACATAGGCGGAAAATTTAACTGTTGGTGAACAAATGAGTATTCGAAGTGTCTTGTTCCTGAACAAAACTGTAATTTAACAGCAAATCGTCTGTACAAACAGAAACATATTTTTAAAATGTACACAGACGGAAGAATGTTTGTGCAATGACAACAAATTCCAAAAAAGGTAAAAGTTACAGTTCGTTTTTGACTTTTTCAACAGAAAAACGACTGTAACACAACACAATATTTTACAGTGCAGCCTGGACGACCGAATGGGTTATTCAGTTTTCCGTAGAGGATCAGGAGCTGACATTCATGGTTTGTCTTCACGAACGTATAATTGTAGTTCCACAGCACGTACCGGTTTTGGGCGGGCAACGTGTGTGTGCCGTGGCGCTAAATGTCACATCGCTTCGGTTTCTCGGACATTGTCCAAATTTTATGTTCGATTTTTCAGAGTTATGTTTAACTTTGTTTCATAACATTTTGTCAAATACTCATAAATATGTTGATATCAGAGCTGAATTTGATGCAATACATTAGACTGCAGTAATAAACTTCAGGAATAAACTGTGTATCACACGGCCATACGGCTGGAAATAAAACTAACTCCAAGGACATGCGATTTATCGGAACCAGAATCTGGTTTCGATAAATCACGTGACCTAGATTTTTTGACAAATGCTAAAAAACGTCCAAATTTGGTGGCTTCTTTTCAGGTTATTTCGGAAAGAGCTTCAGAATCATGCCGGGTCTATTTCGAGCCGAAAATAGCCCAACAAAGCCGGTTTGTCCCTTTAAATTGTACACGGTATATAGAAATATCCTTAAAATGTTCTGAGGGCTGCCGAGACAAAAAAAGCACAAATTTAATAGCGAGAAAGGACAAAAAACAATCAGAATATACTTGAAAAACCATTATTTTAGTTCTCAATCATTAGAAAAGCCTCTTCAAAAGTAACATCGATTACAGTTGATGATACAGTCAAATTAATTTCAGAGCGATGGATTCTCCACTTCAGTACTAATACAAATATTGCTGGTTCAATAAAAGAAAAGCAATTTTCTTAAAATAACAATTCTTGATCATTTGATCAGAACACAAGTTTTCCGAATGCAGTAAACTCGTGGATCGACAGGGCACCGATCGCTTTCAAGATTAAGACTGCTCTGCCTTAGTGATTTTGTCCAGGATTGTTACCTGTTTGAAAGAAACAAAAAGATTCCCACAGTACGGGAATTTCCTGTTTCTGATGGGAGAACTCTGTAGTAGTTAACGGCTCTCAGAAAACCCATTTTTAACCTGGTTAAACAATGCATGGGATGAGCTGACCTCTCGAGCCGCGCGTCTCTCAATATAAAAGTGTCAGAGCTGATCTCCAGAGGCACTTTATCAGGCAAAGTGGCGCACCCTGCCTCAGCGGTCTTACATAGGCTGCTGCAGTCAGCCCTGCCACAAGAGGTGGTCATAGACGTTAATAACCCATAAAATATGTTCTATCTCTCAGCTTCCTTGATATTTCGGTCAGAGTATAAAATGTTTTAAACCTTATACAAACTCAATTACTATACGGAATTTGAGAAACACCATTTATTGTCTTGGTGTAACAGTTCGTGTACTTCACGAATAGGAAAAGTTTGTTTAAGAAAGTAACAAAAATCTAGCGGGTTAGTCCATGTCAAATCACCCAAACAAATTACATTGGTATTGCACTTAGGTGTTACTTTATCTTCCTTTTTGGTTGGTGTACATGGCGGTTGCGCCGAAGATAAAATATCTCTTCAGGCTCTATATTGTGAATCAACTAAAAAACACTCAAACACATGCTTTATATTAAACGTATCGCAATGCCCATGTCTACCATTTTTGAACAAAAACATGCACATTTTTGTTTTGGACATATGTCCGATTGAATTGATTTATACAATTTTATGATACCCCGGTAATACGTATTATGAAGAAAACATTGATACTTACAAATCAACATATGACATTGTGTCCAACTTGAAAGCATCAATGTTCAAAGAAATGCAAATCAAACCACGTTTTTTTGCCTTAAACTTTTAATAGACCTGAAACGTAATGACGTCACGCAATGTTTACCGGTGAAAAGTGGGGACGAAATCTCTGCATTTCTAGTGTGCGTGCGTTGCATGCATATCGCCTATAGCGTATTATGCACGTAACTTTGTGAACTTTACTAACCGCTTCGCTGGCAAAAAAACGTAAACAAAAAATGTATAAAATGGTTCGTGTCAACTTATACCCCCGTCACACCGGAGGCGCGGTGCCACTGGGATCGCCGTGGTTCCGCCATTGATCGCCGTAGCACCGCGGAAAACTGTCAAAACCGCGGACCTTCGCGGTGGCACGGCGGAAACTTTGAACATATTCAAAACTTCCGCAATGCCACTGCGGGTTGGGCCAATCCGCATTGGGATCGCCGCGGCACCGCCATGACCGCCGTGGGACCGTACAAGGACCGCAGTAGCACCTCCATCACCGCCGTGCCTCCGCAGTACAACCGCCGTGCAATCGCCGAAAAAGTAGACTGGCGACCCTACAGCGATCCCGTGGCGGTTCTACTGCGGTTATGGCGGTGCTACCACGGGAGCACTGCGGGTATGGGGGTGCGACTGCGGAGCCAGGGAGGAATTTTAGAAAATTTGGCGATCTTACTGCAGTGCCAATGCGTTCCTACGGCGGTGCCGGCGGTGTTATTGAGGTGCTTGTACGGCAATGGCGTTTCCACTGAGGTTGCACTGAGGTGCTTGCACGGTGCTACTGCGGGCATATTTTAGAGCCGCCCTGCTGCCGCAGCGCCACCGCAGTAGCACCGCCAGCCCCGCAGTGGCACCTCACTGGCCCCGCAGTGCTTCCGCCAACACCGCAGTCCTGCCGCCAATTATCGCCGTGGCACTGCCATCAGACCGCAGTGGTAACTCAATGGGATCGCCATGTCCGCAGTGACACCGCCGTGGTTCCGCCCTTGTTCCGCAGTAGCACCGCGAAGAAAAACACATGTGTGGCGGGTAGGGGAAAACTATGAAAAACTACTGGCGGTGTCACTACGTTGATGGCGGTTTTGACCAAAAACGGTTGTGCCTGCGCGAGTTTTAAGCCCACGACAGACGCCGGAACTATGGTTTTAACTTATAAGGCCTCAAAAGGCGGCGAAAATGGCCCTGGAATAATTGTGCAAACTAGCGATGCAGAGATTTCGTACCCACATTTCACCTATAATGCACCGCGGTAAACATTGCGTGACGTCATTATGTCATAGGTCTATTGTCACACATGTATTTAGTCCATGCACATTGTAATGCACTGTATCAATCATCCTTGCAGGTGGGCAACTTTTGAATCAGTATTACTGCTAAACAAAGAATATTACACCTCTGAAAATTTCATATGTTTTAGTTAATGAGCGGGGGATTAAATTTCAGGAAAGGTCATTTTAAGGTAAAATGATCCACAAGGTCATATCAAAGGTCAATGCACCCCTAACATACATGTACTTCAGTCCCCAAAATCATGGCAGATTTTGAATTCTTGACTAATCCCTTTTCCAACAACACCACTTTTGTGAAGATTGGCTCAGTAGTCCCTGAGATATTATGGTTCAAAGGTGGGCCGTCCGTGCCGCTTTTAGCCAAAAATTCCAAAATATCGGGTGCCGTAATCTCCGGAACCACTGGTCCGATTGATCTAAATTTTGATATTTGGTGCTGTGGGATCCCAACCAACAAGTATACCAGGTTTCACCAAAATCTGAGAGGCTCGAGTTTAACCCATTGGGTGATTTGACATGGAATGACCCAATGGGCGGTGTTTTGGTCCGACAAGGTTTCATCTTAGGACCTCTACATTTTCTTATTGATACAATTATATGAACGATCTTAAACTGTTTTCAAAATGTCTTATTATTTTGCGATGATTTTAATATACTTAACAAAATAAGGGTTTTAATATTATAATTGATAAATTTAATTCCAAACTAAAAAATTGGAACTAAAAACAAAAATCAAATAAATCATCACTTTTTAAACTTGGGAAATAAGTCCCAACTTCATGTTATCCAGTAATTCTCCAACATGTTTTTCGCAGGACAAAAGCTTATAGTATATGCCTAATTTATTTTCTAAAATTAATAATGTAATTTTTTTCAGGCTTGCAAATTGCTAAAAAAGTTACCTGGAAAGAAACACTGTAATTTGTTCCTAATAAATTGTTTATGCAGTCCCCTCGAGTACATTTAAAAATAGCTACGGGCCTGGGATGAATTGCAATAAAGAAAAAGACGTCTTAACTAAGGCATAATAGATTAATTTTGTCTTGCAATAAAAAAAAAAATTTTAATTGTCGGTTATAAGTGGATAAATTGCAAGCAAAAGTCAACACGATCGTTAGCTCCACACGTTTACACGCAAAAAACTTAGAAAACCGTCTCTGTTAGATGGTGTTTTTTAAAGAATTGTTTTGGGTCCAAAAAAGCCAGAGATATGCCCAGTAGTTGCGTGGTTGTATGTTTTACAAGACACTATGAAAACAAAAAGAGCAGAAACATTTTCTTTATTATTTCGAAGAAATTTATGACACCTAATAAGTTTAGTTATCCTAAGACGGTTATATTGCAATCCAGCCCTGGTCACATCATAATTGCCTTCGGCTTTGCCTTGTACACGTTAGTTTAAAACAGGCCAAGCGCACATTAATTAACTGTCAATGACAAGCCTCCATTGTTATGTATTCGTTCAAGAAAATTATGGTATGTGGTTGAAGCATCTATAAAGTCAACGCAGTAAGTCATTATTGTTAATTAGTTTTTGATAAATACCGGAGCTGCCAATTTTCCCGAATTGCATAGACAACACATGGAAACTAGGCCGATCTCCTGACTTGAAGATACACCTACACATCTCGCACCACCGTGAATAATCAATACAAAAAACTCATTACTCATGAGCACCAATTATCACTCACAAATAATCTTTTGAGTTTATCGCCCAGGAGTAGACCTACTATAAAGGATATAGAACAAAATACAGCCTGGTACCGTCATTGTATTTTGAATACACCAAAATTACAGTCCAAACTGTGGATATTTTATAACGAATCAAAGACCTGTTTTGCATCCCGCTCTGTCAGTGACTGCAGGGTCTAAGAATTCTTCTGAGGAATTTTCACCAAAACCTGTGATGTGATGAAAGCCAAAGATACCATTAATATTAAAGTAAAAATTCAGAAAATGAAAAATTTCACAGTTGCAACTGTCACAAAGCAAAACATATCGAATCTTGAAATACAGCCAATACAACCTTCAAGAATGCATCATTTTGTTCATAACAAGGAAACATTTAGGTTTCAATTTATGTTCGTCATTGTTTTCATTCTCAATAATATATTGGCCACCCTTATCTATATTGGCCACCCTCCGGTAAAAACTGGCCACTATAAACAGGTGGCCCCTTTAAAAAGGTTGGTTTAGTATTAAACACATGGCATTTGGGACCAAAGACGGGTGGCCACTAAAAGCAGGTGGCCTCTTTATCAAGGTGGCCCTAATAGTACAGTAGGTTTGACTGTAACAAGTTAATCTCTTAATAATGGAGTTTGCCTGTTAGCCTTTGTTCAAGGCCTCACAGCTGTGTCGCGTGCCAGAACGAGAGCACCGACGGGGAGGTCAGGAGCAGCACAGCTGCGATGCTATGGTGACCCGGAATAATTACTTATTGCATTATTCATACCTGGCCCTGCGTTATATGTTCTGCGAACGTATGTGTTGGCGTATACGCACGTTGTACATGTGGCGCATGGGCGCGTGCTTAAAGGTAGAATACATGATTGGTATCTCGAGGAATCAGTGACTAAACCATTTTTTGACTGTTTTCTAAAAAAAAAATTAGACGAAGTAGGGAGCTGATTTTTGCTCAGGTTGGTTTTAATCACGCATATACATTGTACCTTGTCAATCATACAGGGGGTGAAAATATTTGTAACGGTTTACCAATCATGTACCGGCGCGCATTGTTAGCTATTCAACGCACTTGAACACGCACACTCGGTCATACGGTAATTATAATGTTTCTACCTAAGTGGTAGCAAAATTCAGGGTCGCCAAAGCCATTGTAGCTGCGCTGCTCCCCCGTCCTCGTCGCATGGTGGCGCTCTCGTTCTGTCGCGCGATACCACCAGCTGCTAGGCCTTGAACAAAGGCTAGTACAATGTTTGCTTGCGAGTGAATGAAAGTCTAAACTATCATGTGAAATCAAGGTGCATTGTCATTTTCAGAAAAAGTGAAATGTATATCATATCAGTTTTTATCAATAGTCTGCCCACTACATGTATCATTAGAAAATTGTCTCCAGTTCACCAAATTTAATTGGGCCACGTGTTAATTTCTTTAGATAAAGACAGAATGTGTTCATTCTTTGATCTCACGATCTCCCAATAAATGTTGATCATATTTGTTATTGTGTTCTTCAAACAGGTAGACCACGTGTATATTCGTCTAACAAATGTATGAGCGTGTTCAAATATTCAAAGGGCAACATCTTCACCCATGAACATTTAAACAATTTGCATACGAACAATTTGCGCATTTATTGTAATGGTTGTTTAACACTAAGCCTTTTCGCGCTAATTACGACACGCGTCGCTTTGTGAAAAAGCAACGTGGAGGAAATTTTGAGTGAAACAATGTACTGAAAATCACTGAATTATAAAAACACTTTCCGTCCAAGCTAATTTTGTGGTTTGTATTGCGTTGTTTTACCCCAAATTTCTTTCATGCAGAATTAGCTTGGACGGAAAGCGTTTATATAATTCATTGATTTTCAGTGCATCGTTTTCACTCAAAATTCCCTCCACACCGCTTTTTCTCAAAGCAATTACTTGCAAAAAGCGCACTGCGTGCGTCATGGATGCGCGCTGTTCGATTTAACAACAACACAAAACGCACAGTACATGTACTGAAAAAAAGCTGCGTCCCAGCTATGGCGGATGATGGTCTATTGATTTTGTTGATGAATATCGATCCGTTAGATCCAATATGCCGAACTAATTAATAGCAAATCTATGAAAACAATCAAGAAAAAGCACACTTACTGTTTTGACTTCATAGTATTCATGGAGCGCGTCTTCTCCTCTGTATATGACAATACAAATGAAGAGATCATGAGAACGTTGTAATGGCAAAGAATCGATTTTTTGCAAGTTGGAAATTGACTTTGGGTGTGGGGGGGGGGGGGGGGGGGAGGGGGGGAGTTATGAGATTATATATATATTTTGGTCCTTGGGGTGCACGGGTTGTGCACAAGTCTATGAAGAAGTTAGAGGATTTGGTCCTTGTGGGGTTTGGTCCTTGGGTGGTTCGGGTCCTTGGGGGGTTCTCGACAGTCCTTAGTTTTCGCACCAAAAACACTAAATTATTTAAGGAAAATTCAAGATTTTCTGTTCACAAATCAAAATTGGGGTCTCTAGTAACCGCTAAACGTGAGGGTTTAAACAAAATAGGTAAATAAAGTCGAAAAACCATCGTTTTTAGTGTCCAAAGGTGGTCAATTCCAAAACCCCACAAGGACCAGGAATATGTAGAAGGGGAGGGGTGACAAATTTGCCGACGGTTGCTGGGCCTTCGCGGAGTCGCTCAGCGAGGAAAGGGGGTGGAGTTGTTTTGTTAAACGATGCTATATCACTTAAATTCTCAAATTTCTTAATTCTTTCGCCGACAGTACCATGATTTTGCCGACAAAACTGAACAATGGTGGGTGTCACACGAATTTCCTTCGAGGTTTAGCTTGCCGTCTTCTTGGTCCTTCAAAACATGAAATAAGGAATAGCCCATCACTCTATGATGATCAATTCTTGGCTGTGAATTCCTCCTTCCATCCATCATGGCAACATGGAATCTCTTAATCTCGCGGGATCTCTATCTATAACCAGCCTAACTGATAGATGGACACCATTGCATAAATCCTACTACCAGGTCGTACTCTCCCCACGGAATCATGTCTTTACATCAAACCGTAGTGCGTTACGTTGTCAACATTCTTATCAGACCATCTCAACAAACTGCTCTCAGTCCGCCTTTCCGGAAAGCTCGGCGAACGGAGGCTCTTCAACTAGCAGGAAATCTGCTACTCCCTCAAGTTTCTCAAGGATTGAGTAGGAAAATGTAAGATTATTCTGTTGACCCCTTTTCACCTTGCAATCCTTGGTTCACATATGGGTCATTCTATAAATTTGGGGTCCACTTTTTCTGTCCCCGTTACATCTGACATCTTGTAAAATGTTGTATTTTGTAAATTCAGGACATATTCTTTAAATGCCTTCTATTTCAAAGAGTGATTACATAAAATACAATTCATAAAAATATGGTTTGAAGGCATTTTTAATGATACTTGTATGGAAAATAGCAGTATGTCAGGTGTAACGGGGACAGAAAAATGTCACACGTTGGACCCCAAATTTATAGAATGACCCATATGCCTTTGACATGCTCACCAGAGTTTCCTCCTTAACACCGGGACCTGCTGTTTCAACATGCAGTTTGTATTTTTCTGCCTAAAAGCCCTGCATCTCTGTCTAAGAGACCTTTTCAGAACGTTTCAGCCCTTCAAGTCAAGAACAGTATTTAAAGCCTTCACAAGGTCTATTTACGATAACAATTTCATCACTACATGTACATCAAGTGATGTTCCAATGAAGAGATTAGCCCTGCATCTGTAAGAGACATCAGGATCTCCCCTCTATAGATCATCATCTCGGGCGTCCAGATGGCTACATTATAGGATACAGATTGGCAGACTTTGATGAGTATTCCAATAGTCTGTATCGCCATTAGCCAGCCGATTTCCAACGCCTCCATGTTGACAGCTCATCCCTTTGTGGGGTCTCAGAGATAGAGGCCTTTAGTGATCTGGTGAAGCCTCATCTTCAAGACCTGATGAGACCAGAGACTCGAATCCTTCGGGTGGAGCCTCATCCTCGAGACCGGACGAGGCCAGAGACCAGAACCCCTGGAGTGCAGCCACATCTTCAAGGCCAGATGAGACCAGAGACCCACTCTGGTCGGGTGGTGTCTCATCTGCAAGGTGGACCAACAGGCTCGGGCCTTATGCTGGATTCAAGAACCAAGCAGATAGAGTACACTATGAGGTATTTCAATTCCGGTCCTTATGCAAGCAGTGTGCTGGAAGAACCATGCCACCTTCACTTCTTGCTACCTCCGGGATATGGTGCAAAAGGGCAGCATGACATGAAGACAGGATGTTAAAGCTGCCGTCAAAGTCTTCACCTGGAGATGATACTGTAGGTATCACTTCACCTATTTGTAAATAGCTTTATTAATTCCCCGGATCTAACCACATGGTTCCTCATATCTGACTCTTGTTACATGTAGCTCTTTTAGGACCTATGTGATGCAGAAGGTCGGCACTTGAAGACAAGCTGTCCACATTACCTTCAAAGCTCCCATCAGGAGACGAGACTGGATTTACCTATTTACAAATATAGCTTTACAAATTTTTCCGAGCCTTGCCATATGACTCCCATTGGCTCTATCAGGGCCCATGTGGTGCACAGGATGACAGAACATAAAAACAAAATGTTCAAACTGACGTCAAAGCGTTTATCCGGAGATGAGACTTTGTACATTGTATTCATCTATATGTAAATATCTATTAATTCTCCAGGTCTAAACCTTATGATTTTTTTATACCGGACTTCTGTTAGCTCTTTTCTAGGCCCTTGTAGACGCCACAACATGAAGACGAACTGCCCAAGCTGCCGTCAAAGCCTATCCGGAGATGAGACTGTATGCATTTATTTACCTATTGATAAATGGCTTCATACTCTCCGGGTCTGACCTCGTGGTTCCTCCTAGCTTCCTAACTCCTGTTGGCTCTTTCAAGCCCCATGAGATCATTTACACCCACGCTGCTTATCCCCGTCTTCTCAGTTCCCTCCCTTCTCATGAGCTTACCAGTGCCACTCTGCATTTGTAGGGATCGTAAGGCGAGCTATTTTCTGTAATCCCTAAAAATCAAAGGGATTCATGGGGTTTATGTTCAACAACATGCACTTACAGGTCTCGCCCAATGCCCGACATCTTGTAACCTCCAAAGGGTGCATTGGCACCACTAGCACTGTAGTTGTTGACCCTGATCAGAACGGCAATAAAATAACATGAACATGTTAATATCATGACATCACTGATGACACAATGCATTGCCAGTTTGTATGGTACAAATGCTTGGCAGTCGTTCTACGCATGATGAGCACTCTGAACATGCTTAAGGGGTACATTCGGTGATTGAGATATTTTTCTATAAATTGTTCTACTTTTCTCACAAACCACACGCACAAAAAAAACCTTTAAACTGTTGCCAAAAGATAATTTAAAGGCAGTATACATCATTGGTAATCTCGAAAATCAGCAATTTTTACAGATTTACGCCCAACTTACACAATATAAACATGATGACCGTAGACAACTTCCCCTGAAATGGTTTTGTCTGAAGTGCTATAGTCTTTGAGACTAAAAACCATTTCGCCCCAAACCACCTCGCCCGAGTGCCATTTCGCCCCAAATTACTTACTTCGTCCAAACACTACATCGCCCCAAAACCACTTCGTGCACAGGCCGTGGTTCAGGGCGAAATAGTTTAGGGCGAAGTGGTTTTAGGGCAAAATTATGCAAACCCTCTTTATTTTACTTTACGGAGCTGGTTTTTGCTCAGGTTGGTTTTAATCATGCATATATAATAATCACACTGGGGAATACAACTATTTGTAACAGTTTACCAATCATGTATACTATCTTTAAACCCCAGATAGTGTAACAGTGTGCCTGTTTAAAACATTACTGCACAGATTTCCATATGTCCATGTTATTATTGTAACAAGGATAGACACTTGTGTGGCAACTTTGTCTGTCTTTGCTAAAGTTGCATGGGAATTTTGTACGGGCGGGGGTGGGGTGGGGGAGGGTGAAATTTTGTTTTAAAAAACCCCCGATAGTGTAACAGTGTGCCTATTTAAAACATCACTGGACAGATTTCCATATTTCCATGTTATTATTGTAACAAGGACAGACACTTGTGTGGCAACTTTGTCTGTCTTTTCTAAAGTTGCATGGGAATTTTGTACGGGCGGGGGCGGGGGTGGGGTGGGGGGGAATTTTTTACGGGCAGGGAGGGAGGTTTAAACAGGCACATTATCTGTAACACTTTGGTTTTTTTATAAAAGCTATTTTCTTTATTAAGGCAACTCAAAGTTATTCCCTCTCTTTTTGGAAAAGATAAAATTATTTTGAAGGTACATGTATATGACAGGCCAGGATTGATAATTGAAAGACGAATTTAGAAACACGAGAAAATTGCAGTGCCCCGACTGGGATTCAAACCCGCCGGAGCACCACTACATCAGAGTAGCCAATTAGCTGGCATGGATTTGCCCCACTGCATTGTTGGAAAAAGAGAGGCAAACACAAGATTGTTGTCGATTCCCAGTCGGGGCACTGCAATTTTCTCGTGTTTCTAAATTCATCTTTCAATAAAATTATTTGTACGAAATGGCGTTAGCTCTGTCACCAAATAATAATTAAGTAATAAAAGTGGCTGTGGCCAGTCTTAAACATACGTTCAAAACTGGCAATCACTCGTCCAGGCCCCTAGCCGGTTTTAAACGTATTGCTTAAGACTGGTCAAACTCACTTTTATTCCCATTCATAAATACCTTTTTGTGTTAATCAGTAAAACTCACCGAAATTCTTTGATAATCTATCGCTTTGCCATGATTTGCATCACTTTCCTACATACATGCATGACATCGCGTTCGTTCAAACTGCTGTGCGTCGAGTTGTTTTAGTTCGATGCACGCGTTACGCATGCATGTACATTGTAATGCAGGCGTGTTGTACGCGCACATACTACTTGTCACAGTGCACATTTTGATTTTTTGGGCGAGCAGTTTCTGTGTGTGTGCGCGTGTTCCATTAGTCTTGGCCCAAAACTATTAGTCGATATTGGTTTGTGTACGCGTTGGCCATTCCCGGCAGTGCGCCCTCTTGCAGCACTAACAGACCAGCCCTTTGCGCGACTACAATAGTCTTGGGAAACCCTCCCGGAAGTTCAGCATTGGGGGCGGTACCGTTTTATATAAATAGCTGAACAGGGTTCTATGATGGCACACAAGGGACATGGCATACCACAGATATCTTTGCAAATATTTGCAATGTCGCAATTATCTTCATACAAAATGTATTTTGCGATGTCATACGCTTTTGCAAACATGTTTGTAAATATATTCGCAAACATTTGCCAAGAAAATTATTCCACCGAAAATATTAGCAACGATAAAACGGTCATGTTCGATGTTTCTTGTAAGCCACCTTATATTTTTCAAACCATTCGAAGCGCGTGCACGCGGTGTATTTGGGTCACTCGCTGCATCCGACGCGCTGTATTTGGGTCGCGCGCTGCATTCTGACGCGCTGCTGTATTTGGGTCACTCGCTGATTGGTTCCCTAGGAAAGCCTAGGCAAAAACAAAGAAAAAGTTAAACCTTCCGGGAGAGCTTCCCAAGACTATTGTACGGGGTACTTATTTTTGTCACAGTCTACATTTTGCGCGTGCAATTTCTGTGTACGTGAGCATGTTCCATACGCACTGACTAGGGCGTGGCTGCGGCCGCGGCTGAGGCAAGAAAGTGTTTTAGACTGGCCGACTGGTCTTTATCATCCATTTAAGACTGGCCATGTGACGTGCTCTCAGCCAATAGGAATGCGTAAACTGTATTTATGAATACCCGATCAATTACATTTATTAAGCCCTTCAATAGGATTTTGTTTAGCTCAACGGAACTTGAATTTGAAGCCCGTAGGCTGAATTGCACAAAGCTTACAAGTATCTTCCACCTAAACATCAAGACAAAATGTAGGTGACACCATAGGCAACCAACGGCCAGATACACAGAGAAATTGCTTTACTCTTTACAAAAGAGTGCTCTGGGATCTTTTAAGTGTGTCACACAACACATTGGACCACCAACGGCTTTAAGGCCCGTCTACACTAGCATATTTTTTTCCCGACAGACATTATTTGTACGTGTCTGTCAGACAAAAATCTGATACATGTACCGGTACCGCCATTGACTACGCATCAAACACCATCAGACACTGTCAGAAATGATCAAACTCGCCAAAAGATTCAACATGCACATTAATTCAGATAAAAGTCTGAAGTCTGGACGGACAACAGCCAATCAATGGACAGTTTGATAACATGTGACCTTTGAGTGACCACATGCATGATTGAACAAAATCATCAAACAACGACTTAAATTGTCTGATAGTGTGGACGAAGTCTTCAGACATGCAAACAATTATCTGTCATGCCTGTCAGACGAAAATATCATAGTGTAGACGGGCCTTTACGTCCCTTCCGAAGGATGGAGCAAGTGTGGCTAAATGTCTTGCTTAAAGACACAGGCACCACAACCAGATATCGAACCTGCACTACAAAGTTCTCACCTACATGTAAGTCTTGCGAGTCAATGACCCAAACTAGTCAGTCGGTCACGGTACCTTACAAATGTCTCTGACCAAACTCTACTGATACTAACATGACGGTGCCAGCTTGCAGGCTGTTTGCAACAATCAAAGCCTTGTCAATGTCCTTGGTAAAGACAGCCCCTGCCAAGCCGTACTCAGTCTTATTGGCCAGCTCAATCGCTTCTTCCAATGTCTTAAACTTGACGAGGAGTTGGACGGGGCCAAAGATCTGCCAAACATGAGAAAATGCAACACATCCATGAATAAATGAGGAAATGTACATGTGGAAATGTCACAAACTTGACACACTACCTGTGGATTAAGGCTAGGATAATGATTTTTAATCAGTTCCTGGAATGATGGACGTCACAGGGAAATTTGAGTCACAAAAAACTAATCTTAAGCTCTACAGATGCAGTACACTGTGAAAATATATGCATGCTTACAGTGCACCAATGTACCGTACAAATTACAAACATATCACAAAGAATGAGTGTGGACACTCATGTTTATACTGAAAGTCAAAATAAACCTTTTTTCAGCAGTAAGGTCAAATTGGGCAGTTAACAAATAGAGAGGCACTCAAGCATGCTCCATTTTGGGTTACCAACAATGTAGGTGAAATTGACATTTAGGAATAGTTGTCATCAGTCATTAACGTTTCAACACAGACACAGATAACAAAAAATAAAAATATCTTGATAAGTTTATTTTAATGCTCAATATATTTATTTATTTTTTTAATGTACTTCTTTCTTCATTAAAAGACAAAAAAACCACACCTCGGGTTGAATAACTTCATAGGGTTTTTGTTAGCATTACTGTAATCGCTTTGTACAAGGTTTTTCGTTACAACTTGTTAAGTAAAATTTGCGGTCATTGCAAATGATACAATGGGCCTTTTAAACCAACTTTTGGAAATTCTTTTATTTTACTAGATATCTGGTTCCACATTTGGCATGTTTGGAAACCGGATGTACGAAACAGAATGTTAAATGAAGACCTGTAAAATTGATGAAAATATGTGAAGCTATAAATGCAGTTTACGAAAGCAGAATTAATCCAAACAAAAGACATGTTTATTTTAACTAGTTTGGCCACACAAACACCTCTAACCGCAAGATGCAGCAGCGCACCGCTATCATCTAACAAAAAACAAAGGTGCCATACTTCTCTATAATACCAGTCGAATTGGTGTTCAAGAACAAAAACAAAGAGTAAGGCTGTGCCTAACGAATCGAATATTCAAATATTCGGTCGTCCATCGAATATTCGAATAGCATTTTACCAAATTGAATATTCGGTATGTGCTTTTACTACTCCAAACCAAACATGTCTTTCAGCAAGTAAAAAACCTTTTTCCTTTGCCAAAACGGCTGATTTGATGTGTCCAGTGTACAAGGGCCGATGATAATGTCTGCAAAAACCTCTTCGGGCGAAAGACTGCTATGCAAGTACATGTAACAACATGAAGTCTGTTGTTTGTGCACAGATTTTTTTTTTTTCGAGGCGGCAAATTCAGCAATAAAAAGGCCGCTGTATTCCTTTGAGCTGTGAGTTCGGATGTGCAAAAAAATTTTTGTCAAAATCTTAGGAAAAAATTCAAGCATCGAATATCGAATATTCGATCGAAAATGAAACCGATTATTCGAATAGTAAATTATTCGAAAATGCACAGGCCTAACAAAGAGACAATCCTCTTTTTGTGAGTCGAGTTCCGATCTTCCTGCGAACTTCGTCAGCAGAGTGGACGGTGCACTTATAAAATATTTATCTGATGCCTTGCTGCTCATGTACATGTAAATTGAACTAGCAAATATTTGGTTTTGAAGAACCAGAATATTCAGATTTGTAGACATTCAATTTCTTCCAACCTGTATGTGGACACACACTCTTTTTCTTCTTTTGTATAAAAAAAAATAAACTGCAGAGTTAACCTTATTTGAGTTTGTCAAGCTGATGACATGTGTAGAGCTGCCAACTTTCCCAGATTTTTTAGAAGACATCTGGAAAATAGGTTGATCTCCTGACATCGGACAAATCGGAAAATCTCTAAGATAGTTAATTGGCAATCCAGGTGGGTTTTCATCTAGTGTCAGGAGTCAAGAGCTCAGTCATTTTCCAGGGAATCTGTTGCAAAATCCAGGAGGATTGGCAGCTACATGTATGCATGTCCCTATAGAAAATAAGACCGGGATCCCGGCGGGATCCCGCCGGGATCCCGCCGGGATTGAGAAATCCCGACGGGATCCCGGTTCCTTACCGGGATGCCAACCGGGATCCCGGTTCCATACCGGGATGCCAACCGGGATCCCGGTTCCATACCGGGATGCCAACCGGGATCCCGGTTACATACCGGGATGCCAACCGGGATCCTGGTTCCATACCGGGATAGCAACTGTAGTGGCGAAAAAGATATGATCTACAGTAACCCCTTAAATTGCATTAAATTGAAACTTTTTCCTTCAACTTAGGTGCATGTAATCCCTTTTAAACAAAATTACATTGTGTACAGTATTTTTAATATAGCCCCTGAAACATGGCTATGTACATGTAACTTGTTCACGAGAGGAGAATTAAGCCTATGTTTAAGGGGCCCTATATACACAATGGAATCTTGTGTGAGGGATTTTCCACTCCACTAGGTAACACAGGGATTAAATTTACACCTATCTTTAAGGGAAAATTGCAATATTCCCTAGAAGATGTTCATAGTGATTCATACACCTGTTATCCTGGCCTGGTTATAGTTTTGAAAAGACTAAGAACCAGTCTATTGTATAGTTTAGACTGAGAACCAGTCTATTGATGTCTGGTGCCCTATTTAATACATATGCTTACAGCCAGAACCAGACTAGTGTACTCCATGTTGGTTTAGAAATGTGACATTCAAATTTTGCTGAAGCATGTGGCTGAAGTCTGTCATCTGAAAATCATCCTTACCATCAGGCATGTTCTTACTGTATTTACATGTGTAGGTAATACTTGTGATAATTGCACAAAACTGAAATTATGGAGTGAATTTTGTGGCTGTTTGCTCAAACTGCATCCTGGAAATCCTTTGTTTCTTGTGTAGCAAATTTGCAAAATCAGTGGTTTGTTTCCTTTGCACACAATGTACACTAGAAAAAGTATGTGCATTTGTGTATGTGCATATGTGCATGGACTGGCACAAAAATATTGTATAGGCCTATATATCTATATCAAACTATTGGAACTTAATTACTCTTAAAATTACCTAATTATCAGTTTTGCAGATTTGATGTGAACAAAAAAAGATTTAGGAGTTGGCCTAGTATAAGAACTTAGAAAGGAAATATAATGGAGAAGTTGACAAAAAATTGGCTTTGTATTGTAGAACATCCGTAGAACTTATTGTAGAATGAAAGAGGCTCAAATTGTTTCTCAAAAATTGATTTACATCTAAATTAACATAAACTAACTTCCTAAAAATGTGACTTTTATGAGTCATTTTAACTTTTAAGGCAAAACATATTCTGGTCAATTCAGTACATGTAAACAATTAGGTGTGCCAAGGAAATTGCTCCATGCAGCCTCAAGAGTTTTGAGCCTCGAGGAGGGAAAAGAAAATTGAAGACTCGTCGTGAGAAAACACTTGGATTACTTGGAAGTCAGCTAGTCTATATAGTTCTTATGTTTTGTATGCAAGTTTAATTTGATCTAAAATTGGCAAATATCTAAAATTGGCAAAGAATTGCCTGTCTTTTAAAATTATAACTCACTTCTTTTCACCCAGATGACATGTACATGTTAATTTGTTATGTACACGTACTGGTATATCCCGGGAGAATCCTGCTGGGATCGTGGTCAGATTTACTCGGAACCTGGTGGAATCCCGCCGGGATCCCGGTGGAATCCCGCCGGGATCCCGGCCCGGTGGGATCCCGGTGGAATCCCGCCGGGATCCCGGCGGGATCCCGGCGGGATTTACCGGGATCCCGGTGCAATCCCGGTGCAATACCGGGATCCCGGTTGGCTGGAATCCCGGTTAACCGGGATCCCGGTAAATCCCGCCAAATTTTCCCGCAAGTTTTTCCCGGATCCCGCCGGGATCCCAGTTGGAATCCCGCCGGGAATCCCGGCTGAATTTTTTATGGGGGGTGTTCTGTATTTGATTTAGTAGCAAGAAAAACTTTTGACATTTTATTATGCAGACAGATGGACGGAATTTTTTTTTTGCTAAGCTACCTCACTGTGGAGCAGTAAGGTGAGAAAAAACCTGACAAAAAGGTAAACAAATTAAAGTTGCACTGTCCGAGTTTGGGTGAAAGGATTAAACAAATTAATTTACACAAGCGAACGACTTTAGAAAAATATAAAAAAATTTGAACAGCTAGAATCCCCCATCCACATTTTTTTTAGTTTTCCTGTTTATCACGGAGGTTTATGTTTCTACAACGCGATTACAACGTGTTTTCCGCCAAAAACCGACAGTCTTTTGTTTAAAACGCAATTCAGTTCCGACTCTCTTCACCCGAAATTCTGAAACGCTCGAGGTCACTTGGTTTGTTTACAAACAGGGGCGTGACGTCATCCTGAGAACAACTCAAAACGGCCTGTGTAGTATTAAATGGAAAACATACGAAGTGTATGTTCATCATGCCTGTTTCGTCCTTGTAATTTAAATTACAAACGTGAAAAATACTTTCTGTACTAGGACAACAATTTATTGTTATCTTTTTGTGGAAAAAAATGAAATTGTGGCTCACAATGATGATCTTTTGAAGTAAATTTCAGTGAATCGCGGCCGTTGGTTTTGACACGAACGGCCGTCTTGAAATTGAAAAAAAAATATTAATTTGGTATGAATTTAGGAGTTGAATTCCACATCTTGTTATGAGCTGTAAACCACGAAACAGTGAGAGTTTGATGGAAAAAAAGACGATTGAGACAAAGTTATGATTTTAACTGAAGCAAAACATATGAGTGCCACAGCGGCAGTTGGCAAACGGTCGAGCGTTGTTCTTGGTCAACTTCAAATTGACTGTTGCACCAGCTCGACCGTTGTTAGCGACTTGGAAAAAATATATATTTTGAGTTAAAACCACTTTCAAACAACAGACCAGCTGCAACAGATTTCAAAAATACCTTTGTTGCAAAAATTCATCAAGCGGTTGCTGTTTTATGCTTGTTAAATTGCGTCCAATTTACGTGCGGAATCGTCAATGAAAATGAATAGACAGCTAGTTTAAAAATTGTGATGTGATGCATAGCCCCTGTACGCACGCACACACGGCAGCCTAGCCGTATCACATAACCCAACTCACGGCAGCCTACCCGGTACAAGTTCGCCTATAAGTACACCTTCGCGCGACTCATTTTTCTCATTCTTCAAAATAATAAAGAAAATGTTTCTGCTCTTTTTTTTTCATAGTGTCTGGTAAAACATACAACCACGCAACTACTGGGCATATCTCTGGCTTTTTGGACCAAAACAATTCTTCAAAAAACACCATCTAACAGAGACGGTTTTCCAAGTTTTTTGCGTGTAAACGTATGGAGCTAACAATCGTGTTGACTTCTCTTTCTCAGGATTGCGTCACGGGGTCACGCGCATATAATTAATACCTAATGAGCGTTTCAGAAATCACGAAAATCTAATTTTCGAAAAATACACGTCGGCAAGAGGGATGTTTGGACTATTGAAAAAAGCCTAACTGCTGGATTTTCCTTCAAGGGGGATTCTAGCTCTTTAAATTTTCGACGTCAAGAATTGGAGTCGGCAAGCCTTTTTCTTGAAACGGGATGCACATGTTCGCAAACGTTCGTATGTACATAGTATGTGTAAAATGTACACACGTACGTGCACATTTACGTCATAACCCTGTTGAATAATAGACCGGGCCTGTCTTTTATTTTATTTTATTGTTTTTATCGACTGGCATTAATTATAATCCTTTACGAATTTTTACGTTCTTGGTACGAAACGGAAGCTGATAACTTTTTCTATTCTAGAAAAATAGCAATTTAACTTTTAAAAAAATGTTGACGCTCAAATCGGCCTAAAATCGGACAGTGCAACTTTAAAGCTAGTCAATGTCTTATATATACGGTTGGTCGTCAATACATGTATATTTATATTTTTAGTCTTTAAAAATGTACCTCTTCCTGTGCCACTCTCATATCATTAGTCACATTGGAGAAGACAGTTGATTGGATGAAATAGCCCTTGTCGCCATAGCGTTGACCTCCGCACTCTAATTTGGCTCCTTCTTGCTTGCCTATCTCAATGTACTTCAGAATCTTGTCAAATTGCTCACTGTCAATCTGTGACAAACGACCATTACAAAGGAGAAGGGTTGAAATAAGGCTTGGGCAAATCCTCTGTGGAGCTGATTAGAAACGATTCAAAGTTGGGGATTCAGGGGTGGTATTAAATTTAATACTTAATCCAAATATATAAGAATTTTACCTAGTTTTTGGCTAAAGCAAAATTCTTAGCCAAAATTGGTATTCAATTCATAAGTTGTTTACTTCAGAAAAATTCTTAAGAACATTAAGTACACTTAACTTTGAGAAGGCAGGGAAGCACACTTAGGCAATTTTGTTTACATACATGTACATGTAGATCACACGCACACTGCAACCGGTTTTGACCGGTCTTGTTTGGGTGCGCATGTAGAGCATTTATGAGAATGCGTGGTTTATGGTGCATCCCACGCAGTATTCAATTTGATGTTTAGCGAGTTCTGTGCTCTGCATTAATTTGTAGCGTCACAATTTATCTAAGTATTTTACTTACTAAAGTAAAATGCTTAGAAGGCATTTTAATACGAGAGAGCTCATTTTCTTAGTCAAGCTATTAAGTAAAAGTTTTACTTAATTTAATAATTAATTGAATACCGCCCCAGAAGCGCAATTTTGTCTTCTGGAGGAAGTACTAATTTGTTTGCTTCCAAATCCTAATTGGAGATTGCAAATGTCTGTTTTAAAGATTGCAAATTTCCATGGGGGTTATTTTGGGGAAGTATTTTTATATGATTGTAAATTTAGAACGGAATTAATTTTCTTGAAAAATCTGGACAAGCTTGTTCAAGGATACCTGTAAACCCAACCCCTAGGATACCCGGTTCACGTTCTACCTACAACTGCACAGGCTTATTTAATATCAATTAGTATACTATAGCTGGTTCAAAGCAATTGCCATACCTGAGGTCCCGACTCAGTCTCCTCTTTGAATGGGTTGCCGATGACCCGACGTTTGGCCCGCTCAACGCTCTTTGCAACAAACTCATCATAGATGTCTTCTTGAACAAAGGTTCGCGAGCCAGCCGAGCAATTCTGCCCCATGTTGTAGAACAGGCCCTCGTGGCTCTCTTCCACAGCATAGTCCACTACAATACAATGTAATACCAATCAATTTCAATCGAGTAGATATAAACTGAGCATTAAAGACAGATTACCATTGGATTACATAATAGCATTACATAACTAAAGAATAATTTGATAAACTTCCTGTAGACATTTCAACCATATGCAGTAATATTTCAGAAAACCTGAAAAATGCATGCATGTTTTTTTGTTTTTAATGAATGGTAAGAAAAATGTCTGCAGACATTTAAAAAAAAATCTTCAGTTGGCAATTTCTTCCACAAAGGTACAATTTTACACTGGGAAAAAAAATCATGTTTGTTACCATTGCTATCAACACTTTTAGTCAGATTTTTCTTGTCAACTCGTTAAGTAAAATTTTGGTTAACTGCAAATGTTGTTTTGGGGCTTGAAAAGAAACATCACATCTTTGGGTGGACACTTACTGAAATTCTCCAGAGACAAAAGCAATGATGCTGGAAATGGGACAGCCAAAAATAGGCTGTGGTGGGTGTAGGAAAGGTGTAAATTTTTAATTTTGTACAGTAACTAGATGAGATCATAGAGAGCTACTGCACATATACAGGCCTGATGAAAAGGTACAATCTATAGATACAAATCTGTATGTACGGCTCTTAAAAAAGTTTATCATTTCCAGTTACCAACAATTTTACTTCACAAGTTGACAAGAAAAACCAACTAAAAGTGTTGATAGCAATGGTAACAAACACCACATGATTTTTTCTCATGTAAAATGGAACCTTACGATTTTTCTCTCATCCCAAGTTTGGTTGTGATGAGGCAGAATACCAGGTGATGCGTTTGTTACTTTTTGAGGAGAAATTCTCAAATGAAGGCGCTTTAAAAAAAAAAAAAAACCATGCAGAACACATAATTGGTAAACCGTTACAAATTGTTTTATCTCCCTGTGTGACTGAAGATATGAATGATTAAAACCAACCTGAGCAAAAATCAGCTCCGTACTTTGCCTAACTTTTGAGAAAACAGTCAAAAAAGGCTTTACGGCCACTTTGCCCCAAAACCATCTCGCCCGAACCACTTCGGCCTGAACCACGGCTTGTGCACAAAGTGTTTTTGAAGCGAAGTGGTATTCGGATGAAGTGGTGTAAGGGCGAAGTGGTTTTGAGGCAAGGTGGCTTTTGGGGCGAAGTGGCGCAGGGCAAAATGGTTTTGGGGCGAAGTGAATTTACGTCTCGCGAGACGAAAAATAATTGTTTTGCTTATTTCTCAAAGACTATAGGACAAAACCATTTCAGGGGAAGTTTACTACCGTCATCATGTTTATATTGCGTAAGTTATGTGTAAATCTGTGAACATTTCGGATTTTCGAGATTACCAATGATGTGTCCTAACTTTAAGCACTTAATCCAAATGACAACTTTGATTAATCATGTCTCCCTCCTTTTTGTGTTCCTGGTGCATTTTTGTGAATTTTATCCACATTAAATAATCAATTACAAAATCTCAAAAAAGTCTGAGGCTAATTTCTTACTATCTGCATCAGCAAAAACAATATTTGGGCTCTTGCCGCCCATTTCCAGGGAAACACGCTTCAAGTTGCTTTTTCCTGACGCTGCCTGAACGAGCCTTCCAATCTGAAAATAGAAATGAGATGGTCCAAGTATATGACACAAAAAAGTCAAGGGCCCTTAATCTGGGGACCCGAGATCCCAAGCCCACACAACGCCAATTAGCTTTTTGCATGTAGCCGTCGCACTATAGCTGACACCCCTAATTCTCTACTTTCAAATGGATCAGTTTAGAAAGTCCTAATACTATGCTGTTGCTGCTATAATGCCCAGCGACCGTCAGTATGGTTGCTTTATGCTACTTTGGGAGCGCGTGTGGTCTAGTGGGTATGAAGCGGGACTCCCAGTCAGAGGTTGGGGGTTCGAGCCCCACTTCGACCAACGTGTCTGTGTCCCTGGGCAAGGCACTTAATCCCAGTTGCCTCGTCAACCCAAGCGATATATGGGAAGCTGTTATGGGGAATGCCACAATCTAACTGCTGATAGGATTGTGCGCCTTGGCCGGGTTGCACACCTAGTTGAAGCGAAATGGTTCTGGTGATTTCCTGATGGCAGCGGTAATAATGGCAACAGCCGCCTCGGAATATGTTTACATAGATAGATGGCGCTTTACAAATGCATGTGTTATTATTCTACATACAGTACCCTCTCACATGCACCCAGTCGTATTAGCAACAATATTTTAGTCTGGCCATTTGGATACGAAGCGTGTATGTGAAAGAATGTATGTCAGTATACAATGTACCAGAGTGGGGCATAGGTTGGTTGGAACTCCAATCCTGGCATTTGAGCGAGGGAACGTGCGTTTAAAGCCCGCACCCCCTAAAGCTGAGGTCGTCAAGTTGGGTGATTGGTCTGTGGTTGGGGCCAACAGTGCGATATTTTTGTGAAACAAATTTATTTTTGAAGAACATTTTGTCTTGCAAGATGGAACTCCTCTGATGGTGAAGGGTTGTGCTCCCCCTAAGCCTATGCCCCTGCCATACTATGCATACATGTATGTGAAACATGCAAATGCCTAATTCAAAGGACATCAAAGACCACGGTCCTTATAAGTCCTGTGTCCAAGGCCCACAGCCCCCCAAGCCACTATTAAAAGCCGCTCTCAGGTTGACTTTGCGGCGACACAAAATAATTGACGAGTGGCTTTTTAGGACAAAGATATGCCTGAGCTGCACATGTCGGCAATTGTTTTGAGAGTCGTGTGT
Organism: Henricia sp. BOLD:AAB3569; assembly: GCA_037783545.1. Lineage (NCBI taxonomy): Eukaryota > Metazoa > Echinodermata > Asteroidea > Spinulosida > Echinasteridae > Henricia > Henricia sp. BOLD:AAB3569. Next base: position 275,416 of record JBBELK010001011.1, on the reverse strand, counting down.
AGCTCTGACGACGTTTAGACAATCGGCATCAGGCAGCACTAAAAAAAAAACCAATCACAAGAGTAGAACATGTTAAACTTTTGCGACGTGATGCCGACCTTCACAGGCAAGTTCTAAGAAAGAAAACAAGATGCACGCAAGAAGCACGTGTGGCACGGGCGTCCAGTTTTTCTTCACCCAATCACCATGCGGAAAAATAACACCATCGTGTGTAACATGAGCATGCTTGTGTTGAGTTGTGTTGAGTTTCCGCTTGTTCAGCGATACTCTCACGATTTGTTCTGGTTTGTGACCCGAGTGTTACTTTTTTGCTTTATTATAATTAACAAGTGCTCTGTCACAACGGAAATCATTCGCAGGTCGACCCGAGGGTGGCTTTAGCCCATGGACCCTCAAATCCCCAAGCTCATACCCCATAAGTCCACACCCCCAAGCCCACAAACCCCTAATGCCCACCAGGGCCCAAACCCTCAACCGTAGCCGTAGCCGTACCCTACATGTAACAGTCCTATCCCCAATCAAGCCCTTTATTACCTCAGTTGATCCAGTGAAGGCGACTTTGTCAATGTCCATGTGTTCAGATATCGCAGCACCAGCTGTGGGGCCATAGCCAGGAATGATATTGACAACACCAGGTGGAAATCCAGCCTACGGATCCGGAAGACAATTATTATGTAATACAAATCTCATTATAAATGCTCAAATATTCCGATTCAGGTAAGCCAGATCCGGATAAGTCGGATCCAAAGGGACCGAGCGATTTTATCCGACTTACGCGAAGATGAAAACACGCATACATGATCTCCAACCACCCATCGGTCGACAGTAAGAAAAAGCATGAATTCCAACACCAAAACATTTTATTTTTACACTACATGTACATTTTCATACATGTACCTAAGACAGAAAATCGTAAGCATCATTTGCCAGGCGCGATCATACTTGTTATGCCTTGAGCGTCGCCATCGTCTGATCGTGGCCATACAGTATATGTACACACCCACCTTAGCCATGAAAAATGCAGCTTGTGATCATGTGTGCACATACTAGAAACTGCTGCTGATAAGTGATAAGGCACTTGTCTAAGCCGCGAATTGAGGTCTTGTATGTGGAAACTTACCAACGTATCGAGGACGCCTTGCGAATCGAGGACGTCCTCGATTTGTCATTACTACAGAAATGGCAAGTACATGTATGTTTTCACTACACAGTGTTACATGTATGGGTGGGGGCGGGCCTTTCATAGTTATCATAAACACCATCCTCGCTTCTTTGTCGAATGTTACATAAATTAATGAGCCAATATCGACACCCACCCCCCCCCCTCCCCCCCCTCCCCCCATTTCGCAATTCCGAACAACATTGAATTGGGGGGGGGTTGGGGGGGGGGGGTTGGGTGGGGGAGGGGGGTGGGAGGTAACATCCTCCTCAACTTAGCTGCGTAAACTGTACAGAATTGCTAACACGTTTTGTCGAAACAATAAAAAGACACAGGCGAATTGTAGCAGAAATTAATTTAAATATTTACCGACAATTTATTGCACAAATACATTTATTTCATTTGTTAAAAAATTATAACCGCCGTTCCGACGACTCTCCTCGGAGCAACACCAACAGACCGGCGCTGGGTGACCACGGGTAATAACAGCGTACTCGACCCTTTCCGCAATAGACCCGAAACGTAATGACGTCACGCGATGTTTACCGCGGTGCATTATGGGTGAAAAGTGGGGCCGAAATCGCTACTTTGCGTGCGTTGCATGCATAGCGCCTATCGTATTATGCACGTAACTTTGTGAACTTTACTAACCGCTTCGCTGGCAAAAAACGTCCAAAACAAAGATCGTAAGTTTCTAAAATGGTTCGTGTCAACTTAGTTGTGCTTGCGTGAGTTTTAAGCGCACGACGGACGCCGGAACTATGGTTTTAACTTTTAAGGCTTCAAAAGGCGGCGAAAATGGCCCTGCAATAATTAAATAAAACCGGGAAATTCCTCAACTCCCCGACTTAAAAGAGGTAAAACACAAAGGAATTGAACAAACGTTCTAGATTGATGAGTCTGAGATAAGCAAAAATCTGACTTACGCGATCCGACTTAAAGGCCAGTGTATCATTTGCAATGACCCCAAAAAGTAATCGACGAGTTTACAGGGGAAAAGTAAAGATTAAATTAATAGCAACTACCCAATGAAACTTTTGAAAGGTTTCCGCTCAAAATGATATAATTTTACCAGAAAATAATCCGTAAAGATGAAATTATTTAGATCGTTTGCAAACGATTTACTTATTTTTGGTTCGCATCTACGCAGTCCAAAATGCACGGGCGCTGTGTACTGCGTGTGCGTGTTCCAACGCGATGCATTTTTATGGATCGCGCGCACACGCAGTATAATGATGTGCGCCACAGAGTGCATGACGCAAGCCACATAGTACCCGATTAGAACGAATATTTGAAACACCCCGCCAAGACCAGAACAATGCATATGGATTTTCATGGGTTTGTTGAAACATGTTACATTTGACAAAGCTGAAATTTCTTCAGATGAGTTTGTTGATGTCTTTCTTTTGATTTATAATGGTTTTATTCGCAGAATCGCTCAAAAACAGATCATCTACAGGGCCTTTAAGTGATGATTTTTATTAGGAATAACATACGAAATCAAACGCTCCAAGCGATTTTGTCCGAGATAAGTGAAAATCCGACAAACGTATCCGACTTATGCAAGGTTTACTGTAGATGAAAAGATTGTACCGGTATTCATTTTCATATAAAGTATGAACCTGCCTTATCAACAGACCTACATGTATTTTGGAAGTTTGCGAGAAATGGTTAAAAGAGCGTGTCCAGATCACCATGGGTGTTGAGATTTTGATACAATATACTTGTAATACGCCATTATTTTTCTCATTATCATTCTGAAATTTCGCGTTCTCAATCCGTATATATTTTTAAACTAATTTATCTGGTTCCATATACAGCTGTGCAGTAATTACACCAACCTTTTTGTTTCCACATGTATCCTAATTCAAGATTGCAACTTTGTATTTTCTTCCCATGGAGTATTTTGGGAAGGTTTTTTATATAATTGTTAGATAAGAACGAAATCCATTACACTCCTTTAAAATGTGTACGTACCTGGTGCGGTAGACCTGCCTCGGGGCAGTCATATCACAAACCTCAAACTAAATTTCTTAACAGCCAAGCATTAGCTGTGCTTATAGTGCAGCACTGTAATGGTTTCGGTTGGCTTAATTGATCGTCAAGATGAACAGCACCTTGCCATCATGTTGTCATAATAATAATTGCAGCATTTATATATATTGCTCTTAAACGAGGGATCACAATGTTTTACATCCATTATATGCCGCTTAATAAACATTGAGATACGCAGGTGGCCGCGGCGTAAATGTCTAAGGTATTTATGAATGGAGTTGTGCCTCAAACTTACTTCTTTAATCAGAGTGCCCATGTAAATAGCACTGAGGGGCGTCAGCTCTGCTGGTTTGATGATCAGGCTGTTCCCGCAACAGAGTGCGGGACCCAGCTTCCATGCAAACATCTCGATGGGAAAGTTCCAAGGAATGATTGCTCCACACACACCCACTGGCTCATGCCGGGTGTAACAAAAGTAGTCACCCTCTGGAAAAGTAATAAAAAAAAGCAACCAATTTGAGGAATTTTTCATACATGTATGTACTGTTTCCATCATACATGTAGGTTGTCAGGTTGTGGGAGCATGTGTAGTCTAGTGTTTATGCAGTTGTACTGTGTAAACGCGGTTGAAAGGGTTAGAGTCTCATTTGTGCCAACATGTTTGTGACCATGGGCAGGACACTTAATCTCAATTGCCTCATCAACTCGAGCTGTTAGAGGGGAATGTCACAATCTAACTACCGATAGGGTTGTGTGCCTTGGCTGGGTAGCCATGTTGAAGCGAAATGGTTTTGGTGATTCCGTGATGGCAGCGATAATAATGGCAACAGTGCCAGGAGTAGCCTGCAGGATAAACGTGTGCGCCATAACAAAAAATCCACCAGGGGGCGTAGGGGCGCTTCCTTAAAACAAAATAATAAAAAAATAAAAAATAATAAATATATCCATTTCCAACTCATATGACATCGCACGTTTGCCTGCTTAAAGTGGTTAAATATTGCCTAATATCGCACCACAGAGCATCTACACTGAAAACTTTATTTCGTCAATTGACAAAAATAAAATAGTCATACACTGGGTCTTATATGACTAATTTATAATTAGTCATACGTGGTTTGAATTGACTAATTTTAATTAGTCATGAAAAACGGTCTTATTTGCCTAATTTTAAAAATGATTAGTCATGCGGGAAAATTAATTGGTCACGAGGGAAAATTAATTAGTCTTGCAAACAAATTATTAGTCCTGCAGAAAAATTGATTAGTCTTGCAGGAAAATTAATTAGTCCTGCAGTAAAATTAATTAGTAATGTCAGTTAGTCAGCCTGACAAACTTACTTTGTCACGTGCATTACACGGTGTGTTTCGAAGAACGGACTGAAATAGGCCTACGCAGAATACTAGACTGGTTCCCGTCCACATATTCCACACAGGAGAATATAAGGACAGGTAAAGGGCGCTTCATCTTGATCTGTAATTGGTCGTCTTTGCGCGTGCGCATTGTGTTTTTTATATTTAAAAATTGGCCAAGCCCTTTGCTTTAGGCAATGTACTTTATTTACATAATTGGATATGTTCGACACGCACGGCCAGGTTACAAATGTCAATGCAAAATCTGCGCACTTACTAAAACAGAAATAATAATAATAACCACGTGACGGGCAGAATTCTGTTTTGGTATTTTATTGAGCGTGGATTTGACGCGGATTTCTTTTGATGGTCGCAAAAAGAATACTAGCCAGCGCGACTTAAGACCTTTTTTGCAGAGCGGGTCACATATAGTTGAGGCCGTGCCTCGGGTCTCAACATCCGTGTATTGACACAAATAGTCATGATCTGTAAGGACAACTCAGTACGTATTCGTAATTTTAGGTCAGCCCAGGTTGGACTCCTTTCCTCGCTGCAGTTAGAAGTAAGTTTATAAAATAAGCTACGAATAGTAACTGGATGTTTTCCTGGGTACATCGTTGCCTCTTCCATTGATGTTGTCCCCATTATCGTCATCAAACTGCGGATATCTTTGTTGCATTAACACAACACACCGTGCAGTCATTGCACGTATTCTGCGTAGGCCTATTTCAGTCCGTTATACGAAACACACCGTGTATTGCACGTGGCAAAGTAAGTTTGTCAGGCTGACTAACTGACATTACTAATTAATTTTACTGCAGGACTAATTAATTTTCCTGCAAGACTAATCAATTTTTCTGCAGGACTAATAATTTGTTTGCAAGACTAATTAATTTTCCCTCATGACCAATTAATTTTCCCGCATGACTAATCATTTTTTAAATTAAGCAAATAAGACCCTTTTTCATGACTAATTAAAATTAGTCAATTCAAACCACGTATGACTAATTATAAATTAGTCATATAAGACCCAGTGTATGACTAATTTTGTTTTGTCAATTGACGAAATAAAGTTTTCAGTGTAGATGCTCTGTGATGCGATATTAGGCAATATTTAACCACTTTAAGCAGGCAAACGTGCGATGTCATATGATGCAGATACCCCAGCGGTTGCAAAAGTTATCGATAATTTTTATTTTTTAAATTTTTTTTTTTAAGGAAGCGCCCCTACGCCCCCTGGATTCATGCACCCCAGTCGAAAATGTGGGGGGCCAATGGCCCCCCTGGCCCAACGTCATTGGCCAAAATTGGGCCAACGCGGACGCACACATGGACCCAAAGTTGGACTGACGTTGAACAAAGGCATGCATCACTGAGTTACAGGGAGCTTTATAGAAGGGACATTCCTTTCTACAACGGGTGGTGCCGACCTTATTACAGGGGATAAAATACAGTGCGAGTCTTCGAGACTATACAATGTAGGCTGAAATATAATTGCATGATACAAAATGAATGCTGCCTCAGTTGCAAGCAATGTTTTTGATGTTTGTAAAGAAAATGTTGCTTATACTTACTGATTGGAATTGTTTTGCCATGAATTTTGTCCGCCCATCCCGCAAAGTAGCGCACTACCTCAATGGATCCCACCATGCAACCATACATGGTCGTAAACAAAGCACCATTATCAAGTGTATCCAGTGCCTGTAAAGAGACAGAAAAACAAAATGTACTGGAACTGGAAACACCTTTTAAGACTCGTTTACACTCAACTCAGCTTTTCCGAATTAAACCTTGCATTTTCGAAAAAGGCAAATGGAACCTGGTTTAACACAAATGGTGGATTAACCCTCGGAGCCGCAATGGGGAGCTCCCGGAAGGCACATTTGTTTTTTTTGGTTTTTTTTAAATTAATAAATACATTTTGGCCAATTCCGCTCAAACTTCATGTAATCCTCAATCAATTATCCTAGCCTGTTCCCCTGCATCCTGAGATCTCAGGGAATTTCCACTCTGCTAAGCGACGATACAATACCCTGAGGAAATCCACGCAAATCTGTGGAGTACATGTAAGCCGGCTGTTGTGTTCGGACAACACACGCCTGAGTCATTTTGATGTAATTTAATAAATTCGGTCATGTTATGCCGAAAAGAAAAGATTTTTATACTTTCTAGAAATTGTATTGGGTTCTGTACGTTCCTTATGACTGTCCCATTCCTACCAAAATTTCCGGCGACGATCTTAATTTACTCCGCAGTTTTTCAAATTAATAACAGGGATGCATGCTCACGAATGTAATGGAACGGATTCCCCAGTATGCTTTAAATAGCAGCCAATCGCTAACGCGGCCAACGGTCAGCCTTACCGAGTACATGTATCACATTCATGCACGGTGTTTACAATCTGCGCGCGTGACATTTGAATGCCTGCAATGCACTGCCAAGCGTCCTGATTGGTCAAGCAGAGACGACAAGATTTCTGTCGCTTGTTTCCCCGCAAAATGGGGCCGGTTTCAACAGGGAGTTGGTGAGTGCGTTAAAGGGGCACTGTTGCAAGAGGATGGTTCCCCTGTAGTCACCTTTAATGTTGAGTTCACTTACCGGTCATCAGGTTCACCCTGGAAAATCTTGGCCTCAGGCCCTTTGATTTGTGTACAAACATGTGTTCTTTATATGTTCTGTGAGTATATAGGCCTAAACATGTAAGGCCCTTTTTGCCTCTTTGCCTAAAAGCAGCTACCAGTCATCCTACTGCCATGACTGCAGGCCCAGTAAACAGCCGTGTCTTGAGGGGACATCCATTCATCTGCTTAGGCCATTTCAGAAAGGATTGTGTCTGACAAACAGTGTTATATGCGTTATAGAAAGTGCCTTCCAGAGTCTCCCCGCCTTGGAGCCTCTGTGCAAATTCTTGGGTGGTGCATATCCGAGGGTTAAAAGAGGCGGATCAGACACGGGTCCGACCTGCCTTTTTCATTAGAGGAGGGTTGAACTATACAATCGGCGGGTTGAACACGGAAATTACTAAGGCCTCTTGCAGTTTAAACGCTACCCAAATACAGATTTGGAAATTTGAGCATACTTGGGGTGATAAGCTGGTGCAGACAGTGCATACCGTGGGGAAGATTCAATTAACTGACAAATCCGGTGCCATGCAGTTCCACAACACCAGGCATGCACTGCATGTACAATTGCAATTGGAAAGGTATATGAACCCAAATCAATACACTGTGTAAACATGCGAAATTTTCATGTTTGCGGTCACAATTTTTTTAGTGTAAACGCAGTGTTACAAATCCGTCAAAAGTTAATTTCCTCAGTCAGTTGGTAGAGTGGATTTATACTGGGTCTTTTTGCATGTAAATTGATGCGAGGCACGTCACTTTGAGAAAAAGCAGTGTGCAGGAAATTTGGAGTGGAATGCCGCACTGAAAATCACAGAATCCCAAAAACTGTTTCCACCCAAGTTAATTCTGTAGTTTTCTGTGTCATTTCATTCCAAATTCTCTCCACGCCACTTTTTGTCAAAGTGAAGAGGCTCAGCGTGAATTCATCTTAACTGTGCGAGATCTGCTGTAACCATTTTTGAATGTGAATGCCAAATCTTGAAAAAGGAAAGATTTTAATTCCCTTATAAATACAAATTGTCTTACCGCAATGTACTTTGCATCTCTTTCAAACAGATCAGCCAGTTTGTACATGAGCTTGCCGCGGTCTGCTGCATCCATGCGTCGCCATGGTGACCCAAGTTTGACAGCCTCTCTAGCTGCCTTCACGGCAAGGTCAACATCAGCCTGGCATCAGAAAATAGAAGAAAAAAAACACTGACCAGTTTTGCAACCACACTTTGCGAAGCTTTAATTGCCCATTGTGTATTTGCAGATTAATTCTTGGAACAGCATTATCGTACCTAAGGGAGGTTTAAATGTAGATACACATAAAACACAAACGTGAATGTGAAATGCTTTGAGCACTTGTTACTTTGGGGAAATCTTAGAACAGATGAAAACAAAAATCAACAAATGTGACTTTCGTGGCAAGATGACTTTTGCTGTGAGCCTGTGACAAATTTAAACCATGGGTAATGAGACTTCCTAAAGATATGACCAGTGCTCAAGCCAATTTCGCATTCACATTTGCATTTTACGTGCATCTAAACCTCCCTACCGGTATATTATCTAAAGGGGAATGTTGATAAACTACATGTAGCCTGCAGAAATTTCTTTAGTTCACGGTGGTTCTTTGCTATTCGACTTAAAAAAGTGTCACACCTACATTGTACATATGTATCAAGTGGTAACGGCATTACAAAATCACCACTACACCGCTGTTACAACTTCGCAGCAGTGTTGCAAGACACCGCTACGACCTCATCAAACCGGACAAGAATCACCAAGAATTGTCACAGTCTGTAACACAGCCAATACAAAACATCCCGAATGCTGCTATATAGTACGACATGCCACGTCTCAAGAGGTCGACACAACGGTTTCTTGGCGGTGTCTTGTTAGCTTCTTCTTGGCTGTGATATGCCTTGACAGTTTTGTGACGATGTCTTGCTGGTTTCTTGGCAATTTTCTTTCCTCACAAATCTCCACAAATATTAAAGAATTAGCAAGATGCCGTCACAAAATCACCAAGACATCGACAAGAAGGACCACGACATCATCAAGACGTAACAAGACACATCAAGGTAGCCCAAAACTTTTTAGGATTTCAAAAATGTTTGGGGTGCATTTCGTGGGTCCTCCTGACCCATGACAATGCAACAAGACGTGCCAAGACTAGTTCCCGACGTCACTAAGATGTCAACAAGAATCACCAAGACTTACATCGCTCTATAGATCGCCATGCATCATATTATAGATCATGAAAGTTAAAACAGGGCTTTAGCTTTTGGCCGTCTATTCCGCCTAAGTGTTGTGTGTCGAGGCTTCTGATTGGTCCAAATGTCCACTGGACCACTTGAACTGCGAAAGCAAGCCTGTCCAAGCAACTCTTAGCTTTCTGAGGACACATTACCTTGTCTCCTTCTTGAATGTCACAGATCTTTTCTCCTGTCTGCGGATTGATTGTTGGAAATGTCTTCCCGCTGACGGAGTTTACAAACTCATTATTGATGAAGAGCTGTGGGAAAATAAAGTGGTTATCGAAAAAGAGTGTATTATACTACGTAGGTGTAGGGTAAAAGTACAGTGAGGGTATTCGATCAGATAACGTAAAGACCCTTAAAAATTAACTTTATGTCTGAGGACATACGTAAGTCAGTGTAGCTCAACTTAAACCATGATATCCATTGTGTGAGGTGTATTTGTGGCCATTTTTCAGGTGAAAAATGTTGCAATTGTTTGTCATGTGTGGGCCAGGAAAAACCAGCTTGGACCCTATACATATGTACACAAATCATAACATGTTAAAAAAAACAATTTTAGGGTCCAAGTTACCTGGACTAAGTATTTTCAAGGAATGTTTTGTCATACTTGGTATATATTATTTTTGTGACGAAATGTGTAGTGTCGAGTCAAATAAGACTATACGTAAAGATAATTTTACAACTTTGTGTATGTATACCGTCGTGACCGTAAAACGTATGGTTATAGTTGAACCATGAAAACTGACGGCTTTTTTGTGCCATACATGTACAGGGTGTTCGCGGGTTTCAGCAAGTAAAATTTAATACTTTTTAAGACCTTTTTTAATGCCTTTTTAAAACCAATTAAATACTCGGCCAGCAGCACAGGCCCAAAATCTAGCTAACAATTTAATACTTTTTAATGCTTTCCATTAAAAGAGCCAGGTTGCAATTTTAATGTAAAATTTGTATTATTTTTATTGAATCTTAATTGTCATTTTACAAATTTTATTCTAGTAGAACCAGTAGTGGAACTTGTAAAATAATGATTTTGTTTCTACATCGATATTTGTTTAGGCTATTATAGGCACGTTGTAAAGTTATAAGTGTTTAATTTCAGATCGGACAACATATTATCAAGTCGTCTGATATAACAGCAAATAAAACTTTACAAATGCTATAAACTACACATAAATCATGTAAATTGCACGTTTTATTGACAGAAGACTATTTCTGCGCTTCAGTCGGTTGGTCGGACATACGCAGTGCAGGTGCGAATCGACCACTCAGTATCATGCCTCATTTTCACTGAAATTGTAGGCTGAATCTTCATCGCGGCTTAATTGTTATTTCCCTCAAGGACCTGCGTATATAGTGGTGATGCTGGACAAGGTTTGGGTGGAATGGGCGAGTCCCAGGGGAAATTAGTGTGTCACGGGGAGAAAATGACACATTTTGGATTTTAATGTTTTGAGATATCGTGTTCATGTTGAATATTACCATTATAGCCCTATGCATATCCACATGATAAAGTTAGGGGTAAGGTAGCTGAGGTTACCTCATCCCTAACTTATTATCATGTGGTTATCTGTATTAGGGCTGAGGGAACTTGTTAACATGAACACGATATCTCAAAACATTGACATCAAAATGGGTCATTTTCTCCCCGTGACACACTAATCTCCCCCGGGACTCATCACCCAAACCTTGTCAGGCATATACATGTAACCACTACGTAGGTCCTTGAGGGAAATAACAATTAAGCCACGATGAAGATTCAGCCTACAATTTCAGTTTAAAAAGGAGGCATACTGGGTTCGCTCGGAACGACGCTCGATCATTGCTTTGTGCACATCAGTCTGGTGCACACACTTATCCGCACCCGCATCGCGTACGTCCGAGTCGTCGGATGTGCGCTTTAGTGGGACTGCATGGTGGAACGGAACGAACGGCATGTATGAGATTCTGGCCTACAATAATGGTCCTGGAGCATTATTCGTTGTTATTACAGACCATATGAGAACGTCTTGAGAAGAGACTAGGGTAAAGGGTTAGGTGTCAGGGGTTAGGTTTAGGGTTAGGGTAGCTTTTCGTCAAGGCTTTATGGCTTTGAGGTGATATATTGTTTGGTAAAATATGAGATAATCGGGCGTCTTGAGCAGAGTATATAAAGGCTGGGCGAACTTCAGGCCTTAATTCTGTCTTGCCATAACGCCGTTTACGAACTGTCTCCTGCTACATTATTCGATCATTACATGCAAGAAGTTGACCCGTGGGGTACCGTGGCCGAGTGGTTATAGGGCCATTGACTCGCAATCATGGGTGAAAACTTGGGGTTGCGGGTTCGAATCCGGCTGCGGTACCTGTGCCCTTGGGCAAGGCACTCAACCACACTTGCTCCATCCTTCGGAAGGGATGAAAAGCCGTTGGTCCAGTGTGTTAGGTAATGGTAACGCACTCTAAAGATCCCAGGCCCTTCACGAGGCCTTGGCAAAAGGCTAGGGTTAGGGTTGAATTCATTAAAAAGTGATGAGCTTGCAGCGAGTTCGTTTGGTGTAGTGGTTAGAGTGATAGACTTCTATCGCAACTTGCGTAATGGTTTTTGGGTGGCGTAAGTTGGAAAAATGTGTCGCAGGACAGTGAAAAATCATGAAAATAGCAAAAATGTATAGCTACATATGTAGTCATCTAAATTCACGCACATGTAATTTCGCACGCGAACGCTCTCCTTCGCGTATCTTTTCACTGAGATCACGCAGTGACGTCAGATTTTTCTTGAAAGTTGTTGGTCTCACTATCTTTCATTTTGCACGAAGATATGGAAAATCAAAGCCTTCCCGGTAAGTATTGAATACATTTTAATAAAGGGTACAAAATCCTACCTTCTAGACAAGGTACAAATATACTACAGCAATTGTTGCCAACTTTGGTTTTTAAGATGTATACTTAATGCAAAGATGTTTAGCCTTATGAATATTACATTTGAATATTGAATAAATGGTATTTTTTTCGTATACATTGAACAAAGATTTTAAGGAATCAACACATAATGTAATTTTAAGATATACTTCCCACTTGCACTTTTGTCGCAAATGTTGCTTTTCTGTATAAAAATCACGTTTTCTTCTTGAAAAATTGCCTTCAGTTAGTGAACAAGATAACCATTCACACGCGCGCGTGCAGCGCCCTCTGTTGTCGTGCTTGCGCACAGACCGCTCGCACGTCATTTTGTACATTACTTTATGCAGCAATTTTATCAATTATTTATCTCAGAAATGCAACATTTGCGACGGAAGTGTCAGTGGGAAGTATATATCTTATAATTGAATAAGCTATCGATTCCAATATATAAATTTACCCAAATCCGTGTTCAATGTATATGAAAAAAATACCGAATAAATTAATATTAATAAACAAGTAATAATAAGGACTTTTGAATATTCATGAGGTACAATGGATGTTCCAAATTCATGCAATAGGGCTAGAACCTGTGATTTGAGGGCCTTTCCGAATTCAAACAAAAGGACGCTACCACTGATCCTACCCGTGCAGAAATGGATGAACCTATAAATATTCATAACGTCTGCGTCATCGTTCCCGATCTGGTCATGCGCACATGGCAACAGACCGTACTTTGATTTTGCCTCTGCAGTTTTGTCATGATGATGATGCACTCGGAAACTTGGCTCAAAGTAAAACTTCTCGTTTTCGGATTTTGCTGGTCATGGTCTTATTTTCTTCCCCTCCTTTGGCTATGTGCCAATGACGTCATTTTGAGAGTCAAATAATGCCGCGTCGGTTTGGAAGCAATGTGCGTGCGCGTTGTGTGTGTCCATAGCGCCCACAAGAGACACACATAACGCGCACGCACATCGCTTCCACAATGACTCAGCATTATTTGACTCCCAAAATGGCGTATTCGCACGTGTTCGAAGGGGGTCAATACAAGGTAAAGTACTAATAATTGTAAATTCCGCCTTGGGGTGTACGCGTGCACGGTAATCAACCACTTCATTGGCCTAACCTCAGCTATGCATAGGGGTAAGGTACATGTAGGCTACATTAGCTATCCATGTTCAGATGACATGGGGGGAAAAAAAACTATTTTCATACAACAGACAATTAAGTTGCAACAGATATCATAGACAGAATGATTCTGTCCCTACGGGTTCCCGTAGGGACAGAAGGTACCCCTTTCATACAGTGGATTATGTTGTCATTTTGCCTCAAAATTAGAATCACACCCAACTATTTCCAGGTAGTTGTTTCCTGTAGTGGTTTTATATATTCTTGATTAGAAGACAAATAAAAAGCACTACTTACATTGCCTTTATTGAATCAAAAACGTCTATTTCCGACAATCTTCGACGAAGAAATCTGTTGTCAACTCCTTATAAATCAATATCATTTTTACTAACGTGTAGTTGTGCATTGACGGACGCCCAAAGAGAACGTCTAACAAAACTAAACGGTTACGTGCCGCGCTGTAGGACCTCCGTAGAGTCACACCAACTGTACGTTCAAAAGAAAAACCACGTTGAGCTTTGGGCTCCATTCTACGCTAGCTTGGGCGACTCCACACTGGAATCGATTAGAATGGGTTGTCCTTGACACAATAAGAAATCGCAATGTACACGTATGTTTTCATACGAAAAATGGAATCGATTTCGAATGGAATTGGGATTCTTTTTTGGAATCGGATACGCGGAGTCGACTCCGAAAATGCTGGAGCGCGCCCAAGCCAACCTCATAGCAGCATGGCAACATCGTAAGGAGATATTTATTCGTGAAAGAGTGTCGGAAATATACGTTTTTGATTGAAAAACGGCAATGTAAGTTGTGCTTTTTATTTGTTTTCTAATCGAGAATATCTAAAACCACTACAGGACACAACCAGCTTGAAATTTGTGGGTGTGATTCTAATTTGGAGGCAAAATGACAACAATCCACTGTATGAAAGGAAAGCTGACTGACTACAGATATCAAAGATATACTTTTGTTGCAAAAATTCATCAAGCGGTTCCTATTTTATGCTTGTTAAAATTAATGTGTCAAATTTATGTGCGTAATCGTCAATTAAAATGAATAGACAGCAACTTCAAAAATTGTGATGTGATGCAAAGCGCCCTCCTTTCCATGAAGCATTCTTTTTTCTCGGTTAGTCATTTTATTTTTATCTTGTCTTTCAAGAGCAGACTGTAAACAGGGCGCCATCAATTTACTGACAATATAGTAGAGCATGAGTCATGCCTGGTTTGGTGTATTGAATGAAGACTAGGTAGTTGACGGTGCCTGCCAACTGCCGATTTTGGTGATATTTTGGGGCGGAAAATCTCAACCCTGCACAGGTGGATGTGTGTGATATTTGGTACAAATACAAAGAAAACCAGCCCCAATAGGCCTGTACCAAAAATAAATCAACCTGACAGATTAAATGACAGAAACTAAAGGCAGCATGATTTACAGTGCAATTTCACGCAGCGGTCCATCAAGCTTGCAAACTTCGGTTACGGATTTGACCAATAATAGTTACCGGTAGTCATGGTAGTAGGCCTACGTGTCACGACTGCGCGGCTGATGATGTATAATACAGATTCCGAAGTCCCTAACACAGTAAACATGGATGATGCATTGACTTTGCTGAGAACGTATAAGGGATGGGATACCCCCAACGGGCTCACTTTACCCCGTTAATTATGAAACTTGCCTGTGTGTATTTAACTTGCGGTGGTTCCACTTCCATTGTGGTGCTAGACATCGAATTCTCCCGTTCGACAAATCTGCAAAATGGCCAGAGACTAGGCAGGCATTGGCAGATCAGAGGTCGATTTCACAAAACTCCTCTTATCTCAGGATCGATCCTAGGATTTAGCGCTTTGTGAAATCGGCCCCAGGTACAGGTACGTTGTACGTGTCGGGTTCGTGAAGTGCAAACAGATTGGGCAACACCCGACTTCTCTCAAGCAGGACGTTTTGCTGATTCATTATTGTATGCCAATTGCTTTAATATTTCACACTATTTTCTCAAATAAAACAGTCTTGGTGTAGGGTAAAGGTCTGTCTTAAAAGTAATATCTATAATTATTACACTAGCATGTAACAAGTTGAAACACAAACAAATTATGAGCACTTCAAACGACTTGAAGAGAGGCTAGGTGTGCCATGCTGAAATTTCTAGGGTAGCAACATGATAGAGCTATATATAGCTCTATGGGTAGCAAGTTCAATGCAGGGTCATCAAGATAGAGCGCCACCATTCATGTTGTTGACTAAAGTTGCGTGTATGTCAAATTCTCTTTGGCACTGGTATAAATAGTCAGGCAGCATGTGGTGTCCCGTGGGAACTTAATGATTAGAAGGTCTCACCTACCTAGATGTATTACAATTAAGGGTGCTCAGAATTAGAAGCACAAAAAACATTGTTGGCAATTTCAAAAATGTTGCAGAGGGCGGCCATCTTGGATTTCAAAATGGCCGCCAGTTTAAGCCTTATTGCATATAACTATGTAAGGTGTAGGCAACTAATCAGCCGATTTTAAAGATCATGGTGTTGATATTATTGTTTTCCGTGGTGCTAAATGCAATTCTGAGATTTTCAAACTGATGACAGGTCAGGGTCACGTGATTAGGATGAGGATCTGGGTCATTTCCAATATGGCCGCCATTAACATTAACAGGTGTCAGGTGTAGGCACCTCAGCCGATTTTAAACATCATGGTGTTTACTATGGTTTTCCGTTGTGCCGAATGCAATTCCGAGGTTTTCAAAATGATGAGAGGTCGGGGCCACGTGATTAGACCGAGGATCTGGGTCATTTCCAATATGGCGGCCGCCATTAAAATTAACAGGTGCCAGTTGTAGGCAGTATCAGGTGTAGGTACATCATCAGCCGATTTTAAAGATCGTTCTGTTGATACTATATGGTTTTCCGAGGTGCTAAATGAAATTCTGAGGTTTTAAACTATGAGAGGTCAGGGTCACGTGATAAGGATGAGGTCAATTTCAAATCTGGGTCAATTCCAAGATGGCTGCCGTTGGCCTTAAATCGCTGAAATGGCTGTAACTTCTTTAATATTTTGTGTAGAACAATGATTTAAATGTCTACCCTAGGGTTTTCATGGTCAAGCAAGTCACTGACATCAATGAAATTTCAACCCAACCTTCAACAAACGATAAAAGCCACAATATCAAGATGGCGGTCATAAATCCCCAGTGGTATAGGGGTAGAGATAATTCGAACGCCCGTGCTTGTTATACTTCTCTTTAACTGCTGGTGTTGGATACGTAATATTTATAATTATTGGTCAGTAACATGGATGATTACGTCTTGTAGCAAGGCTGGCTGCATCAGCGTCCGTAAGAACCGCTAAGGCAGGGTGCGCCACTCTGCATGAATGCACTTCTAGGGCTGCTTTTGAGACGTACGATTCAGGAGGTCAGCTCATCCCACGCAGGTTTAATCAGGATAAAACCCCTTTAAATGCAACATTCTCCACTAGAAGTAGAAAATAATTCATTGCTGTATGAATCGAATGTACAACTGGACTAGCGGAAGTGTTTTAAAACGTTTTCAGAGTGGTTGTCGATCAGTGCCTTGTTGTACTGTATTGGGGTGGGTTGGGCCGGGTTGGGGCTGGGCTGGCAAGCTTAGCTGGGCTGGCTTTGGGCTGGGCTGGGGGCTGGGTTGGGCTGAGTTGGCTGCTGGCGCTGGCTGGCTAGCTGGCTGGCTTGGGGCTGGGCTTGGGCTGAGCTTGGGCTGGGGCTGGGCTGGAGGCTGGGGCTGGTCTGGGCCGGACTGGGCTGGGCTGGGCCGAGCCGAGCTGGGGCTAGTGATGGGGGCTGAGCTGTGCTGGGGTGTGCTGCGGCTGTGGGGGCTGGGAATGGGCTAGCCTGGGCCTGGGGCTGGGGCTGGGGCGGAATTGATGGGGATGGGGATGGGGATGGTTTGGTTGGTTGGCTATGGGCTGGGCCGCGCCGGAGTGGCTTCAGGCTGGGCCGGGGTGGATTCGTGCTGGCTGTGGCCGGGTTGGGCCGGGGTGGCTAATTCCGGCTGGGCTGAGCCTCCAGCTGGGGTCGGGTGGCTTGGGCTGGGCCGGGGTTTCCATATGGGGCTGGGCGGCTTGGGGCTGGGCCGGGGTGGCTTTGGGCTGGGCCGGCGTGGCTTCGGGATGGCTTCGGGGTGACTTCGGGCTGGGCCGGCATGGCCTCGGGCTAGGCTGAGGAGGTGGATTCGGGCTGAGCCAGGGTGGTTTTGGGTTGGGCTGGGCCGGGGTAGCTTTGCGCTGGACCGGGGTAGCTTTTGGGGCTGGGCCGGGGTTAATTCGGGCTGGCTTTGGGTTGGGCCGGGGTGGCTTCTGGCTGGGCTGAACTTCCAGCTGAGGTCGGGTGGCTTGGGGCCGGGCTGGGGTGGCTTTGGGCTCGGCTAGGGTGGCTTCGGTCTGGGGTGGCTTTGGGCTGGCTTCGGGGTGACTTCGGGCTGGGTCGGGATGGTTTCGGGTTGGGCCGGGGTGGTTTTGGGTTGGGCCGGGGTGGCTTTGCGCTGGGCCACCCCGGCCCAACCCAAAGCCAGCCCGAATTAATCCCGGCCCAGCCCCAAGCTACCCCGGTCCAGCGCAAAGCTACCCCGGCCCAGCCCAACCCAAAACCACCCCGGCTCAGCCCGAATCCACCTCAGCCTAGCCCGAGGCCATCCCGGCCCAGCCCGAAGTCACCCCGCGAAGCCAGTCCAAAGCCACCCCAGACTGAAGCCATCCCAGCCGAGCTCAAAGCCACCCCATCCCTCGGGCTAGACTTCGGAGCTTCGGGATGGGCTGGGATGGCTTAGGGTTGGGCTGGGCTGGGATGGTCATTTGTTGATAAAACCTGTGTGGGATGAACTGACCTCCTGAACCACGTGTCTCTAAAACAGTCCTAGAAATACAGATTGTCAGAGAGGCAATTCTGGCAGAGTGGCGCACCCTGTCTTAGCGGCTCGTACGGTGGCTGATGCAGCCAATCTTGCCACTAGATGGAGGTGGGGGAAGGGGGGGGGGGGGTCTTGTTAAGCACATTACTGACCAATAAAAGAAGCTACATCTGACATAAGCAGTTAGAGAAGCCATTTTCTCTACCCCCCTCCATGCCTATATATTATGACCGCCATTTTGAATTTGTGGCTTTTATTGTTTGTCGAAGGTTGGATTGAAATATCATGGATACCAGTGAATTCCCTGACACTGAAAACCCCAGGGTAGACATTTAAGTCACCGTTTTACTCCAAATATTACAGAAGTTACAGCCATTTTAACGATTTTCAAGGTCATTGGCGGCCATTTTGGAATTGGCCCAGATTTCACCCATTTCTGGTGACTTGATTTTGGTAGACTTTTTTCCTGTCATTCACCACATTCAGTAGGACCAATAACCGTACCACTGAAAATCTTACGTTAAATTTTGTTGGAGGTTGGGGAACTTTTTTTCTAGCAGAAAATAGTTATAAAATGTCGGCCATTTTGAAATCCAAGATGGCCGCCGTCTGCAACCACTCAGATTTTGCCAACATGGTTTTTCTTGTTCCTTGGGGTGTAATTAAGACATCTAGCTATGTGGCATTTTCTAATCATCCGATGCCCACGGGCCTTAATTTCTTACCACATGCTGCCTGACTAAAAAGAGAATTGTTATCTCGTCGAAAGTGTAATATTCCATGGGGGCGCTGGTCATATGCAAAGTAGAGATTTGTGTGCAGCGATGTATGGAATCTGTTGAGGTATGTGTTTTTAGGTGTGGTCGTCATTCGCGGTCACCACGCTGCACAGTTAACATCGCGTTCTTCAAGTCGACTAGTCCCCGCCGTACTCATCCAACCCAAATGGAGCAGGGTTTATTCAACACGCAGAGCAGTGAATCTCAGGCTTTCTCGGGCCTTGACGCGAACAGTCTTTCTGCAATTTTGGACATCAAGTTTGAAAAATTCAAGCGAGAGATTAGCGAGGAATCCGCTCAGCAGTTTAGCACTGCCGTAAAACGGGCAAGGTTGACTCCCACCTAGTTCAGCAAGAAAGGTTGCAAAAATCAATACCTTCACAACGAGGACGTTAAGGACAAAATCGAGGAGGCTGTCACAAGCTTGGACAGAGGGAAAAATGACAAAGCCAAAGACAACCTTGCGGAAGGTATAACTTTAATTATCAAACGCCAAAAAATTGTCAAGTTAGCCGATATATACTCATGGGTGAGACACCGTTCAAGCGTACGTTTCTGATGATCTGGCTAGTGATTCTGACGACGATAAGCGTCTATCTAAGGCCGTTCGGAGGGCTGAATACAAGCGAAAGGAAAGTCTGAGTAACCGTCGAGGGCGCTTCGTCAAGGGCCGAGCTAATTTTCGTTCGCCAATCGTCACAAGTTTTACAGCAAGCCCAGATCTTCAACCTTCAGTCGTTAATACAAGACAATCGTCCTTCATGCAAGGGACCCCAAGGGTCAACAGAAAGCTCCAACCATGCTGGGCGTGCGGCCAGCTTGGTCACGTGCAATACCAGTGCCCTCAAAGAGCCGAAGCCCAACAGACAGGAAAAGTCTGAAAAGCTAGTAATCTTAATTGATTTGCGGCTTTAATAGCTCAGATAGAAATTTTGATTGCGAGGTAACTTCAAAAGCTGGAAAGTGTTGGAGTAGTAGGCCGATTGCGCCGCTCCAAAAATTTTGGTTTGATGTACTTGATTCTCCCCTTTTCGTAAAAGGCATTCTTAATCGTGGATACATAATTCCTTTCATGAGTTTGCCACCGCAAGCTCATTTGAATAACAATAGATCAAGCCTAAATCATCCAGATTTCGTAGTGCAAGCAATTTCCAAGTTATTGGTGACAGGTAGACGAGCGTGCAGATGAATTGAGCAGGGTTATTGATCCGGATGACTGGTCTTTGAACCGCAATGTGTTTCTTATGTTAGACGATCGTTTTTGGCCCCCCACACGGTTGATCGGTTCGCATCATTTTATAATGCCCAATTACCCTGTTTCAAGAGGTATTGGAATCCAGGATGCGTGGCTGCAGGATTGCTTCACGCAGAATTGGGCAACAGAAAACAATTGGTTTTGTCCACCTCCCTCTATGGCTTTGAACGCCGTAAAGCATATATATGCTGAAGTGCAAAGCTGCTGGTACAGTGTGGCCATCTGCGGTTTTTTGGCCCTTTCTGTCACCCACATTGGGCATTTTCAAAACATTCTTGGTAGACCAATTCATACTACCAAGTCTTTCAGATTTGTGCATTCCATAGGAAGATAGCAATGTATTTTGTACAAACCTGGTACGCCTATTTCAAGATTATTTGCCATTTAAGATCATTGCCTTGAGATTTGATTTCAGTTCGTCATGACTTGCTTAACCTCATGGCAATTGTTTTATAGTGTCCCTCTATTGTTCTCATTCAGTTCGTGAGCGGAAGCAGTGATCATGACGATCCGACCCGAGATATTGTTCACTCGGGTTTAGTCCATGAGTGACGACAGTTTTCATACTACTAACCCATGAGTGGTTACTTGAAGCATGTTTGCTTTTCGGGACTCATTTATTGATATGAAAAGGAGAACGAATATGGCTGTTCGCATACGGCATGATGCCGCGCGCATGCCTTGCAAATTGTAGTGAGAAACCATGATCGCGGTAATTGAAAAGTAATTATCATGAGCGTAATAACCAGATCTAATTACCCTGCTTGACGGACTTCACATTTTGCATGCTCCAAACATTACTGTCTATATTCCGCACTTGTCCTGCAAAATTGACAGACTTTCGCACGGAAATGGTCGAGAAATTTAAAGATGTAGGGAAAACGGGGCTCGGGCTTCCTGCCTGCTCTCCTGACCGTGGCTGTTGGGACACCCTTCTCTGGGACGGGAATTTGGTCAAAGTGTGGTCCAAATGTCGGCAAATTTGGAAGTCAAGGAATTTTCCGACGTACTTCAAATTTTGCATGCTCCAAACTGTCTATGATTCCGCACTTGTCCTGCAAAATCGACAGTCTTTCGCCGGGAAATGGCCGAAAAATTTAAGGATGAAGGGAAAACGGGGCTCGGGCTTCCTGACTGCTCCCTGACCGTGGCTGTTGTACTCCTGGTGTACTCCTGACTTATGCGCATGCTCGAACTATTGGATGGCCGTTGACCCACCCCAGTTTGAGTGATCGGGGTCCGCCAGCTAGCCTACCTCTCTGGCCGGACCCCGCCTCACCAACCAGGACCTCCACACTCAGGCCCCGACAGCACAGCGCGGCTATAGCGCGACACTAGTGCATATAGTGCACCGTGCGTGCATTGCATTGTGCACTCTGCGAATTTAGCCGCCGATTCAGTCGGACATTCGAAAATCCAAAATACATCCACCAGAGGATGTTTAGCACCCGACGTTGATGTCGGATATCGCCACTTTCCTGCACTTATCCAAACACTCAACAATTTTGCGTTCAAAGCACAACTTGACATTTCTAATTCCTTTATCCAAGGGAACAATTAACTTTGGTTTCCGCTTTATCCACGTACTAATTAATTTATCCACTTAAAGTTGCACTGCCCGTGTTTGGGCCGATTTGGGCGTACAAATTTTTTTTTTAAGTTAAATAGGTATTTTTCTAGAATAGAAAAAGTTATCAGCTTTCATTTGGTACCAAGAACGTAAAAATCCGTCAAGGATTAATGCCAGTCGATTAAAAACAAGAAATGATTAAATGGCTGGCAGGTCATTTAATCGACAGGGTTATGACGTAAATGTACATGTGCGCGTACATGTGTACATTGTACACATACTATGTACATATGAGCGTACGCGCACATGTACAACATGTGAAGCACGTTTCAAGAAAAAGGCTTGTATCTCCAATTCCCGACGTCGGAAATTTAAGTTTTTGATATTTTTCGTTACAGAGACACGTAAGCTTTCTAAATTCGTTCGCTTGTGTAAATTAATTTGTTTAATCCTTTCACCGAAACACGGGCAATGCAACTTTAAAAGGCGGATAGAAGTGATTTTTTAAAATAAAGTTATTGTTGCGCCACCTTTAAAGGAATTAAACCTTGCAAATGATGAAATGGCTAATATGCAGGTGCAGCTTTTAGAGAGAAAAAAAATAGTTTTCTTTGTGAATAATATTTGTTTTGTTTTGTATAATGAGGGTATATGATAGGATTGACAATTAGAGATAAATTTAGGAACACGAGAAAATTGCGTTGTCCCGACTGGCATACATGCCGTGGCCAACTAGTGCTCTACCAACTGAGCTATCTGGGCATCCCGTCGGAGCATCACAACAATCTCGTGCTTACCACTCTTTTTTGTTTTGTTTGGTGTTATCGTGTTATTGTTTGAAATTATGATGAGGCTTAAATTTAATTCACAAGGTCTTATTTTCTGTGATGATTGTTGCCAAACGTTTTCGTTGAGATCTATATAGGCGTGTAAGTAATAAGGTATTATGTTTTGGTTGCAATTCATGTCAATAAATTGGAAACAATTAGGCTACTTTAACCTGACTAATTATTTTATTTAATATACTGAAACACTCAGTAGAAACGTAAACCAGAAAATGTTAGTGTAACTATTATGTAATGCAGTTAATAAAAATGATTAGGCCTAAACAACATTTTATGAGTGGCAAAGACAACATTTTGTCGGTAAGGCTGGATTTGAATCTCATTTATGTTCCCAATGTGAAAACGATTGACAAAACGCAGAAAATTCTATGCAGCTGTCACAGACATGCACAATTATGTTGAGTGCAATGCACATGCAACACGAGAAGCAAGACAGAATCACGAGATGCCATGCACTCCCATCATGCACGGTTAATGAAAGGTGAGAGAGAACGAGCTTTGGGTATGGTGCTGGCGCTGGCAGGAACATCACCCAGCGAGGTTGCGAGAACATTTAATGTCCATGTGATATTATTGCATTCCAAACTCGTTTTGCGTTTTTAAGGTGTGTGTTTTGCGTTTCTAAAGTGTGTCAGTATACATATTCTAGAAACATTTCAAGTATACAATTTCTAGTGTATATTACTAGAATACGGATACAATTTCTAGAAACATAAAAGTTATTCGCTTTAAAATGAGACATCAACGAATCAAATCGACCAACGTTTAGTTATCGAACAATTACTGTCAATATTTCGAATAATTGGCGGTCCGCCAATAATTTAAGGCGTAGACTTGCCCAAGTCTGACCTCCCGTGCTTTGTCTACAACGCGCAGCGCACAGTGCGCCCTCCGGACCGACTGTCCAATCTGTTTTCTTTTGTTTCCTCTGGCTCCGAATTTCAGAAAGTCTTCCGAAACAGAAGAAATTTGACAGGCCACCAGTACAGAGGGCGCGCTGCACGCACCGCACCACAGACCAAACACGGGAAGTCAGACCTGGGCAAGTCTAGGAGAGGCGCAAAAACGACCGTATAAAAAACGGCGTTTTCACAGGGTTGCCGATGTCTAAAACAAAGTATGATGTTTTGTAGTTAAAATAAAGCAACTGCTTTAAAAAAATTGTTCGGAGAAACAAAATTCAAATTCGCTGAGAACCACGGACTGTATATCTTTTTGAAAAATACCAAAATGCTGGGGAATGCTAAATTCTGTGAAAGTGACCTGTAGTTTCCAAATGCAGACTCCAGCTATGAACTTTGCTGCACTATGATGTACCGGTAGTCTTAGTATACTTGTCTTTTGGACTGTGTGTAGAGAGCGTCATTCACTACTCGCATTAAGTTAAGGATGGGGTGTGATGCGCAGACATACATTCCGCTGAAATGGCATATTTAGTTGCCTAGGCAATTGGCTCTAAACTAAAAAAAAAACCGTGTCCCTGTGCTTTGCAATGGTACTTTTTCCGACGGCCATGATAGTTTAGAGCCAATTGCCATGGCAACCCACGTCACACTTCGGCTGTCACAGTAAGTGATGTACTTTTTGCTAAGTTTACATAATACTACGCGACATGTACTGGTTTTGATCCGTAATAACTTTGATCTGCAAAATTTTAGATCATGTGAACAAGGCCTGACACATTTTATTGAAGGTGACGTACGTTTACAAAACAAATCTTCCAGAATCTGCCACTTTCGACTTTGTATTTTCCACTGGTCGATGCATCACTTGAGATGGGGGCGGAAAAGCCCATGTGCTGCAGCTGAAAGCTTCTGAAGGAATACAGGATCACCCATCATTGGACACCTTGATTGTTTTGCGAAACTCATCATGCAAATAAAGGGACCTCTGGAATAGACAATTTCCTTGACATTGGAGGACGCCAGCGCCAGTCGAAAATCTGACTGTATTGAGTGGTAAAAACAACGACATGTTGGTAGTAGGAGCTGCCTCCACGATGGGGCCCTGATGCTCTGAGTGTGTTTCGATGAGTTGAACAACAGAGTAGTTTGATGAGTCCGAGCCAAATCTGATTGTATTATTTTGTTGGGAAAAATTGCATGTTGGTAGCGGGTTCGAACTACCTCCACGCTGGGGCCCCTAATGCTCTGAGGATCGAGCTACCTCCACACTGGGACCTCTCGGATGCTCCGAGGATCGAGCTACCTCCACGCTGGGGCCCTGATGTTCTGAGGATATCGAGCTACCTCCACGCTGCTAGGCCCCCCCCCCCCCCCCCCCCCCCCCCCCCGATGCTCTGAGGATCGAGCTACCTCCCCGCTGGGACCTCTGATTCTCTAAGAATCAAGCTACCTCCACGCTGGGACCTCTGATGCTCCGAGGATCGAGCTACCTCCACGCCGGGGCCCCTGGTACTATATGAGGATCGAGCTATTATTAGTTATCCCACGAGCGCGAGTGGAATACGGCATCATGTAGTGCGTTTGCGTCCCATATCCCACGAGGCCGAAGGCCGAGTGGGATATGGGACGCAGACGCACTATATCATGCCGTATTTCCACGAGCGCGAGTGGGATAACGAATTTATCTTCAAGCAAACTTGACGCACTGATAACGCGCACACTCTGCAGTCGCGCAGTCTGCAATACACGCGCGGGACGCAGTGCAGAGAATCGCGCGCATAACAAGCCGCATCAGATAGCTAGATTGAAGTGTGCAGCTCCGTGTATGTAGGGGACGCATGCATTTGGAATACCAGGGCGCATCACACAGAGTGCGACATAAAATCGGAAGACGGGACATAGGATAAATAGCTTTATCTTCAAGCAAACTTGAATCCGTGGTTCTGATTGGTGGCTTGTTATGCGCGCGATTCTCTGCACTGCGTCCCGCGCGTGTATTGCAGACTGCGCGACTGCAGAGTGTGCGCGTTATCAGTGCGTCAAGTTTGCTTGAAGATAAATTCGTTATCCCACTCGCGCTCGTGGAAATACGGCATGATATAGTGCGTCTGCGTCCCATATCCCACTCGGCCTTCGGCCTCGTGGGATATGGGACGCAAACGCACTACATGATGCCGTATTCCACTCGCGCTCGTGGGATAACTAATAATACCTCCACGCTGGGGCCCCTGATGCTCTGAAGATCGTGCTACGTCCACGCTGGGGCCCAAGCTCTGAGGATCGAGCTATCTCCACACCGGGACCTCTGATGCTCTGAGATTCGAGCTAGCTATATATACCTCCAAGCTGGGGCCCCTGATGCTCTGAGAAAATGTTGAATCTGCACATTAGTTTACTGACAATATAAGTCATTTTTAATAATGAAATATTAGGATCTAAACAATGGTCAACTAACTCAATTTACATCAAATTTTGCGTGGTTATAGTAAATCGTGTTGGTAGAAAAAAGATGGAGGAATCGTAAATCCCTTTCAGACTAATTATGGAGCAAATTTTTGCAATTGCATTGACCGCATGCGTTGATCGCGAAAATGTATGTTCTGCCGTGATGCCGATCAATCGCAGGGAAATAATTCCGTTTACTGGTCGCCATTCTCCTTATAATAACTCAATATCCACCACAACGTGTTAATATTTTAGAGGGAAGTGAATTTAGGAGTGAAAAACATTCAACAATTTACTTGTTACTAAAAAAAATTGATAGGTGGAAACAATTGATAGGTGCATTAAATACAAGGACGGACATAAATTAAATCGGTTCGAGTTAGATGTTATTGAAGTCTAGACTGGTTCCCGCGTCCACATATTCCACACAGGAGAATATAAGGACAGGTAAAGGGCGCTTCATCTTGATCTGTAATTGGTCGTCTTTGCGCGTGCGCATTGTGTTTTTTATATTTAAAAATTGGCCAAGCCCTTTGCTTTAGGCAATGTACTTTATTTACATAATTGGATATGTTCGACACGCACGGCCAAGTTACAAATGTCAATGCAAAATCTGTGCACTTACTAAAAAACAAATAATAATAATAACCACGTGACGGGCAGAATTCTGCCCGTCTTTGCTGCCCTTTACCGATCCCTATATTTTCGCAATAAGCGAACCAATCTATATAGTCCCCGGGGTTGGGCCGTTTAATGGCGAAAAAAGTGCACAGCTCTAATGTTTATTTTCTGTTGTAGTACACCTTGGGGCATATGAAAAGGGTATTCTTAAGTCGCCCATGGGGGTCATTTGGCCTACAGGTCAAAATAATAGCTGTTTTAAGCATTTTTTACTAAAAATGACTTAAAATCACGCATCTGGGGCAATGTGACCTCAAAAATTGTCCCACAGTGGGGTCCTTTCACATTTATCATCAGAATATGATTACAAAACATTAGAAAAATCAATTTAACCCCACCCTTCAAGGATTAGTGGGTTTCGAGATCAAGTTTCTCCAAGACGAGTGTAACTTAGTCCGAATCCGAGACGCTTACAACTTATGAAAACATATTGTTTTACCACTGACCTGTCTTGTATGGATATAGAAATCTGCCCAAGGCCATGAGCTTTTATTTGAGTGGTCACTGAGCTCAATAGTGCAAACAATGTGGGTGCTACGTCGATTTAGGCTAACCCTACCCCTAACGCCCCAAATGCCCAATATCTAGATATGCGTAAAAAAATTGAAGATAACTCGACAACCAGTTGCCGTAGACTCCTAAACTTGAGATCTGTGCCTCATTGTTTGGTATAGACTTTGCAATGAGACTGAAACTGGTGTGTTTTGGTTCCAATTTTAGCTACCAGGGGTCAATTTTGCCTAAAATCATCAGATTTATCTGATATTGCATTGGAATCTTCAAGACATACATGGGCAATTCCGCGGTAACACCCGTTACGTTTCAGCACGTCCTTCATTATTCTCCATTCTCTGGCTGCAAGACTAATTTGAATTTAGTGTTCATCTTTTGTATTTTAATACCAAAAACTTAAAGCTAGATCCCCATGTTCACACAAAAATGAAAGATCAACTTGTGTAGCGGAGAGAGCTCTGCGAAAATTAGTAACACGCGTTTCACTGGATGGACAGGGCAAAAAAATACCAAACTTTATCTCAAATTTGTCCTAAAACTAACCAGTCTACAACAAATTGGTTTCTACTGTATTCAAGTACTCAGCTAAGCTTTATTATACTGGAATAATAACAATAATTAAAGATATACTTTTTCAGTAAACTGCAAAATTGTCAGTAACACACGTTACGGTAACACGCGTTTCACTTTGTCCGGCTATATTGTTGATACGTTATTTCAACTGTAAAGTTATAAATTCTCAAAATTATCAACTAATATCAGTTACACATCATATCTGAAGATCAAAACAGTAAGTAGACCTTTTTATTTATTTATTTTGTTAGTTGCTCTACAGACCACAAAATTTGTAGTGCATGCGATTGTTTACTATCACTGGTTCTCCAAGTTTCCTGATAATCTGATTCCTGAAATAAAATGTCTTGTCGTCTGTAGGACTTGGCCACTTCCAATGCATAGTTCCGACCTGTCAATCAACCGAACCCGCCGACCAATCACAACAGAGCTAGCAGATATCACTGACATAGGTCAAAGTGCACTGTCTCACAACATGATCACGCGTGCACGCGATATATTCTGCCGGCCCCATACAATTTGTACAGTGTTGTATGCGATGATCCTGGTGAATTTTTGGTTTCAAGGCCGGTCGTTTCGTTGTTCAAAGGTACGAAAGCACGTATGTCATGATATGACATCCCTGTATTACTGGCCCTTTACTCTGTGTGTTCTAAGAGAACTGTCGACCCTGAAACATGAATGCCTTTGAGTTTTCTCCAATAAATCTGTGCTTTCCGTTGAAAGTCCCATTGCTTTGTGCGTAGTGTGTCGCCATTTTTGACGATAGCATGTGAGCCATAGCAACAATATCCACGGGGCGGGGCTAACTAGGCAAACTCGGAACTATGCATTCTTTCCAGCTGGGTGCATCACTGAAACACGGAAGTAATATGTAAAAATGAGAATCTTACCTGTCTTCTTTTAGGTTGGATTGAAATAGATTAGATTGATTCACTTTCACCCTTCACTGAAGCTGGATTACACCTTAAAACAATACATGTGCTGATAATGAACCTTGAGGCATTGTGGGTATAAATAGTGTTATACTGCCCTCTTTTTACTTGAAAAAGAAAAGGCTGTGTTCACAGTCTACAATTACCATTGTACAGTATGTGGTGTACTGGGCATGGTAACACACGTTTCAATGGTAACACATTACTAGTAACACGTGTTACAATTTTTGCAGGCTCATTGTGAAGTGGTGGTTAAGAATTTATCTGAATGGTTACTATTTTTACATACGCCCTTACTAGTTGGAGGAAAATTATAAGTTGCAGCAACTAAAACCAGGTTATTTATTAAATATATTAAAAAAAAGTGTATTTCAGTAACACGGGTTACGCTCTCCAAGAGTACCTCAAACCAAGTATTGACACAAGTGTACATTGAGTTGTATTGAAATTTTACTTATTGTTTCTGAAAGACTATTCTCCATACTTATACAATACATATATATTTTTAAAGAAGATTGATCTTGACTCTAAAAATAGGGCCAATTGGTAAAATCAGAAAAAAACATGATTTTTTTCCCATCAAAGTGCACTATCGGAAAATTAGCTTTTTTTCACAGTAAACAATACCCAAACAGAATATTTTTTTTCCCCCTGACACTTGCACGTGTTTGGAATGATATAAAGAAAAAAATTCAATTCTGGGAGCAATTTCATTTTTTTGAGAAAATTCCACCTTTTCATGGAATTGCCCACATGTATACGGGTTATTCCATGAGGTAAAACAAAACAGTGTCCATGTTGTGTTGGTACAGTAAGTTCTTTTATTTAAAGACTGGAGAATTATTTATCTGGTGAAATATAAAATATGGCTAGGTGTCCCTATATAATCTTGTTGTTTTCACTGACCAATCTCTTACAGATAATGAAAGATTTGTCTTACCTACGCAACATGGACACCACATATGTTTAACACTACGAGTATACATTTTGGAGGTCTGTAGTTTTGTTACGATGTGGTGTAAATACTTCTATTGTAGTGTAACATGTGTTTCTTTATGAAATGAATATACTTACTATAGCTGGGCTGGAATGTTACTCATATTTAAGAGCTTTGTATGTCACACTTTTTGTACCCAACCTCGTAGAATGACCAATACCTCTTGGCAAGCCTATGGTACAGAGAAATCAATGCACCCTGAATGGAGTGGACAACTTCTAATTCTAATCGTGGTCAGTATAGGCCCCAATTATGTGTGTCAGATGCGGTGTGTGATGCGCCATGATCTCATTCAATACGAATCCTGCTGTGTAATTACCGAGTGTTGCAGCCATTTCAGGAATTCACTATCATGTATGCTAATGCAGAGCAGAACAGCAATACACATATATATGGTCTGTTTTAGTATAGTTCGGTACGGTTGCGCAAGCTCAGTCCTCATTTTCATCTGCCCTCCTCCCCGATCTCTTCCCCGTCATCTTTATCTGGGGTCCGCCATGGGCTTTTATTTGAGTGGTCATTGAGCTCAATAGTGCAAACAATGTTTTTGCTACGTCGATTTAGGCTAACCCTACCCCTAACACCCCAAACGCCAAAGATCTGGGTATGCCTAAGCAAATTGAAGATAACTCGACAACCAGTTGCCGTAGACTCCTAAACTTGAGATCTGTGCCTCATTGTTTGGTATAGTAGGCTTTGCAATGAGACTGAAACTGGTGTGTTTTGGTTCCAATTTTAGCTACCAGGGGTCAATTTGCCTGAAATCATTTAGATTTATCTGATACTGCTTCGGAATCTTTAAGATCCAAACCTATTGGCTAGCCTATGGTACAGAGAATGCACCCTGAATGGAGTGGACAACTTCTAGTTCTAATCGTGGTCAGTAGGCCACAATTCTGGTTTTCATATGCGGTGTGTGATGCGCCATGATCTCATTCAATACAAATCCTGCTGTGTAATTATACCGAGTGTTGCAGCCAATTCAGGAATACCTTTCATTTATATGCATGCTAATGGAAAGAGCATAATAGCAATACACAGAGATGGTCTATTCTAGTATAGTTCGGTACTTGCACAACCGCTCATTTTTCAGTCCTCATTTTCATCTCTGTCCTCCTCCCCGCTCTCTTCCCCGTCATCTTCATCTCTGCTGGCCTCCTCTTGACTTCCATCTTACTCATCAACTACGGTGTCATCTTCATCCTCACTCTCCTCCATGTCCTTTTCAGCTTCATAGTACAGATTATATGGTTCCTGCTCCCTCTCAAACCACAGCGGGAGGTACTCAACCAGGATCCAGCCATGCTTACATGGATCCAGCCATGCTTACATGGATCCCGCTCCTTGATAGAGGCCAGGTACGCACTGGCATAGATGTGAGTGACCATGTTCGTTTGATATTTTGTATGATCACTTTCTTGCATATGGAAGGGTGGCAGGGTCGAAACTCTTAACCATCAAGCATGCTGTGGTTTGTAAAGTATAAAAAGAACGCAATCAACCGCTTCGCCATGGACCCAACGTTACCTCGGGTCCTAATTTCGTGGCAAGAATGGTCATGCTGATGCAGCGACGGATGTTTTTGCCACTGTGACCAAGATCAATGAGAATGTCTCCATTGATGCGACAAGCGTGCTTTGCAAGTGAGAAGAACACATCGGAGTCATCACAGCGGATGATAATAGTTTTCCGCAAAGAGCTGGCATGATCAGCACAGACTGCGTAGTGGACCATCATAGTGTCAGCTTCGAGGTGACCTTAGCACTGGTATTTGCCAATCTCGCCGCGTGTCACCTCGGACTGATCGGACTGGAGGTAGGACAGCGCGCTCAACCATGGCTTCCATGCAACTTTTGCAACAGAATGGCCTTGTTGGTGGAGCACACGCTGCCATTGAGGTGGCCCAGAGACAACGGGAATGGTGTGAGGGGGTACTTCAGGACTTCTTCAAGTGAAATATTCTGATCCTGGCCGAGAAGAAGAATCTCGCCAAAGAGATCTCTCGAGAAAGTCAGATCGAGAATCTTGAACCTTTGACCTTTGCTTTCACAGCACGGGACCGCATCGATCAAAGACAACTGCAGGGAGCAGCGGGGTGCTGTCACAGGGGGCTCCTACTCTGAGAAACCTGGCCATGCTCAGTCCCGACCACGAGACTTTGCAAGAAAAAAATGAGGCGTGACTCCTTTAAGAAGGTGATGCAGTCCCGTGCTGTGAAAGCAAAGGTCAAATGTTCAAGATTCTCGAGCTGACTTTCTCGAGAGATCTCTTTGGCGAGATTCTTCTCCTCGGCCAGGATCAGAATATTTCACTTGAAGGGGTCCTGAAGTACCCCCTCACACCATTCCCGCTGTCACGCTGCGCCACCTCAATGGCAGCATATTGTTCCACCTACAAGGCCAGTCTGGTGCACAGGTTGCATGGAAGCCATGGTACGTGGAGCGCGCTGTCCTACCTCCAGTCCGAGCAGTCCGAGGTGACACGTGCCGAGATTGGCGAGTACCAGTGCTAAGGTCACCTCGAAGCTGACACTATGATGGTCCACTAGCTCTTTGCGGAACACCATTCTCATCCGCTGTGATGACTCCGATGTGATCTTCTCACTTGCAAAGCACGCTTGTCGCATCAATGGAGACATTCTCATTGATCTTGGTTGCAGTGGCAAAAACAACCGTCGCTGCATCAACATGACCATTCTTGCCACGGAACGTTGGGTCCATATGGCGATTGAATCGGTTGTTGGAGTTGTTTTTATACTTTACAAACCTTAGCATGCTTGATGGTGTTGGTCAATTCATTTACATGTGTGTCCCAGACAGAAGAGGGCAGACTGGAAGATGATGAAGGGTTCGACCCTGCCACCCTTCCGAGAAAGTGATCCCACAAAAGATCAAACGAACCAACATGGTCGCTCACATCTATGCCAGCGCGAACCTGGCCTCTATCAAGGAGTGGGACCCATGTACGCATGGCTGGATCCTGGTTGAGGGAAAGTACCTCCCGCTGTGGTTTGAAGGGGAGTAGGAACCAGATAATCTGTACTATATGAGGCTGAAAAGGACATGGAGGAGAGTGAGGATGAAGCTGACACTGTAGTTGATGAGCAAGATGGAAATCAAGAGGAGGCGAGCGGAGATAAAGGACGGAGCTTGCGCAACCTTACCGAACTATACTAAAACAGACCATCTATGTGTATTGCTGTTCTGCTCTCCATTAGCATACATATCAGTGAAAGGTATTCCTGAAATGGCTGCAACACTCGGTAATTACACAGCAGGCTTTGTATTGAATGAGATCATGGCGCATCACACACCGCATCTGACAAACATAATTGGGGCCTAGTATACTGACCACGATTAGAATTATAAGTTGTCCACTCCATTCAGGGTGCATTAGCGGATGGGGAATCAGGTTGGCGTAGCGGTTCTTTCCTCGCCTTCCATCAATGTGGCTCTGGTTCGAATCCTGTCCAGGTTCGAATCCCGTCCGGGTCAGTATGTGGATTGGCCGGTTCTCAGTCCCTGCCCGATTCCGTGGGTTTTCCCCGTACACGTTGGTGTGTGTGGCTTTCCTCCCATCTCTAAAACTGAGAATTTCTTCCTGTTCTCTCGCACTTCGTGGCCAAGCTGAAGAACCTCCTAGGTGGCTACAGGGCAACGACTTAAGTCGGCTAATCTCAGCAACCAGATCCCTTTAGGGGATCATACGAAAGAAGAAGGGTGCATTAATTTCTCTGTACCATAGGCTTGCCAACAGGTATTGGTCATTCAACGAGGTTGGGTACAAAAAGTGTGACATACTAAGCTCTTAAATATGAGTAACATTCCAGCCCAGCTACTTTAGTAAGTATATTCATTTCATAAAGTAACACATGTTACACTACAATAGAAGTATTTACACCACATTGTAACAAAACTACAGACCTCCAAAATGTATACTCGTAGTGTTAAACATATGTGGTGTCCATGTTGCGTAGGCAGAGACAAATCTTTCATTATCTGTGAGAGATTGGTCAGTGAAAACAACATGATTATATTGGGACACCTAGCCATATTTTATATTTCACCAGATAAGTAATTCTCCAGTCTTTAAATAAAAGAACTTACTGTACCAACACAACATGGACACTGCTTTTTGTTTACATACCCAACCTCATGGAATGACCCGTATATGTCTTGAAGATTCCGAAGCAATATCAGATAAATCTGATGATTTCAGGCAAAATTTACCCCTGGTAGCTAACATTGGAACCAAAACACACCAGTTTCAGTCTCATTGCAAAGTCTATACCAAACAATGAGGCACAGATCTCAAGTTTAGGAGTCTACGGCAACTGGTTGTCGAGTTATCTTCAATTTGTTTTACGCATATCCAGATATTGGGCATTTGGGGCGTTAGGGGTAGGGTTAGCCTAAATCAACGTAGCACCCAAATTTTTTGCACTATTGAGCTCAGTGACCACTAAAATCAAAGGTCATGGCCTTGGGCAGATTTCTATATCCATACAAGACAGGTCAGTGGTAAAACAATATGTTTTCAGAAGTTGTAAGCGTCTCGGATTCGGACTAAGTTACAAAATTTCAAACTCGATCGTCTTGGAGAAACTTGATCTCGAAACCCACTAATCCTTGAAGGGTGGAGTTAAATTGATTTTTCTAATGTTTTGTAACCATATTCTGATGATAAATGTGAAAGGACCCCACTGTGGGACAATTTTCGAGGTCACATTGCCCCAGATACGTGATTTTAAGTAATTTTTAGTAAAAATTGCTTAAAACAGCTATTATTTTGACCTGTAGGCCAAATGCCCCCCATGGGCGACTTAAGAATACCCTTTTCATATGCCCCAAGGTGTACTACAACAGAAAATAAACATTAGAGCTGTGCACTTTTTTCGCCATTAAACGGCCCAACCGTTAGGATCGGGAACTGGTCCGATGTACAAATGTACACAAAAGGGTGTGTTACGACGACTGAAAACAGACTAGTTTTGGAGCACAACCACCGTGGTTTATCTTCAGAGACGTCGTGATGCAAAAGGCAGTCTTGCCGAAAGACAAACGGTGTGACATTTGGGTCAAATTCCCGCTGGATTTTCTGGAAAAGTAAGCATCGTACGATACCCTACTATACTAATGCGTATCTTTTTAGGGTGAGGTAAGGTAACAATATTGTGAGTTAGGGCTTGTAGTTTAAAACCACTCGTGGTCGGTGTTCGCCCTATATATACGCCTTTGTGGCGTCGATAACCGTGAAAGGGTTTATTAAACCCTTTCACGGTTATCGACGCCATCTTGTTCACGGGGCACTTCGAACACGCGTTGCCGTGTGGGTGCGTGCGCGGAAAGTAACTGATGCACAGTATCCGTTAGACAATGCATTCGTACGATCCACGCACGCAGACAGCAACGCGTGTTCGAACTGCCCCGTGAACAACATGACGTGTCACGGTGGTCACGCGGACTTGCACATTCATATATTGCGCCCTCTTTAAAATGAACTGTGAATATATTGCGCCCTCTATATTGCGCCCTCTTTACAATTAATGAACTGTAAAAAAGCTAGACTGGTTCCCGTCCACATATTCCACACAGGAGAATAAAATGAACTGTGGATAAATTTGTGCCCTCTTTATAATGAACTGTGGAAAAGCAGGCGCTCGGAAATGCTCCCCTAACATTCATATATGGCGCCCTCTTTAAAATGAACTGTGGATATATTTGCGCCCTCTATAATGCGCCCTCTTTACAATGAACTGTGAAAAAGCAGGCCTCTGTACACCGAATTAATTTTAAACGAAGAACGCCCTCTGTACGCCACGGTTTCCAGACTTTATTTACCTTTTTTTAAACATCCCTCTCGTGCCGAGATTATTCCAGGTAAGAGGGTCTCTGGAGGAGAGAAGACCGACGACCAATTACAGATCAAGATGAAGCAATGTGCAATGTAGTCCTTTGGAATGGTAGCTAGTCCTTTGGAATTTAAGTTTGCATTAAGATTCGATAAAGATAGTCTAGTCAGAAGTACAACATAGCGTTTATAGTCTGTATGCAAAGGCTGAATAAAAATGAACTGGATTTATTGCCATCTGCCCACAATAAACAAACACAAGAACTTGTTTTGTACCAGTATACAAATTAAACAGCCATAATGATAACCATAATTACAAATACTTGCATAACTACAAATAAACAATTAGTCCAACAGTACAACATTATTTATAATGTCTGTGTATATGTAAATAAGGCGTGGACTAGTCCATTAACAGATGTGGGGGTGACGTCACATTAAGCATGCGCACTTTGATGCAACCACACATTTCAAAAGTCTCCCATTGTGCACACGCGTCCTACTTTGCATAAAATGGCTCCGAGAAAATGTCACAAGGTGTTCATACGCACGTTACTGACCAATAAAATAAACTCCATAATATATCAGACTCCTTGATTTTTTGGTCAGAATATATTTTCTTTCTTTTTTAACCGTATGTTTTAAGGAGATATTTCACATTTGAAAAAAAATTAAGTCGGTTGTTAGCGGAACAGGGCGGATTGCAATATACGGTCTAAGAACCGCACGACGAAGAAAGGGCGAAGCACGACGGAGAAAAGGGCGACGGAGAAAAAAGCGACCGAAATAAGGGCGACCGAAAAAAAGGGCGACGGGCGACGGAGAAAAGAGAAACCGAGAAAAGGGCGACGGAGAAAAGAGCGACGGAGAAAAGGGCGACGGAAGAAATAGTTTTCCTAGTACACGGACCTAGCCTCAACTGACCACTCAGTTAAGAGCAGTATTTCAGGACGCCAGGTCTCCTCCAGACTACCAATGTGCAATGTAGTCCTTTGGAATGGTAGCTAGTCCTTTGGAATTTAAGTTTGCATTAAGATTCGATAAAGATAGTCTAGTCAGAAGTACAACATAGCGTTTATAGTCTGTATGCAAAGGCTGAATAAAAATGAACTGGATTTATTGCCATCTGCCCACAATAAACAAACACAAGAACTTGTTTTGTACCAGTATATACAAATTAAACAGCCATAATGAACACCATAATTACAAATACTTGCATAACTACAAATAAACAATTAGTCCAACGGTAAAACATTATTGATAATGTCTGTGTATATGTAAATAAGGCGTGGACTAGTCCATTAACAGATGTGGGGGTGACGTCACATTAAGCATGCGCACTTTGCTGCAACCACACATTTCAAAAGTCTCCCATTGTGCACACGCGTCCTACTTTGCATAAAATGGCTCCGAGAAAATGTCACAAGGTGTTCATACGCACGTTACTGACCAATAAAATAAACTCTATAATATATCAGACTCCTTGATTTTTTGGTCAGAATATCTTTTCTTTCTTTTTTAACCGTATGTTTTAAGGAGATATTTCACATTTGAAAAAAATTAAGTCGGTTGTTAGCGGAACAGGGCGGATTGCAATATACGGTCTAAGAACCGCACGACGAAGAAAGGGCGAAGCACGACGGAGGAAAGGTCGACGCGGGCGACGGTGAAAAGGGCGACGGAGAAAAGAGCGACCGAAATAAGGGCGACCGAAAAAAAGGGCGACCGAAAAAAAGGGCGACGGGCGACGGAGAAAAGAGAAACCGAGAAAAGAGCGACGGAGAAAAGGGCGACGGAAGAAATAGTTTTCCTAGTACACGGACCCAGCCTCAACTGACCACTCAGTTAAGAGCAGTATTTCAGGAGGCCAGATCTCCTCCAGACTACCAATGTGCAATGTAGTCCTTTGGAATGGTAGCTAGTCCTTTGGAATTTAAGTTTGCATTAAGATTCGATAAAGATAGTCTAGTCAGAAGTACAACATAGCGTTTATAGTCTGTATGCAAAGGCTGAATAAAAATGAACTGGATTTATTGCCATCTGCCCACAATAAACAAACACAAGAACTTGTTTTGTACCAGTATACAAATTAAACAGCCATAATGAACACCATAATTACAAATACTTGCATAACTACAAATAAACAATTAGTCCAACGGTACAACATTATTTATAATGTCTGTGTATATGTAAATAAGGCGTGGACTAGTCCATTAACAGATGTGGGGGTGACGTCACATTAAGCATGCGCACTTTGCTGCAACCACACATTTCAAAAGTCTCCCATTGTGCACACGCGTCCTACTTTGCATAAAATGGCTCCGAGAAAATGTCACAAGGTGTTCATACGCACGTTACTGACCAATAAAATAAACTCCATAATATATCAGACTCCTTGATTTTTTGGTCAGAATATCTTTTCTTTCTTTTTTAACCGTATGTTTTATGGAGATATTTCACATTTGAAAAAAATTAAGTCGGTTGTTAGCGGAACAGGGCGGATTGCAATATACGGTCTAAGAACCGAACGACGAAGAAAGGGCGAAGCACGACGGAGGAAAGGTCGACGCGGGCGACGTTGAAAAGGGCGACGGAGAAAAGGGCGACGGAGAAAAGAGCGACCGAAATAAGGGCGACCGAAAAAAAGGGCGACGGGCGACGGAGAAAAGAGAAACCGAGAAAAGAGCGACGGAGAAAATGGCGACCGAAGAAATAGTTTTCCTAGTACACGGTCCCAGCCTCAACTGACCACTCAGTTAAGAGCAGTATTTCAGGAGGCCAGGTCTCCTCCAGACTACCAATGTGCAATGTAGTCCTTTGGAATGGTAGCTAGTCCTTTGGAATTTAAGTTTGCATTAAGATTCGATAAAGATAGTCTAGTCAGAAGTACAACATAGCGTTTATAGTCTGTATGCAAAGGCTGAATAAAAATGAACTGGATTTATTGCCATCTGCCCACAATAAACAAACACAAGAACTTGTTTTGTACCAGTATACAAATTAAACAGCCATAATGAACACCGTAATTACAAATACTTGCATAACTACAAATAAACAATTAGTCCAACGGTACAACATTATTTATAATGTCTGTGTATATGTAAATAAGGCGTGGACTAGTCCATTAACAGATGTGGCGGTGACGTCACATTAAGCATGCGCACTTTGCTGCAACCACACATTTCAAAAGTCTCCCATTGTGCACACGCGTCCTACTTTGCATAAAATGGCTCCGAGAAAATGTCACAAGGTGTTCATACGCACGTTACTGACCAATAAAATAAACTCCATAATATATCAGACTCCTTGATTTTTGGGTCAGAATATATTTTCTTTCTTTTTCAACCGTATGTTTTAAGGAGATATTTCACATTTGAAAAAAATAAAGTCGGTTGTTAGCGGAACAGGGCGGATTGCAATATACGGTCTAAGAACCGCACGACGAAGAAAGGGCGAAGCACGACGGAGGAAAGGTCGACGCGGGCGACGGTGAAAAGGGCGACGGAGAAAAGGGCGACGGAGAAAAGGGCGACCGAAATAAGGGCGACCGAAAAATGGGGCGACGGGCGACGGAGAAAAGAGAAACCGAGAAAAGGGCGACGGAGAAAAGGGCGACGGAAGAAATAGTTTTCCTAGTACACGGACCCAGCCTCAACTGACCACTCAGTTAAGAGCAGTATTTCAGGAGGCCAGGTCTCCTCCAGACTACCAATGTGCAATGTAGTCCTTTGGAATGGTAGCTAGTCCTTTGGAATTTAAGTTTGCATTAAGATTCGATAAAGATAGTCTAGTCAGAAGTACAACATAGCGTTTATAGTCTGTATGCAAAGGCTGAATAAAAATGAACTGGATTTATTGCCATCTGCCCACAATAAACAAACACAAGAACTTGTTTTGTACCAGTATACAAATTAAACAGCCATAATGAACACCATAATTACAAATACTTGCATAACTACAAATAAACAATTAGTCCAACGGTACAACATTATTTATAATGTCTGTGTATATGTAAATAAGGCGTGGACTAGTCCATTAACAGGGCTGCTTTCGAGCGCGGCACCAGGTGCTCCATGGTGCTCCATGGTGCTCACCCGAAAGCGTGTGTAAGCATGCGTGTGACGTAACGTTTCCACCACCTGGGAGCACCAGGGACGAGCGCTCGAAAGCAGCCCTGATGTGGGGGTGACGTCACATTAAGCATGCGCACTTTGCTGCAACCACACATTTCAAAAGTCTCCCATTGTGCACACGCGTCCTACTTTGCATAAAATGGCTCCGAGAAAATGTCACAAGGTGTTCATACGCACGTTACTGACCAATAAAATAAACTCCATAGTATATCAGACTCCTTGATTTTTTGGTCGGAATATATTTTCTTTCTTTTTTAACCGTATGTTTTAAGGAGATATTTCACATTTGAAAAAAATAAAGTCGGTTGTTAGCGGAACAGGGCGGATTGCAATATACGGTCTAAGAACCGCACGACGAAGAAAGGGCGAAGCACGACGGAGGAAAGGTCGACGCGGGCGAAAGTGAAAAGGGCGACGGTAAAAAGGGCGACGGAGAAAAGAGCGACCGAAATAAGGGCGACCGAAATAAAGGCGACCGAAAAAAAGGGCGACGGGCGATGGAGAAAAGAGAAACCGAGAAAAGAGCGACGGAGAAAATGGCGACCGAAGAAATAGTTTTCCTACTACACGGACCTAGCCTCAACTGACCACTCAGTTAAGAGCAGTATTTCAGGAGAAGAGGTCTCCTCCAGACTACCAATGTGCAATGTAGTCCTTTGGAATGGTAGCTAGTCCTTTGGAATTTAAGTTTGCATTAAGATTCGATAAAGATAGTCTAGTCAGAAGTACAACATAGCGTTTATAGTCTGTATGAAAAGGCTGAATAAAAATGAACTGGATTTATTGCCATCTGCCCACAATAAACAAACACAAGAACTTGTTTTGTACCAGTATACAAATTAAACAGCCATAATGAACACCATAATTACAAATACTTGCATAACTACAAATAAACAATTAGTCCAACGGTACAACATTATTTATAATGTCTGTGTATATGTAAATAAGGCGTGGACTAGTCCATTAACAGATGTGGGGGTGACGTCACATTAAGCATGCGCACTTTGCTGCAACCACACATTTCAAAAGTCTCCCATTGTGCACACGCGTCCTACTTTGCATAAAATGGCTCCGAGAAAATGTCACAAGGTGTTCATACGCACGTTACTGACCAATAAAATAAACTCCATAATATATCAGACTCCTTGATTTTTTGGTCAGAATATATTTTCTTTCTTTTTTAACCGTATGTTTTAATGAGATATTTCACATTTGAAAAAAATGAAGTCGGTTGTTAGCGGAACAGGGCGGATTGCAATATACGGTCTGAGAACCGCACGACGAAGAAAGGGCGAAGCACGACGGAGGAAAGGTCGACGCGGGCGACGGTGAAAAGGGCGACGGAGAAAAGAGCGACCGAAATAAGGGCGACCGAAAAAAAGGGCGACGGGCGACGGAGAAAAGAGAAACCGAGAAAAGGGCGACGGAGAAAAGGGCGACGGAAGAAATAGTTTTCCTAGTACACGGAACCAGCCTCAACTGACCACTCAGTTAAGAGCAGTATTTCAGGAGGCCAGGTCTCCTCCAGACTACCAATGTGCAATGTAGTCCTTTGGAATGGTAGCTAGTCCTTTGGAATTTAAGTTTGCATTAAGATTCGATAAAGATAGTCTAGTCAGAAGTACAACATAGCGTTTATAGTCTGTATGCAAAGGCTGAATAAAAATGAACTGGATTTATTGCCATCTGCCCACAATAAACAAACACAAGAACTTGTTTTGTACCAGTATACAAATTAAACAGCCATAATGAACACCATAATTACAAATACTTGCATAACTACAAATAAACAATTAGTCCAACGGTACAACATTATTTATAATGTCTGTGTATATGTAAATAAGGCGTGGACTAGTCCATTAACAGATGTGGGGGTGACGTCACATTAAGCATGCGCACTTTGCTGCAACCACACATTTCAAAAGTCTCCCATTGTGCACACGCGTCCTACTTTGCATAAAATGGCTCCGAGAAAATGTCACAAGGTGTTCATACGCACGTTACTGACCAATAAAATAAACTCCATAATATATCAGACTCCTTGATTTTTTTGTCAGAATATCTTTTCTTTCTTTTTTAACCGTATGTTTTAAGGAGATATTTCACATTTGAAAAAAATTAAGTCGGTTGTTAGCGGAACAGGGCGGATTGCAATATACGGTCTAAGAACCGAACGACGAAGAAAGGGCGAAGCACGACGGAGGAAAGGTCGACGCGGGCGACGGTGAAAAGGGCGACGGAGAAAAGAGCGACCGAAATAGGGGCGACCGAAAAAAAGGGCGACCGAAAAAAAGGGCGACGGGCGACGGAGAAAAGAGAAACCGAGAAAAGAGCGACGGAGAAAAGGGCGACGGAAGAAATAGTTTTCCTAGTACACGGACCCAGCCTCAACTGACCACTCAGTTAAGAGCAGTATTTCAGGAGGCCAGATCTCCTCCAGACTACCAATGTGCAATGTAGTCCTTTGGAATGGTAGCTAGTCCTTTGGAATTTAAGTTTGCATTAAGATTCGATAAAGATAGTCTAGTCAGAAGTACAACATAGCGTTTATAGTCTGTATGCAAAGGCTGAATAAAAATGAACTGGATTTATTGCCATCTGCCCACAATAAACAAACACAAGAACTTGTTTTGTACCAGTATACAAATTAAACAGCCATAATGAACACCATAATTACAAATACTTGCATAACTACAAATAAACAATTAGTCCAACGGTACAACATTATTTATAATGTCTGTGTATATGTAAATAAGGCGTGGACTAGTCCATTAACAGATGTGGGGGTGACGTCACATTAAGCATGCGCACTTTGCTGCAACCACACATTTCAAAAGTCTCCCATTGTGCACACGCGTCCTACTTTGCATAAAATGGCTCCGAGAAAATGTCACAAGGTGTTCATACGCACGTTACTGACCAATAAAATAAACTCCATAATATATCAGACTCCTTGATTTTTTGGTCAGAATATCTTTTCTTTCTTTTTTAACCGTATGTTTTAAGGAGATATTTCACATTTGAAAAAAATTAAGTCGGTTGTTAGCGGAACAGGGCGGATTGCAATATACGGTCTAAGAACCGCACGACGAAGAAAGGGCGAAGCACGACGGAGGAAAGGTCGACGCGGGCGACGGTGAAAAGGGCGACGGAGAAAAGGGCGACCGAAATAAGG
Source organism: Henricia sp. BOLD:AAB3569 (assembly GCA_037783545.1). NCBI lineage: Eukaryota > Metazoa > Echinodermata > Asteroidea > Spinulosida > Echinasteridae > Henricia > Henricia sp. BOLD:AAB3569. The sequence continues at coordinate 232,503 of JBBELK010001011.1, read as the reverse complement.
GCGACCGAAAAAAGGGGCGACGGGCGACGGAGAAAAGAGAAACCGAGAAAAGGGCGACGGAGAAAAGAGCGACGGAGAAAAGGGCGACGGAAGAAATAGTTTTCCTAGTACACGGACCCAGCCTCAACTGACCACTCAGTTAAGAGCAGTATTTCAGGAGGCCAGGTCTCCTCCAGACTACCAATGTGCAATGTAGTCCTTTGGAATGGTAGCTAGTCCTTTGGAATTTAAGTTTGCATTAAGATTCGATAAAGATAGACTAGTCAGAAGTACAACATAGCGTTTATAGTCTGTATGCAAAGGCTGAATAAAAATGAACTGGATTTCTTGCCATCTGCCCACAATAAACAAACACAAGAACTTGTTTTGTACCAGTATACAAATTAAACAGCCATAATGAACACCATAATTACAAATACTTGCATAACTACAAATAAACAATTAGTCCAACGGTACAACATTATTTATAATGTCTGTGTATATGTAAATAAGGCGTGGACTAGTCCATTAACAGATGTGGGGGTGACGTCACATTAATCATGCGCACTTTGCTGCAACCACACATTTCAAAAGTCTCCCATTGTGCACACGCGTCCTACTTTGCATAAAATGGCTCCGAGAAAATGTCACAAGGTGTTCATACGCACGTTACTGACCAATAAAATAAACTCCATAATATATCAGACTCCTTGATTTTTTGGTCAGAATATATTTTCTTTCTTTTTTAACCGTATGTTTTAAGGAGATATTTCACATTTCAAAAAAAATTAAGTCGGTTGTTAGCGGAACAGGGCGGATTGCAATATACGGTCTAAGAACCGCACGACGAAGAAAGGGCGAAGCACGACGGAGGAAAGGTCGACGCGGGCGACGTTGAAAAGGGCGACGGAGAAAAGAGCGACCGAAATAAGGGCGACCGAAAAAAAGGGCGACGGGCGACGGAGAAAAGAGAAACCGAGAAAAGAGCGACGGAGAAAATGGCGACCGAAGAAATAGTTTTCCTAGTACACGGTCCCAGCCTCAACTGACCACTCAGTTAAGAGCAGTATTTCAGGAGGCCAGGTCTCCTCCAGACTACCAATGTGCAATGTAGTCCTTTGGAACGGTAGCTAGTCCTTTGGAATTTAAGTTTGCATTAAGATTCGATAAAGATAGTCTAGTCAGAAGTACAACATAGCGTTTATAGTCTGTATGCAAAGGCTGAATAAAAATGAACTGGATTTATTGCCATCTGCCCACAATAAACAAACACAAGAACTTGTTTTGTACCAGTATACAAATTAAACAGCCATAATGAACACCGTAATTACAAATACTTGCATAACTACAAATAAACAAATAGTCCAACGGTACAACATTATTTATAATGTCTGTGTATATGTAAATAAGGCGTGGACTAGTCCATTAACAGATGTGGGGGTGACGTCACATTAAGCATGCGCACTTTGCTGCAACCACACATTTCAAAAGTCTCCCATTGTGCACACGCGTCCTACTTTGCATAAAATGGCTCCGAGAAAATGTCACAAGGTGTTCATACGCACGTTACTGACCAATAAAATAAACTCCATAATATATCAGACTCCTTGATTTTTGGGTCAGAATATATTTTCTTTCTTTTTCAACCGTATGTTTTAAGGAGATATTTCACATTTGAAAAAAATTAAGTCGGTTGTTAGCGGAACAGGGCGGATTGCAATATACGGTCTAAGAACCGCACGACGAAGAAAGGGCGAAGCACGACGGAGGAAAGGTCGACGCGGGCGACGGTGAAAAGGGCGACGGAGAAAAGGGCGACCGAAATAAGGGCGACCGAAAAAAGGGGCGACGGGCGACGGAGAAAAGAGAAACCGAGAAAAGGGCGACGGAGAAAAGAGCGACGGAGAAAAGGGCGACGGAAGAAATAGTTTTCCTAGTACACGGACCCAGCCTCAACTGACCACTCAGTTAAGAGCAGTATTTCAGGAGGCCAGGTCTCCTCCAGACTACCAATGTGCAATGTAGTCCTTTGGAATGGTAGCTAGTCCTTTGGAATTTAAGTTTGCATTAAGATTCGATAAAGATAGTCTAGTCAGAAGTACAACATAGCGTTTATAGTCTGTATGCAAAGGCTGAATAAAAATGAACTGGATTTATTGCCATCTGCCCACAATAAACAAACACAAGAACTTGTTTTGTACCAGTATACAAATTAAACAGCCATAATGAACACCGTAATTACAAATACTTGCATAACTACAAATAAACAATTAGTCCAACGGTACAACATTATTTATAATGTCTGTGTATATGTAAATAAGGCGTGGACTAGTCCATTAACAGATGTGGGGGTGACGTCACATTAAGCATGCGCACTTTGCTGCAACCACACATTTCAAAAGTCTCCCATTGTGCACACGCGTCCTACTTTGCATAAAATGGCTCCGAGAAAATGTCACAAGGTGTTCATACGCACGTTACTGACCAATAAAATAAACTCCATAATATATCAGACTCCTTGATTTTTGGGTCAGAATATATTTTCTTTCTTTTTCAACCGTATGTTTTAAGGAGATATTTCACATTTGAAAAAAATTAAGTCGGTTGTTAGCGGAACAGGGCGGATTGCAATATACGGTCTAAGAACCGCACGACGAAGAAAGGGCGAAGCACGACGGAGGAATGGTCGACGCGGGCGACGGTGAAAAGGGCGACGGAGAAAAGGGCGACCGAAATAAGGGCGACCGAAAAAAGGGGCGACGGGCGACGGAGAAAAGAGAAACCGAGAAAAGGGCGACGGAGAAAAGAGCGACGGAGAAAAGGGCGACGGAAGAAATAGTTTTCCTAGTACACGGACCCAGCCTCAACTGACCACTCAGTTAAGAGCAGTATTTCAGGAGGCCAGGTCTCCTCCAGACTACCAATGTGCAATGTAGTCCTTTGGAATGGTAGCTAGTCCTTTGGAATTTAAGTTTGCATTAAGATTCGATAAAGATAGACTAGTCAGAAGTACAACATAGCGTTTATAGTCTGTATGCAAAGGCTGAATAAAAATGAACTGGATTTATTGCCATCTGCCCACAATAAACAAACACAAGAACTTGTTTTGTACCAGTATACAAATTAAACAGCCATAATGAACACCATAATTACAAATACTTGCATAACTACAAATAAACAATTAGTCCAACGGTACAACATTATTTATAATGTCTGTGTATATGTAAATAAGGCGTGGACTAGTCCATTAACAGATGTGGGGGTGACGTCACATTAATCATGCGCACTTTGCTGCAACCACACATTTCAAAAGTCTCCCATTGTGCACACGCGTCCTACTTTGCATAAAATGGCTCCGAGAAAATGTCACAAGGTGTTCATACGCACGTTACTGACCAATAAAATAAACTCCATAATATATCAGACTCCTTGATTTTTTGGTCAGAATATCTTTTCTTTCTTTTTTAACCGTATGTTTTAAGGAGATATTTCACATTTCAAAAAAAATTAAGTCGGTTGTTAGCGGAACAGGGCGGATTGCAATATACGGTCTAAGAACCGCACGACGAAGAAAGGGCGAAGCACGACGGAGGAAAGGTCGACGCGGGCGACGTTGAAAAGGGCGACGGAGAAAAGAGCGACCGAAATAAGGGCGACCGAAAAAAAGGGCGACGGGCGACGGAGAAAAGAGAAACGGAGAAAAGAGAAACCGAGAAAAGAGCGACGGAGAAAATGGCGACCGAAGAAATAGTTTTCCTAGTACACGGTCCCAGCCTCAACTGACCACTCAGTTAAGAGCAGTATTTCAGGAGGCCAGGTCTCCTCCAGACTACCAATGTGCAATGTAGTCCTTTGGAATGGTAGCTAGTCCTTTGGAATTTAAGTTTGCATTAAGATTCGATAAAGATAGTCTAGTCAGAAGTACAACATAGCGTTTATAGTCTGTATGCAAAGGCTGAATAAAAATGAACTGGATTTATTGCCATCTGCCCACAATAAACAAACACAAGAACTTGTTTTGTACCAGTATACAAATTAAACAGCCATAATGAACACCGTAATTACAAATACTTGCATAACTACAAATAAACAAATAGTCCAACGGTACAACATTATTTATAATGTCTGTGTATATGTAAATAAGGCGTGGACTAGTCCATTAACAGATGTGGGGGTGACGTCACATTAAGCATGCGCACTTTGCTGCAACCACACATTTCAAAAGTCTCCCATTGTGCACACGCGTCCTACTTTGCATAAAATGGCTCCGAGAAAATGTCACAAGGTGTTCATACGCACGTTACTGACCAATAAAATAAACTCCATAATATATCAGACTCCTTGATTTTTGGGTCAGAATATATTTTCTTTGTTTTTCAACCGTATGTTTTAAGGAGATATTTCACATTTGAAAAAAAATAAGTCGGTTGTTAGCGGAACAGGGCGGATTGCAATATACGGTCTAAGAACCGCACGACGAAGAAAGGGCGAAGCACGACGGAGGAAAGGTCGACGCGGGCGACGGTGAAAAGGGCGACGGAGAAAAGGGCGACCGAAATAAGGGCGACCGAAAAAAGGGGCGACGGGCGACGGAGAAAAGAGAAACCGAGAAAAGGGCGACGGAGAAAAGAGCGACGGAGAAAAGGGCGACGGAATAAATAGTTTTCCTAGTACACGGACCCAGCCTCAACTGACCACTCAGTTAAGAGCAGTATTTCAGGAGGCCAGGTCTCCTCCAGACTACCAATGTGCAATGTAGTCCTTTGGAATGGTAGCTAGTCCTTTGGAATTTAAGTTTGCATTAATATTCGATAAAGATAGACTAGTCAGAAGTACAACATAGCGTTTATAGTCTGTATGCAAAGGCTGAATAAAAATGAACTGGATTTATTGCCATCTGCCCACAATAAACAAACACAAGAACTTGTTTTGTACCAGTATACAAATTAAACAGCCATAATGAACACCATAATTACAAATACTTGCATAACTACAAATAAACAATTAGTCCAACGGTACAACATTATTTATAATGTCTGTGTATATGTACATAAGGCGTGGACTAGTCCATTAACAGATGTGGGGGTGACGTCACATTAATCATGCGCACTTTGCTGCAACCACACATTTCAAAAGTCTCCCATTGTGCACACGCGTCCTACTTTGCATAAAATGGCTCCGAGAAAATGTCACAAGGTGTTCATACGCACGTTACTGACCAATAAAATAAACTCCATAATATATCAGACTCCTTGATTTTTGGGTCAGAATATATTTTCTTTCTTTTTCAACCGTATGTTTTAAGGAGATATTTCACATTTGAAAAAAATTAAGTCGGTTGTTAGCGGAACAGGGCGGATTGCAATATACGGTCTAAGAACCGCACGACGAAGAAAGGGCGAAGCACGACGGAGGAAAGGTCGACGCGGGCGACGTTGAAAAGGGCGACGGAGAAAAGGGCGACGGAGAAAAGAGCGACCGAAATAAGGGCGACCGAAAAAAAGGGCGACGGGCGACGGAGAAAAGAGAAACCGAGAAAAGAGCGACGGAGAAAAGGGCGACGGAAGAAATAGTTTTCCTAGTACACGGACCCAGCCTCAACTGACCACTCAGTTAAGAGCAGTATTTCAGGAGGCCAGGTCTTCTCCAGACTACCAATGTGCAATGTAGTCCTTTGGAATGGTAGCTAGTCCTTTGGAATTTAAGTTTGCATTAAGATTCGATAAAGATAGTCTAGTCAGAAGTACAACATAGCGTTTATAGTCTGTATGCAAAGGCTGAATAAAAATGAACTGGATTTATTGCCATCTGCCCACAATAAACAAACACAAGAACTTGTTTTGTACCAGTATACAAATTAAACAGCCATAATGAACACCATAATTACAAATACTTGCATAACTACAAATAAACAATTAGTCCAACGGTACAACATTATTTATAATGTCTGTGTATATGTAAATAAGGCGTGGACTAGTCCATTAACAGATGTGGGGGTGACGTCACATTAAGCATGCGCACTTTGCTGCAACCACACATTTCAAAAGTCTCCCATTGTGCACACGCGTCCTACTTTGCATAAAATGGCTCCGAGAAAATGTCACAAGGTGTTCATACGCACGTTACTGACCAATAAAATAAACTCCATAATATATCAGACTCCTTGATTTTTGGGTCAGAATATATTTTCTTTCTTTTTCAACCGTATGTTTTAAGGAGATATTTCACATTTGAAAAAAATTAAGTCGGTTGTTAGCGGAACAGGGCGGATTGCAATATACGGTCTAAGAACCGCACGACGAAGAAAGGGCGAAGCACGACGGAGGAAAGGTCGACGCGGGCGACGGTGAAAAGGGCGACGGAGAAAAGGGCGACGGAGAAAAGGGCGACGGAGAAAAGGGCGACCGAAATAAGGGCGACCGAAAAAAAGGGCGACGGAGAAAAGAGAAACCGAGAAAAGAGCGACGGAGAAAATGGCGACCGAAGAAATAGTTTTCCTAGTACACGGACCCAGCCTCAACTGACCACTCAGTTAAGAGCAGTATTTCAGAAGGCCAGGTCTCCTCCAGACTACCAATGTGCAATGTAGTCCTTTGGAATGGTAGCTAGTCCTTTGGAATTTAAGTTTGCATTAAGATTCGATAAAGATAGTCTAGTCAGAAGTACAACATAGCGTTTATAGTCTGTATGCAAAGGCTGAATAAAAATGAACTGGATTTATTGCCATCTGCCCACAATAAACAAACACAAGAACTTGTTTTGTACCAGTATACAAATTAAACAGCCATAATGAACACCATAATTACAAATACTTGCATAACTACAAATAAACAATTAGTCCAACGGTACAACATTATTGATAATGTCTGTGTATATGTAAATAAGGCGTGGACTAGTCCATTAACAGATGTGGGGGTGACGTCACATTAAGCATGCGCACTTTGCTGCAACCACACATTTCAAAAGTCTCCCATTGTGCACACGCGTCCTACTTTGCATAAAATGGCTCCGAGAAAATGTCACAAGGTGTTCATACGCACGTTACTGACCAATAAAATAAACTCCATAATATATCAGACTCCTTGATTTTTTGGTCAGAATATATTTTCTTTCTTTTTCAACCGTATGTTTTAAGGAGATATTTCACATTTAAAAAAAATTAAGTCGGTTGTTAGCGGAACAGGGCGGATTGCAATATACGGTCTAAGAACCGCACGACGAAGAAAGGGCGAAGCACGACGGAGGAAAGGTCGACGCGGGCGACGGTGAAAAGGGCGACGGAGAAAAGGGCGACGGAGAAAAGAGCGACCGAAATAAGGTCGACCGAAAAAAAAGGGCGACGGGCGACGGAGAAAAGAGAAACCGAGAAAAGGGCGACGGAGAAAAGAGCGACGGAGAAAAGGGCGACGGAAGAAATTGTTTTCCTAGTACACGGACCCAGCCTCAACTGACCACTCAGTTAAGAGCAGTATTTCAGAAGGCCAGGTCTCCTCCAGACTACCAATGTGCAATGTAGTCCTTTGGAATGGTAGCTAGTCCTTTGGAATTTAAGTTTGCATTAAGTTTCGATAAAGATAGTCTAGTCAGAAGTACAACATAGCGTTTATAGTCTGTATGCAAAGGCTGAATAAAAATGAACTGGATTTATTGCCATCTGCCCACAATAAACAAACACAAGAACTTGTTTTGTACCAGTATACAAATTAAACAGCCATAATGAACACCATAACTACAAATACTTGCATAACTACAAATAAACAATTAGTCCAACGGTACAACATTATTTATAATGTCTGTGTATATGTAAATAAGGCGTGGACTAGTCCATTAACAGATGTGGGGGTGACGTCACATTAAGCATGCGCACTTTGCTGCAACCACACATTTCAAAAGTCTCCCATTGTGCACACGCGTCCTACTTTGCATAAAATGGCTCCGAGAAAATGTCACAAGGTGTTCATACGCACGTTACTGACCAATAAAATAAACTCCATAGTATATCAGACTCCTTGATTTTTTGGTCGGAATATATTTTCTTTCTTTTTTAACCGTATGTTTTAAGGAGATATTTCACATTTGAAAAAAATAAAGTCGGTTGTTAGCGGAACAGGGCGGATTGCAATATACGGTCTAAGAACCGCACGACGAAGAAAGGGCGAAGCACGACGGAGGAAAGGTCGACGCGGGCGACGGTGAAAAGGGCGACGGAGAAAAGGGCGACGGAGAAAAGGGCGACCGAAATAAGGGCGACCGAAAAAAAGGGCGACGGAGAAAAGAGAAACCGAGAAAAGAGCGACGGAGAAAATGGCGACCGAAGAAATAGTTTTCCTAGTACACGGACCCAGCCTCAACTGACCACTCAGTTAAGAGCAGTATTTCAGGAGGCCAGGTCTCCTCCAGACTACCAATGTGCAATGTAGTCCTTTGGAATGGTAGCTAGTCCTTTGGAATTTAAGTTTGCATTAAGATTCGATAAAGATAGTCTAGTCAGAAGTACAACATAGCGTTTATAGTCTGTATGCAAAGGCTGAATAAAAATGAACTGGATTTATTGCCATCTGCCCACAATAAACAAACACAAGAACTTGTTTTGTACCAGTATACAAATTAAACAGCCATAATGAACACCATAATTACAAATACTTGCATAACTACAAATAAACAATTAGTCCAACGGTACAACATTATTGATAATGTCTGTGTATATGTAAATAAGGCGTGGACTAGTCCATTAACAGATGTGGGGGTGACGTCACATTAAGCATGCGCACTTTGCTGCAACCACACATTTCAAAAGTCTCCCATTGTGCACACGCGTCCTACTTTGCATAAAATGGCTCCGAGAAAATGTCACAAGGTGTTCATACGCACGTTACTGACCAATAAAATAAACTCCATAATATATCAGACTCCTTGATTTTTTGGTCAGAATATATTTTCTTTCGTTTTTAACCGTATGTTTTAAGGAGATATTTCACATTTGAAAAAAATTAAGTCGGTTGTTAGCGGAACAGGGCGGATTGCAATATACGGTCTAAGAACCGAACGACGAAGAAAGGGCGAAGCACGACGGAGGAAAGGTCGACGCGGGCGACGTTGAAAAGAGCGACGGAGAAAAGGGCGACGGAGAAAAGAGCTACCGAAATAAGGGCGACCGAAAATAAGGGCGACCGAAAAAAAGGGCGACGGGCGACGGAGAAAAGAGAAACCGAGAAAAGAGCGACGGAGAAAAGGGCGACGGAATAAATAGTTTTCCTAGTACACGGACCCAGCCTCAACTGACCACTCGGTTAAGAGCAGTATTTCAGGAGGCCAGGTCTCCTCCAGTCTACCAATGTGCAATGTAGTCCTTTGGAATGGTAGCTAGTCCTTTGGAATTTAAGTTTGCATTAAGATTCGATAAAGATAGTCTAGTCAGAAGTACAACATAGCGTTTATAGTCTGTATGCAAAGGCTGAATAAAAATGAACTGGATTTATTGCCATCTGCCCACAATAAACAAACACAAGAACTTGTTTTGTACCAGTATACAAATTAAACAGCCATAATGAACACCATAATTACAAATACTTGCATAACTACAAATAAACAATTAGTCCAACGGTACAACATTATTTATAATGTCTGTGTATATGTAAATAAGGCGTGGACTAGTCCATTAACAGATGTGGGGGTGACGTCACATTAAGCATGCGCACTTTGCTGCAACCACACATTTCAAAAGTCTCCCATTGTGCACACGCGTCCTACTTTGCATAAAATGGCTCCGAGAAAATGTCACAAGGTGTTCATACGCACGTTACTGACCAATAAAATAAACTCCATAATATATCAGACTCCTTGATTTTTTGGTCAGAATATATTTTCTTTCTTTTTCAACCGTATGTTTTAAGGAGATATTTCACATTTAAAAAAAATTAAGTCGGTTGTTAGCGGAACAGGGCGGATTGCAATATACGGTCTAAGAACCGCACGACGAAGAAAGGGCGAAGCACGACGGAGGAAAGGTCGACGCGGGCGACGGTGAAAAGGGCGACGGTGAAAAGGGCGACGGAGAAAAGGGCGACGGAGAAAAGAGCGACCGAAATAAGGTCGACCGAAAAAAAGGGCGACGGGCGACGGAGAAAAGAGAAACCGAGAAAAGGGCGACGGAGAAAAGAGCGACGGAGAAAAGGGCGACGGAAGAAATTGTTTTCCTAGTACACGGACCCAGCCTCAACTGACCACTCAGTTAAGAGCAGTATTTCAGAAGGCCAGGTCTCCTCCAGACTACCAATGTGCAATGTAGTCCTTTGGAATGGTAGCTAGTCCTTTGGAATTTAAGTTTGCATTAAGTTTCGATAAAGATAGTCTAGTCAGAAGTACAACATAGCGTTTATAGTCTGTATGCAAAGGCTGAATAAAAATGAACTGGATTTATTGCCATCTGCCCAACCGTATGTTTTAAGGAGATATTTCACATTTAAAAAAAATTAAGTCGGTTGTTAGCGGAACAGGGCGGATTGCAATATACGGTCTAAGAACCGCACGACGAAGAAAGGGCGAAGCACGACGGAGGAAAGGTCGACGCGGGCGACGGTGAAAAGGGCGACGGAGAAAAGGGCGACGGAGAAAAGAGCGACCGAAATAAGGTCGACCGAAAAAAAGGGCGACGGGCGACGGAGAAAAGAGAAACCGAGAAAAGGGCGACGGAGAAAAGAGCGACGGAGAAAAGGGCGACGGAAGAAATTGTTTTCCTAGTACACGGACCCAGCCTCAACTGACCACTCAGTTAAGAGCAGTATTTCAGAAGGCCAGGTCTCCTCCAGACTACCAATGTGCAATGTAGTCCTTTGGAATGGTAGCTAGTCCTTTGGAATTTAAGTTTGCATTAAGTTTCGATAAAGATAGTCTAGTCAGAAGTACAACATAGCGTTTATAGTCTGTATGCAAAGGCTGAATAAAAATGAACTGGATTTATTGCCATCTGCCCACAATAAACAAACACAAGAACTTGTTTTGTACCAGTATACAAATTAAACAGCCATAATGAACACCATAACTACAAATACTTGCATAACTACAAATAAACAATTAGTCCAACGGTACAACATTATTTATAATGTCTGTGTATATGTAAATAAGGCGTGGACTAGTCCATTAACAGATGTGGGGGTGACGTCACATTAAGCATGCGCACTTTGCTGCAACCACACATTTCAAAAGTCTCCCATTGTGCACACGCGTCCTACTTTGCATAAAATGGCTCCGAGAAAATGTCACAAGGTGTTCATACGCACGTTACTGACCAATAAAATAAACTCCATAGTATATCAGACTCCTTGATTTTTTGGTCGGAATATATTTTCTTTCTTTTTTAACCGTATGTTTTAAGGAGATATTTCACATTTGAAAAAAATAAAGTCGGTTGTTAGCGGAACAGGGCGGATTGCAATATACGGTCTAAGAACCGCACGACGAAGAAAGGGCGAAGCACGACGGAGGAAAGGTCGACGCGGGCGAAGGTGAAAAGGGCGACGGTGAAAAGGGCGACGGTGAAAAGGGCGACGGAGAAAAGAGCGACCGAAATAAGGGCGACCGAAATAAGGGCGACCGAAAAAAAGGGCGACGGGCGATGGAGAAAAGAGAAACCGAGAAAAGAGCGACGGAGAAAATGGCGACCGAAGAAATAGTTTTCCTAGTACACGGACCTAGCCTCAACTGACCACTCAGTTAAGAGCAGTATTTCAGGAGGCCAGGTCTCCTCCAGACTACCAATGTGCAATGTAGTCCTTTGGAATGGTAGCTAGTCCTTTGGAATTTAAGTTTGCATTAAGATTCGATAAAGATAGTCTAGTCAGAAGTACAACATAGCGTTTATAGTCTGTATGCAAAGGCTGAATAAAAATGAACTAGATTTATTGCCATCTGCCCACAATAAACAAACACAAGAACTTGTTTTGTACCAGTATACAAATTAAACAGCCATAATGAACACCATAATTACAAATACTTGCATAACTACAAATAAACAATTAGTCCAACGGTACAACATTATTGATAATGTCTGTGTATATGTAAATAAGGCGTGGACTAGTCCATTAACAGATGTGGGGGTGACGTCACATTAAGCATGCGCACTTTGCTGCAACCACACATTTCAAAAGTCTTCCATTGTGCACACGCGTCCTACGTTGCATAAAATGGCTCCGAGAAAATGTCACAAGGTGTTCATACGCACGTTACTGACCAATAAAATAAACTCCATAATATATCAAACTCCTTGATTTTTTGGTCAGAATATATTTTCTTTCTTTTTCAACCGTATGTTTTAAGGAGATATTTCACATTTGAAAAAAAATAAGTCGGTTGTTAGCGGAACAGGGCGGATTGCAATATAGGGTCTAAGAACCGCACGACGAAGAAAGGGCGAAGCACGACGGAGAAAAGGTCGATTTGAAAAAAATTAAGTCGGTTGTTAGCGGAACAGGGCGGATTGCAATATACGGTCTAAGAACCGCACGACGAAGAAAGGGCGAAGCACGACGGAGGAAAGGTCGACGCGGGCGACGGTGAAAAGGGCGACGGTGAAAAGGGCGACGGAGAAAAGGGCGACGGAGAAAAGAGCGACGGAGAAAAGAGCGACCGAAATAAGGGCGACCGAAAAAAAGGGCGACGGGCGACGGAGAAAAGAGCGACGGAGAAAAGAGCGACGGAGAAAAGGGCGACGGAAGAAATAGTTTTCCTAGTACACGGACCCAACCTCAACTGACCACTCAGTTAAGAGCAGTATTTCAGGAGGCCAGGTCTCCTCCAGACTACCAATGTGCAATGTAGTCCTTTGGAATGGTAGCTAGTCCTTTGGAATTTAAGTTTGCATTAAGTTTCGATAAAGATAGTCTAGTCAGAAGTACAACATAGCGTTTATAGTCTGTATGCAAAGGCTGAATAAAAATGAACTGGATTTATTGCCATCTGCGCACAATAAACAAACACAAGAACTTGTTTTGTACCAGTATACAAATTAAACAGCCATAATGAACACCATAATTACAAATACTTGCATAACTACAAATAAACAATTAGTCCAACGGTACAACATTATTTATAATGTCTGTGTATATGTAAATAAGGCGTGGACTAGTCCATTAACAGATGTGGGGCTGACGTCACATTAAGCATGCGCACTTTGCTGCAACCACACATTTCAAAAGTCTCCCATTGTGCACACGCGTCCTACTTTGCATAAAATGGCTCCGAGAAAATGTCACAAGGTGTTCATACGCACGTTACTGACCAATAAAATAAACTCCATAATATATCAGACTCCTTGATTTTTTGGTCAGAATATATTTTCTTTCTTTTTCAACCGTATGTTTTAAGGAGATATTTCACATTTGAAAAAAATTAAGTCGGTTGTTAGCGGAACAGGGCGGATTGCAATATACGGTCTAAGAACCGCACGACGAAGAAAGGGCGAAGCACAACGGAGGAAAGGTCGACGCGGGCGACGGAGAAAAGGGCGACGGAGAAAAGAGCGACCGAAATAAGAGCGACCGAAATAAGGGCGACCGAAAAAAAGGGCGACGGGCGACGGAGAAAAGAGAAACCGAGAAAAGAGCGACGGAGAAAATGGCGACCGAAGAAATAGTTTTCCTAGTACACGGACCTATCCTCAACTGACCACTCAGTTAAGAGCAGTATTTCAGGAGGCCAGGTCTCCTCCAGACTACCAATGTGCAATGTAGTCCTTTGGAATGGTAGCTAGTCCTTTGGAATTTAAGTTTGCATTAAGATTCGATAAAGATAGTCTAGTCAGAAGTACAACATAGCGTTTATAGTCCGTATGCAAAGGCTGAATAAAAATGAACTAGATTTATTGCCATCTGCCCACAATAAACAAACACAAGAACTTGTTTTGTACCAGTATACAAATTAAACAGCCATAATGAACACCATAATTACAAATACTTGCATAACTACAAATAAACAATTAGTCCAACGGTACAACATTATTTATAATGTCTGTGTATATGTAAATAAGGCGTGGACTAGTCCATTAACAGATGTGGGGGTGACGTCACATTAAGCATGCGCACTTTGCTGCAACCACACATTTCAAAAGTCTTCCATTGTGCACACGCGTCCTACGTTGCATAAAATGGCTCCGAGAAAATGTCACAAGGTGTTCATACGCACGTTACTGACCAATAAAATAAACTCCATAATATATCAAACTCCTTGATTTTTTGGTCAGAATATATTTTCTTTCTTTTTCAACCGTATGTTTTAAGGAGATATTTCACATTTGAAAAAAAATAAGTCGGTTGTTAGCGGAACAGGGCGGATTGCAATATAGGGTCTAAGAACCGCACGACGAAGAAAGGGCGAAGCACGACGGAGAAAAGGTCGATTTGAAAAAAATTAAGTCGGTTGTTAGCGGAACAGGGCGGATTGCAATATACGGTCTAAGAACCGCACGACGAAGAAAGGGCGAAGCACGACGGAGGAAAGGTCGACGCGGGCGACGGTGAAAAGGGCGACGGAGAAAAGGGCGACGGAGAAAAGAGCGACGGAGAAAAGAGCGACCGAAATAAGGGCGACCGAAAAAAAGGGCGACGGGCGACGGAGAAAAGAGCGACGGAGAAAAGAGCGACGGAGAAAAGGGCGACGGAAGAAATAGTTTTCCTAGTACACGGACCCAACCTCAACTGACCACTCAGTTAAGAGCAGTATTTCAGGAGGCCAGGTCTCCTCCAGACTACCAATGTGCAATGTAGTCCTTTGGAATGGTAGCTAGTCCTTTGGAATTTAAGTTTGCATTAAGTTTCGATAAAGATAGTCTAGTCAGAAGTACAACATAGCGTTTATAGTCTGTATGCAAAGGCTGAATAAAAATGAACTGGATTTATTGCCATCTGCGCACAATAAACAAACACAAGAACTTGTTTTGTACCAGTATACAAATTAAACAGCCATAATGAACACCATAATTACAAATACTTGCATAACTACAAATAAACAATTAGTCCAACGGTACAACATTATTTATAATGTCTGTGTATATGTAAATAAGGCGTGGACTAGTCCATTAACAGATGTGGGGCTGACGTCACATTAAGCATGCGCACTTTGCTGCAACCACACATTTCAAAAGTCTCCCATTGTGCACACGCGTCCTACTTTGCATAAAATGGCTCCGAGAAAATGTCACAAGGTGTTCATACGCACGTTACTGACCAATAAAATAAACTCCATAATATATCAGACTCCTTGATTTTTTGGTCAGAATATATTTTCTTTCTTTTTCAACCGTATGTTTTAAGGAGATATTTCACATTTGAAAAAAATTAAGTCGGTTGTTAGCGGAACAGGGCGGATTGCAATATACGGTCTAAGAACCGCACGACGAAGAAAGGGCGAAGCATAACGGAGGAAAGGTCGACGCGGGCGACGGAGAAAAGGGCGACGGAGAAAAGAGCGACCGAAATAAGAGCGACCGAAATAAGGGCGACCGAAAAAAAGGGCGACGGGCGACGGAGAAAAGAGAAACCGAGAAAAGGGCGACGGAGAAAAGGGCGACGGAGAAAAGAGCGACGGAGAAAAGGGCGACGGAAGAAATAGTTTTCCTAGTACACGGACCCAACCTCAACTGACCACTCAGTTAAGAGCAGTATTTCAGGAGGCCAGGTCTCCTCTAGACTACCAATGTGCAATGTAGTCCTTTGGAATGGTAGCTAGTCCTTTGGAATTTAAGTTTGCATTAAGATTCGATAAAGATAGTCTAGTCAGAAGTACAACATAGCGTTTATAGTCTGTATGCAAAGGCTGAATAAAAATGAACTGGATTTATTGCCATCTGCCCACAATAAACAAACACAAGAACTTATTTTGTACCAGTATACAAATTAAACAGCCATAATGAACACCATAATTACAAATACTTGCATAACTACAAATAAACAATTAGTCCAACGGTACAACATTATTTATAATGTCTGTGTATATGTAAATAAGGCGTGGACTAGTCCATTAACAGATGTGGGGGTGACGTCACATTAAGCATGCGCACTTTGCTGCAACCACACATTTCAAAAATCTCCCATTGTGCACACGCGTCCTACTTTGCATAAAATGGCTCCGAGAAAATGTCACAAGGTGTTCATACGCACGTTACTGACCAATAAAATAAACTCCATAATATATCAGACTCCTTGATTTTTTGGTCAGAATATATTTTCTTTCTTTTTCAACCGTATGTTTTAAGGAGATATTTCACATTTGAAAAAAATTAAGTCGGTTGTTAGCGGAACAGGGCGGATTGAAATATACGGTCTAAGAACCGCACGACGAAGAAAGGGCGAAGCACGACGGAGGAAAGGTCGACGCGGGCGACGGTGAAAAGGGCGACGGAGAAAAGGGCGACGGGCGACGGAGAAAAGAGAAACCGAGAAAAGAGCGACGGAGAAAAGGGCGACGGAAGAAATAGTTTTCCTAGTACACGGACCCAGCCTCAACTGACCACTCAGTTAAGAGCAGTATTTCAGGAGACCAGGTCTCCTCCAGACTACCAATGTGCAATGTAGTCCTTTGGAATGGTAGCTAGTCCTTTGGAATTTAAGTTTGCATTAAGATTCGATAAAGATAGTCTAGTCAGAAGTACAACATAGCGTTTATAGTCTGTATGCAAAGGCTGAATAAAAATGAACTGGATTTATTGCCATCTGCCCACAATAAACAAACACAAGAACTTGTTTTGTACCAGTATACAAATTAAACAGCCATAATGAACACCATAATTACAAATACTTGCATAACTACAAATAAACAATTAGTCCAACGGTACAACATTATTTATAATGTCTGTGTATATGTAAATAAGGCGTGGACTAGTCCATTAACAGATGTGGGGGTGACGTCACATTAAGCATGCGCACTTTGCTGCAACCACACATTTCAAAAGTCTCCCATTGTGCACACGCGTCCTACTTTGCATAAACTGGCTCCGAGAAAATGTCACAAGGTGTTCATACGCACGTTACTGACCAATAAAATAAACTCCATAATATATCAGACTCCTTGATTTTTTGGTCAGAATATATTTTCTTTCTTTTTCAAACGTATGTTTTAAGGAGATATTTAACATTTGAAAAAAAATTTAGTCGGTTGTTAGCGGAACAGGGCGGATTGCAATATACGGTCTAAGAACCGCACGACGAAGAAAGGGCGAAGCACGACGGAGGAAAGGTCGACGCGGGCGACGGTGAAAAGGGCGACGGACAAAAGGGCGACGGACAAAAGAGCGACCGAAATAAGGGCGACCGAAAAAAAGGGCGACGGGCGACGGAGAAAAGAGAAACCGAGAAAAGAGCGACGGAGAAAAGGGCGACGGAAGAAATAGTTTTCCTAGTACACGGACCCAGCCTCAACTGACCACTCAGTTAAGAGCAGTATTTCAGGAGGCCAGGTCTCCTCCAGACTACCAATGTGCAATGTAGTCCTTTGGAATGGTAGCTAGTCCTTTGGAATTTAAGTTTGCATTAAGATTCGATAAAGATAGTCTAGTCAGAAGTACAACATAGCGTTTATAGTCTGTATGCAAAGGCTGAATAAAAATGAACTGGATTTATTGCCATCTGCCCACAATAAACAAACACAAGAACTTGTTTTGTACCAGTATACAAATTAAACAGCCATAATGAACACCATAATTACAAATACTTGCATAACTACAAATAAACAATTAGTCCAACGGTACAACATTATTTATAATGTCTGTGTATATGTAAATAAGGCGTGGACTAGTCCATTAACAGATGTGGGGGTGACGTCACATTAAGCATGCGCACTTTGCTGCAACCACACATTTCAAAAGTCTCCCATTGTGCACACGCGTCCTACTTTGCATAAAATGGCTCCGTGAAAATGTCACAAGGTGTTCATACGCACGTTACTGACCAATAAAATAAACTCCATAATATATCAGACTCCTTGATTTTTTGGTCAGAATATATTTTCTTTCTTTTTCAACCGTATGTTTTAAGGAGATATTTCACATTTAAAAAAAATTAAGTCGGTTGTTAGCGGAACAGGGCGGATTGCAATATACGGTCTAAGAACCGCACGACGAAGAAAGGGCGAAGCACGACGGAGGAAAGGTCGACGCGGGCGACGGTGAAAAGGGCGACGGAGAAAAGGGCGACGGAGAAAAGGGCGACCGAAATAAGGGCGACCGAAAAAAAGGGCGACGGAGAAAAGAGAAACCGAGAAAAGAGCGACGGAGAAAATGGCGACCGAAGAAATAGTTTTCCTAGTACACGGACCCAGCCTCAACTGACCACTCAGTTAAGAGCAGTATTTCAGGAGGCCAGGTCTCCTCCAGACTACCAATGTGCAATGTAGTCCTTTGGAATGGTAGCTAGTCCTTTGGAATTTAAGTTTGCATTAAGATTCGATAAAGATAGTCTAGTCAGAAGTACAACATAGCGTTTATAGTCTGTATGCAAAGGCTGAATAAAAATGAACTGGATTTATTGCCATCTGCCCACAATAAACAAACACAAGAACTTGTTTTGTACCAGTATACAAATTAAACAGCCATAATGAACACCATAATTACAAATACTTGCATAACTACAAATAAACAATTAGTCCAACGGTACAACATTATTTATAATGTCTGTGTATATGTAAATAAGGCGTGGACTAGTCCATTAACAGATGTGGGGGTGACGTCACATTAAGCATGCGCACTTTGCTGCAACCACACATTTCAAAAGTCTCCCATTGTGCACACGCGTCCTACTTTGCATAAAATGGCTCCGAGAAAATGTCACAAGGTGTTCATACGCACGTTACTGACCAATAAAATAAACTCCATAATATATCAGACTCCTTGATTTTTTGGTCAGAATATATTTTCTTTCTTTTTCAAACGTATGTTTTAAGGAGATATTTAACATTTGAAAAAAAATTTAGTCGGTTGTTAGCGGAACAGGGCGGATTGCAAGAACCGCACGACGAAGAAAGGGCGAAGCACGACGGAAGAAAGGGCGAAGCACGACGGAGGAAAGGTCGACGCGGGCGACGGTGAAAAGGGCGACGGTGAAAAGGGCGACGGACAAAAGAGCGACCGAAATAAGGGCGACCGAAAAAAAGGGCGACGGGCGACGGAGAAAAGAGAAACCGAGAAAAGAGCGGCGGAGAAAAGGGCGACGGAAGAAATAGTTTTCCTAGTACACGGACCCAGCCTCAACTGACCACTCAGTTAAGAGCAGTATTTCAGGAGGCCAGGTCTCCTCCAGACTACCAATGTGCAATGTAGTCCTTTGGAATGGTAGCTAGTCCTTTGGAATTTAAGTTTGCATTAAGATTCGATAAAGATAGTCTAGTCAGAAGTACAACATAGCGTTTATAGTCTGTATGCAAAGGCTGAATAAAAATGAACTGGATTTATTGCCATCTGCCCACAATAAACAAACACAAGAACTTGTTTTGTACCAGTATACAAATTAAACAGCCATAATGAACACCATAATTACAAATACTTGCATAACTACAAATAAACAATTAGTCCAACGGTACAACATTATTTATAATGTCTGTGTATATGTAAATAAGGCGTGGACTAGTCCATTAACAGATGTGGGGGTGACGTCACATTAAGCATGCGCACTTTGCTGCAACCACACATTTCAAAAGTCTCCCATTGTGCACACGCGTCCTACTTTGCATAAAATGGCTCCGAGAAAATGTCACAAGGTGTTCATACGCACGTTACTGACCAATAAAATAAACTCCATAATATATCAGACTCCTTGATTTTTTGGTCAGAATATATTTTCTTTCTTTTTCAACCGTATGTTTTAAGGAGATATTTCACATTTAAAAAAAATTAAGTCGGTTGTTAGCGGAACAGGGCGGATTGCAATATACGGTCTAAGAACCGCACGACGAAGAAAGGGCGAAGCACGACGGAGGAAAGGTCGACGCGGGCGACGGTGAAAAGGGCGACGGAGAAAAGGGCGACGGAGAAAAGAGCGACCGAAATAAGGGCGACCGAAAAAAAGGGCGACGGGCGACGGAGAAAAGAGAAACCGAGAAAAGAGCGACGGAGAAAAGGGCGACGGAAGAAATAGTTTTCCTAGTACATAGACCCAGCCTCAACTGACCACTCAGTTAAGAGCAGTATTTCAGGAGGCCAGGTCTCCTCCAGACTACCAATGTGCAATGTAGTCCTTTGGAATGGTAGCTAGTCCTTTGGAATTTAAGTTTGCATTAAGATTCGATAAAGATAGTCTAGTCAGAAGTACAACATAGCGTTTATAGTGTGTATGCAAAGGCTGAATAAAAATGAACTGGATTTATTGCCATCTGCCCACATTAAACAAACACAAGAACTTGTTTTGTACCAGTATACAAATTAAACAGCCATAATGAACACCATAATTACAAATACTTGCATAACTACAAATAAACAATTAGTCCAACGGTACAACATTATTTATAATGTCTGTGTATATGTAAATAAGGCGTGGACTAGTCCATTAACAGATGTGGGGGTGACGTCACATTAAGCATGCGCACTTTGCTGCAACCACACATTTCAAAAGTCTCCCATTGTGCACACGCGTCCTACTTTGCATAAAATGGCTCCGAGAAAATGTCACAAGGTGTGCATACGCACGTTACTGACCAATAAAATAAACTCCATAATATATCAGACTCCTTGATTTTTTGGTCAGAATATATTTTCTTTCTTTTTCAACCGTATGTTTTAAGGAGATATTTCACATTTAAAAAAAATTAAGTCGGTTGTTAGCGGAACAGGGCGGATTGCAATATACGGTCTAAGAACCGCACGACGAAGAAAGGGCGAAGCACGACGGAGGAAAGGTCGACGCGGGCGACGGTGAAAAGGGCGACGGAGAAAAGGGCGACGGAGAAAAGAGCGACCGAAATAAGGGCGACCGAAAAAAAGGGCGACGGGCGACGGAGAAAAGAGAAACCGAGAAAAGAGCGACGGAGAAAAGGGCGACGGAAGAAATAGTTTTCCTAGTACATGGACCCAGCCTCAACTGACCACTCAGTTAAGAGCAGTATTTCAGGAGGCCAGGTCTCCTCCAGACTACCAATGTGCAATGTAGTCCTTTGGAATGGTAGCTAGTCCTTTGGAATTTAAGTTTGCATTAAGATTCGATAAAGATAGTCTAGTCAGAAGTACAACATAGCGTTTATAGTGTGTATGCAAAGGCTGAATAAAAATGAACTGGATTTATTGCCATCTGCCCACAATAAACAAACACAAGAACTTGTTTTGTACCAGTATACAAATTAAACAGCCATAATGAACACCATAATTACAAATACTTGCATAACTACAAATAAACAATTAGTCCAACGGTACAACATTATTTATAATGTCGGTGTATATGTAAATAAGGCGTGGACTAGTCCATTAACAGATGTGGGGGTGACGTCACATTAAGCATGCGCACTTTGCTGCAACCACACATTTCAAAAGTCTCCCATTGTGCACACGCGTCCTACTTTGCATAAAATGGCTCCGAGAAAATGTCACAAGGTGTTCATACGCACGTTACTGACCAATAAAATAAACTCCATAATATATCAGACTCCTTGATTTTTTGGTCAGAATATATTTTCTTTCTTTTTCAACCGTATGTTTTAAGGAGATATTTCACATTTGAAAAAAATTAAGTCTGTTGTTAGTGGAACAGGGCGGATTGCAATATACGGTCTAAGAACCGCACGACGAAGAAAGGGCGAAGCACGACGGAGGAAAGGTCGACGGAGGAAAGGTCGACGCGGGCGACGGTGAAAAGGGCGACGGAGAAAAGAGCGACCGAAATAAGGGCGACCGAAAAAAAGGGCGACGGGCGACGGAGAAAAGAGAAACCGAGAAAAGGGCGACGGAGAAAAGGGCGACGGAAGAAATAGTTTTCCTAGTACACGGACCCAGCCTCAACTGACCACTCAGTTAAGAGCAGTATTTCAGGAGGCCAGGTCTCCTCCAGACTATCAATGTGCAATGTAGTCCTTTGGAATGGTAGCTAGTCCTTTGGAATTTAAGTTTGCATTCAGATTCGATAAAGATAGTCTAGTCAGAAGTACAACATAGCGTTTATAGTTTGTATGCAAAGGCTGAATAAAAATGAACTGGATTTATTGCCATCTGCCCACAATAAACAAACACAAGAACTTGTTTTGTACCAGTATACAAATTAAACAGCCATAATGATAACCATAATTACAAATACTTGCATAACTACAAATAAACAATTAGTCCAACGGTACAACATTATTTATAATGTCTGTGTATATGTAAATAAGGCGTGGACTAGTCCATTAACAGATGTGGGGGTGACGTCACATTAAGCATGCGCACTTTGCTGCAACCACACATTTCAAAAGTCTCCCATTGTGCACACGCGTCCTACTTTGCATAAAATGGCTCCGAGAAAATGTCACAAGGTGTTCATACGCACGTTACTGACCAATAAAATAAACTCCATACTATATCAGACTCCTTGATTTTTTGGTCAGAATATATTTTCTTTCTTTTTTAACCGTATGTTTTAAGGAGATATTTCACATTTGAAAAAAATTAAGTCGGTTGTCAGCGGAACAGGGCGGATTGCAATATACGGTCTAAGAACCGCACGACGAAGAAAGGGCGAAGCACGACGGAGGAAAGGTCGACGCGGGCGACGGTGAAAAGGGCGACGGAGAAAAGAGCGACCGAAATAAGGGCGACCGAAAAAAAGGGCGACGGGCGACGGAGAAAAGAGAAACCGAGAAAAGAGCGACGGAGAAAAGGGCGACGGAAGAAATAGTTTTCCTAGTACACTGTATGTGCAACCATGCATGGGGAGAGGCCAGGCACTTCGTACATGACGTAAGCGTACGGGTTCTTTCCTCGCCTTTCACCTCTGGGGTCCCGGGTTCGAATCCGGGGCGCGTAATTTTTTTTCCCAGGATGGTAAAGGCCATTGAGAATATTCTCTGCTTTTGATTGGTGCATTGTAAATGAATATTCATATTTTCTATATGGCGCCCTCAAGAGTTATTAAATAAAAGGGATATAAGAAAGAAAATTTAAGGGTTTGTCGAGTCGTTTGGTAGTCTAGTGGTTAAGACGTGGGACTATTAATCGAGAGATTGTGGGTTCGAATCTCCTCTCTCGTAGTTTTTTTCTTCATTAATTGAGGAAAGACCTATAGTCTAACTCTCGAACCACGCAGTTGTGTTAAGTGACAGCTATTAACAAAACACTTCAGTATGCAATATATGCATGTGGTTAGGCCAATCAGGAGCAATCTTCCCTTAACCATCCTGGGAAAAAAAATTACGCATCCGGGGCGTGTATGTGGATTGGGTTTGCAGTCCCTACTTGACCGCGTGGGTTTTCCCCTGGGGCATTTCTCTGGGGGTTTTCCTGCTACTTCTAAAACTGCAACTCCTTCTTCGTCATCTCAAGTTGATAATATATAGTATAGTTAAAGCTAAAACCGTATAGTTGATGGCATAAAGGGCCTTAGTTGCCGAAGATGCCATAAAATATACAACAACAACAACATGACGTAAGCTTACCCATCACAGCCCGTGTACGAACCCGTCATGGTTGTGGAAGGAAATTGTCCCAATTGATGTTGTGACCCCGTACATAGTTAGCAGTCCACATTCGGGCCCTTGGTATGCTGTGAACTGTGCGATCCGCATTCGGGCCACGTCTCGTGCTGTGACGTAATGCACAAAGTGCCTGGCATATAGCCTCTCCCACCACGGTCTATAGCTCCCTGAAAGCCCATTGTGTTTGGTAATCAACCTGATTAAACCTGCGTGGGGTGAGCTGACCTATAGAGCCACGCTTCTTAAAATAGCTCTTTCAGGCAGAGTGGTGCACCCTACCTCAGCGGCTCTTATGAAGGCTGGTTCAATCAGCCTTGCCACAAGAGGTGCTCCTACGTGCTGACCGATAAAATATATTACATTTCTCAGTCTCCTCGATCGTTTGTTCAGTAGAGCCGCTCACATGAAGTGCCCTTGTTAACAACTTTTAGTTCATGGGACTTTTTGATTGCGTAAAATACTGTTCACTCTTTTTTTAACAAAAGATGAAATAGTGCATCCAGAATGGTACCCACTTACAAATTCAAGATTGATAAACAAAAATCAGTGGTGATGAATAGTGGCACCAGGCACTGACGCCCGCCATTCGTCGTGCAATCAAGTGGCGATTTTAACGTGTAAGTGATCTGTTCGATGTACTTTTTTGTAAAAACGAAAAATGTCAGATATTGGCTCCCTCAAATGCACTGTAACAATGATTCGGACTAATCGCTACTTGAAATGCACTTTTTAAGTTGTGCCATTGCGTCATTATGACGTCACTATGACGTTTTGTCTGTGTGTGCACTTGTTTTTTAGGAGACACGTAAGAAAATCACACATGTATAAGTGAAGTGTTTCTTATACATGTGTGATTTTTTTACGTGTCCTTTATTATATAGACATAAAACGCCAATGTTGCGTTTTATGTCTAATAAAGGACATTTTGGACTTTGGGTTCCGACAGTGCAATTTCTGTTATAAGTGTATATAGTAGCGAGTATTTCAGGTTTTTTTATCATTATGTTTATGCTTTCAAGAAATTGTGCGAAGCCCCCGTCCTATTTAGGCTGGTTTCGTGGTTATACTGCACGGATAACTGAACCATAATAGCGCGGTAGTCGGGGACCTAGTTTCTGTCACACGAGGGCGCCCTTGTTTCAATTCAATATATATATTTTCGAGGTTTTCCGCGCATAATGCATGTCAAAGGTCAGGTGTACCAATAGAGTGGTTCCCGACCCTATCGCTTATTGCGAAACGCCATCTAGCGAAAGTACAGGATCGGAAGCTATCTATGGAGTTGGTACACCTGACCCTTGACATGCATTGTGCGCGGAAAACCCCGGAAAAGGTCTATTATAATATCGTTTTCTTATAAAATATATCATCTTGAGCGGAATCATTGCATGGGTCAGTTGGAACTATACTTTTATCTTCCATTTGAGTAAGGTATTTCATGTTAAATGGTTTAATACAATTTTGGGATATTGACAACCCTGGACTTAATTACGAGGAAACAGTGCAGTGTTGATTTTTGTCATTTTTTCCAGTGTCAAGCAAACAAAATAATGTGATTTTTGGAAAGCTCGCCAATGTCGTGGAAAGGTTGTACATGTAACTATAAGTTCCAAAGGACTAGCTACCATTCCAAAGGATTGCACATTGGTAGTCCGGAGGAGACCTGGGCCCATGTGCATAAAAGGCTACTAGTTTAGCTGCCAACTAGTGCTTAATAAGATTATAAATTCCCTAGTTTATACCTACGGAGTTGGCAACTAATTTGTGTTGCATAAAACCTCACTAGGCACATTGCTTACTAGTTGCATACTAGGACAATTTGGTTTGTAACTGATTTGGGTGCTATGGCCTTGGAGCTCGAGAGAGGTGATTATGTCAGATACAATAGGCTTGTAGACAAGTTTATTGTGTTTGAGCTTCGAACCACATTCCAACTGAGCATAACTCATTTCTAAGGGTATTTGTAACATTGCATTACTGCCCAGTACTTACATTTTGTAGAAATACATAAATTCTCTATACAAGGTTGCTACAGCTAGTACATAAAGTTACAACTACAACCATGAGTCTCAAGCGTGAAAGAAAAATTAATTTTACCCAAGACGAAAACCTGTTCTTGGCCGACAAATATGAAGAGTTTAAACATGTCATAGATGCACAACACAAAGATGCGAACACCAACAGAAAAAAGAAGGAATCTTGGGCTGAGATTTTACAGCAACATCAAGCCAGATTCACAGTGGAGAGGTCTTTGAGTGATTTGAAAACCAAGCTTGGCAAATTAAAGACTGCAGGAAGAGAATGTGTTATGTCTCAGAAGAAAGCACTTGCTGATATGGTAGCAGCGCATGGTTTCTGACAGTGTCATGTTCAATGTCTGGTGCCACTATGTCAGTAATGTGCATTATGCCTTCACGGGTAAATCTATACCGCTCATACACCCTATCATCATCAAAGAAGTCTAATGGATTTCTCCTGTCTCGGAAGACGCGTTCTTTTCTTATTTGACGACGCAGTTCAAATAGCTCCATGATTCTACGAGCCATGTTGTCCAAAGGCAGACTGATTAGTTGTCATCTAGTGACCTAGAGCAGGGGCGGATCCAGGAATTGTTCCAAGAGGGGGTTTTGCCACCAGGGAGGGGTTTTGCCTATCAGATTTTTTATGTCTGCTTGTTTCGGACAGGCGGACACGCAAAAAATGCATTACATTATATTTGTTGGTGTCGGAGCAGGGGGGGGGGGGGGGGGGGGTTTGACCCCCAAAAGCCCCCCTCTGGATCCGCGCCTGTAGAGGTACCCCAGATCAACTCTAACTTTTGCCAGAATTTTAGAATGTTACTATATCTAGTTGGGTTTTATGCATCACAATTAGTAATCAACTAGGCTTAGTAAGCAACTTAAGTCCATTTTAGTTGCCAACTAGGCCTAGCAGCCTTTTATGCACATGGGCCCTAGCCTCCTGAAATACTGCTCTTACATGTAACTATAAGTCATGGCTTTGCAAAACATTTTTGCACTATTTGTGATTCATGCATCGCTGTGTATCGTTTCTCCATATGTCGCTCGAATAAGACATAAACATAAATAAACCAAAACGCAATATGTACCGAGACATGCATTAATGAATCATTTTAATGAGTGCAGACCAATATTACTGGCGACAGAATTATGGGTGTTTAGATGACTGTCACGACTAGGAGCAACTTTCTGTCTCTTAAAATCGTCTGAGCGGAACGCCAGACACCGTAATTACATCGAAATAATGTTCTCGGCGATCGATCAAGCTGGCAGGTAAAGAGACCTACAAAAGGACCTACAACCGTTGTTTTTTTAACTGTCACCCCCACATCTGTTAATGGACTATTCCACGCCTTATTTACATATACACAGACGTTAGAAATGATGTTGTGAAAGTGATTTTGTAGTTATGCAAGTAATTGTAATTATGGTGCTAATTATGGCTGTTTAATTTGTATACTGGTACAAAACAAGTTCTTGTGTTTGTTTATTGTGGGCAGATGGCAATAAATCCAGTTCATTTTTATTCAGCCTTTGCATACAGACTATAAACGCTATGTTGTACTTCTGACTAGACTATCTTTATCGAATCTTAATGCAAACTTAAATTCCAAAGGACTAGCTACCATTCCAAAGGACTACATTGCACATTGGTAGTCTGGAGGAGACCTGGCCTCCTGAAATACTGCTCTTAACTGAGTGGTCAGTTGAGGCTGGGTCCGTGTACTAGGAAAACTATTTCTTCCGTCGCCCTTTTCTCCGTCGCTCTTTTCTCGGTTTCTCTTTTCTCCGTCGCCCGTCGCCCTTTTTTTCGGTCGCCCTTATTTCGGTCGCTCTTTTCTCCGTCGCCCTTTTCTCCGTCGCCCGCGTCGACCTTTTCTCCGTCGTGCTTCGCCCTTTCTTCGTCGTGCGGTTCTTAGACCGTATATTGCAATCCAATAAAGTAAATACATTATGTGTTAAGCAAATTGTTATGCTTAGCGGCGCCTTGAAATTGACACCATGAGAATTGTCGCACGCGCAAAAGAACAGTTTAAAGGAAATGCTCTAAAAGGAGTGTTAAATAATCATCTTATTGTAAATAATATTAAATGCAGAGGCTCGTCATTGCGCGCGTGAGGCCAAATTCGTGCCACGAAATACGTAGCTCCATAGCAAAGGCTAGGCATGGAGCTGTGTATTTCGTGGCACGAATTTGGCCTCTTTCGCGCATTGACGAGCCTGTGCCTTTAAAGGGCTCACTTATACCCCGTTAATTATGAAACTTGCCTGTGTGTATTTAACTTGCGGTGGTTCCACTTCCATTGTGGTGCTAGACATCGAATTCTCCCGTTCGACAAATCTGCAAAATGGCCAGAGACTAGGCAGGCATTGGCAGATCAGAGGTCGATTTCACAAAACTCCTCTTATCTCAGGATCGATCCTAGGATTTAGCGCTTTGTGAAATCGGCCCCAGGTACAGGTACGTTGTACGTGTCGGGTTCGTGAAGTGCAAACAGATTGGGCAACACCCGACTTCTCTCAAGCAGGACGTTTTGCTGATTCATTATTGTATGCCAATTGCTTTAATATTTCACACTATTTTCTCAAATAAAACAGTCTTGGTGTAGGGTAAAGGTCTGTCTTAAAAGTAATATCTATAATTATTACACTAGCATGTAACAAGTTGAAACACAAACAAATTATGAGCACTTCAAACGACTTGAAGAGAGGCTAGGTGTGCCATGCTGAAATTTCTAGGGTAGCAACATGATAGAGCTATATATAGCTCTATGGGTAGCAAGTTCAATGCAGGGTCATCAAGATAGAGCGCCACCATTCATGTTGTTGACTAAAGTTGCGTGTATGTCAAATTCTCTTTGGCACTGGTATAAATAGTCAGGCAGCATGTGGTGTCCCGTGGGAACTTAATGATTAGAAGGTCTCACCTACCTAGATGTATTACAATTAAGGGTGCTCAGAATTAGAAGCACAAAAAACATTGTTGGCAATTTCAAAAATGTTGCAGAGGGCGGCCATCTTGGATTTCAAAATGGCCGCCAGCTTAAGCCTTATTGCATATAACTATGTAAGGTGTAGGCAACTAATCAGCCGATTTTAAAGATCATGGTGTTGATATTATTGTTTTCCGTGGTGCTAAATGCAATTCTGAGATTTTCAAACTGATGACAGGTCAGGGTCACGTGATTAGGATGAGGATCTGGGTCATTTCCAATATGGCCGCCATTAAAATTAACAGGTGTCAGGTGTAGGCACCTCAGCCGATTTTAAACATCATGGTGTTTACTATGGTTTTCCGTTGTGCCGAATGCAATTCCGAGGTTTTCAAAATGATGAGAGGTCGGGGCCACGTGATTAGACCGAGGATCTGGGTCATTTCCAATATGGCGGCCGCCATTAAAATTAACAGGTGCCAGTTGTAGGCAGTATCAGGTGTAGGTACATCATCAGCCGATTTTAAAGATCGTTCTGTTGATACTATATGGTTTTCCGAGGTGCTAAATGAAATTCTGAGGTTTTAAACTATGAGAGGTCAGGGTCACGTGATAAGGATGAGGTCAATTTCAAATCTGGGTCAATTCCAAGATGGCTGCCGTTGGCCTTAAATCGCTGAAATGGCTGTAACTTCTTTAATATTTTGTGTAGAACAATGATTTAAATGTCTACCCTAGGGTTTTCATGGTCAAGCAAGTCACTGACATCAATGAAATTTCAACCCAACCTTCAACAAACGATAAAAGCCACAATATCAAGATGGCGGTCATAAATCCCCAGTGGTATAGGGGTAGAGAGAATTCGAACGCCCGTGCTTGGATACGTAATATTCATAATTATTGGTCAGTAACATGGATGATTACGTCTTGTAGCAAGGCTGGCTGCATCAGCGTCCGTAAGAGCCGCTAAGGCAGGGTGCGCCACTCTGCATGAATGCACTTCTAGGGCTGCTTTTGAGACGTACGATTCAGGAGGTCAGCTCATCCCACGCAGGTTTAATCAGGATAAAACCCCTTTAAATGCAACATTCTCCACTAGAAGTAGAAAATAATTCATTGCTGTATGAATCGAATGTACAACTGGACTAGCGGAAGTGTTTTAAAACGTTTTCAGAGTGGTTGTCGATCAGTGCCTTGTTGTACTGTATTGGGGTGGGTTGGGCCGGGTTGGGGCTGGGCTGGCAAGCTTAGCTGGGCTGGCTTTGGGCTGGGCTGGGGGCTGGGTTGGGCTGAGTTGGCTGCTGGCGCTGGGCTGGCTAGCTGGCTGGCTTGGGGCTGGGCTTGGGCTGAGCTTGGGCTGGGGCTGGGCTGGAGGCTGGGGCTGGTCTGGGCCGGACTGGGCTGGGCTGGGCCGAGCCGAGCTGGGGCTAGTGATGGGGGCTGAGCTGTGCTGGGGTGTGCTGCGGCTGTGGGGGCTGGAATGGGCTAGCCTGGGCCTGGGGCTGGGGCTGGGGCGGAATTGGATGGGGATGGGGATGGGGATGGTTTGGTTGGTTGGCTATGGGCTGGGCCGCGCCGGAGTGGCTTCAGGCTGGGCCGGGGTGGATTCGTGCTGGCTGTGGCCGGGTTGGGCCGGGGTGGCTTCCGGCTGGGCTGAGCCTCCAGCTGGGGTCGGGTGGCTTGGGCTGGGCCGGGGTTTCCATGGGGCTGGGCGGCTTGGGGCTGGGCCGGGGTGGCTTTGGGCTGGGCCGGCGTGGCTTCGGGATGGCTTCGGGGTGACTTCGGGCTGGGCCGGGATGGCCTCGGGCTAGGCTGAGGAGGTGGATTCGGGCTGAGCCAGGGTGGTTTTGGGTTGGGCTGGGCCGGGGTAGCTTTGCGCTGGACCGGGGTAGCTTTTGGGGCTGGGCCGGGGTTAATTCGGGCTGGCTTTGGGTTGGGCCGGGGTGGCTTCTGGCTGGGCTGAACTTCCAGCTGGGGTCGGGTGGCTTGGGGCCGGGCTGGGGTGGCTTTGGGCTCGGCTAGGGTGGCTTCGGTCTGGGGTGGCTTTGGGCTGGCTTCGGGGTGACTTCGGGCTGGGTCGGGATGGTTTCGGGTTGGGCCGGGGTGGTTTTGGGTTGGGCCGGGGTGGCTTTGCGCTGGGCCACCCCGGCCCAACCCAAAGCCAGCCCGAATTAACCCCGGCCCAGCCCCAAGCTACCCCGGTCCAGCGCAAAGCTACCCCGGCCCAGCCCAACCCAAAACCACCCCGGGTCAGCCCGAATCCACCTCAGCCTAGCCCGAGGCCAGCCCAAGTCACCCCGCGAAGCCAGTCCAAAGCCACCCCAGACTGAAGCCATCCCAGCCGAGCTCAAAGCCACCCCATCCCTCGGGCTAGACTTCGGAGCTTCGGGATGGGCTGGGATGGCTTAGGGTTGGGCTGGGCTGGGATGGTCATTTGTTGATAAAACCTGTGTGGGATGAACTGACCTCCTGAACCACGTGTCTCTAAAACAGTCCTAGAAATACAGATTGTCAGAGAGGCAATTCTGGCAGAGTGGCGCACCCTGTCTTAGCGGCTCGTACGGTGGCTGATGCAGCCAATCTTGCCACTATAGATGGAGGTGGGGGAGGGGGGGGGGGGGTCTTGTTAAGCACATTACTGACCAATAAAAGAAGCTACATCTGACATAAGCAGTTAGAGAAGCCATTTTCTCTACCCCCCTCCATGCCTATATATTATGACCGCCATTTTGAATTTGTGGCTTTTATTGTTTGTCGAAGGTTGGATTGAAATATCATGGATACCAGTGAATTCCCTGACACTGAAAACCCCAGGGTAGACATTTAAGTCACCGTTTTACTCCAAATATTACAGAAGTTACAGCCATTTTAACGATTTTCAAGGTCATTGGCGGCCATTTTGGAATTGGCCCAGATTTCACCCATTTCTGGTGACTTGATTTTGGTAGACTTTTTTTCCTGTCATTCACCACATTCAGTAGGACCAATAACCGTACCACTGAAAATCTTACGTTAAATTTTGTTGGAGGTTGGGGAACTTTTTTTCTAGCAGAAAATGGTTATAAAATGTCGGCCATTTTGAAATCCAAGATGGCCGCCGTCTGCAACCACTCAGATTTTGCCAACATGGTTTTTCTTGTTCCTTGGGGTGTAATTAAGACATCTAGCTATGTGGCATTTTCTAATCATCCGATGCCCACGGGCCTTAATTTCTTACCACATGCTGCCTGACTAAAAAGAGAATTGTTATCTCGTCGAAAGTGTAATATTCCATGGGGGCGCTGGTCATATGCAAAGTAGAGATGTGTGTGCAGCGATGTATGGAATCTGTTGAGGTATGTGTTTTTAGGTGTGGTCGTCATTCGCGGTCACCACGCTGCACAGTTAACATCGCGTTCTTCAAGTCGACTAGTCCCCGCCGTACTCAGGCTCATCCAACCCAAATGGAGCAGGGTTTATTCAACACGCAGAGCAGTGAATCTCAGGCTTTCTCGGGCCTTGACGCGAACAGTCTTTCTGCAATTTTGGACATCAAGTTTGAAAAATTCAAGCGAGAGATTAGCGAGGAATCCGCTCAGCAGTTTAGCACTGCCGTAAAACGGGCAAGGTTGACTCCCACCTAGTTCAGCAAGAAAGGTTGCAAAAATCAATACCTTCACAACGAGGACGTTAAGGACAAAATCGAGGAGGCTGTCACAAGCTTGGACAGAGGGAAAAATGACAAAGCCAAAGACAACCTTGCGGAAGGTATAACTTTAATTATCAAACGCCAAAAAATTGTCAAGTTAGCCGATATACTCATGGGTGAGACACCGTTCAAGCGTACGTTTCTGATGATCTGGCTAGTGATTCTGACGACGATAAGCGTCTATCTAAGGCCGTTCGGAGGGCTGAATACAAGCGAAAGGAAAGTCTGAGTAACCGTCGAGGGCGCTTCGTCAAGGGCCGAGCTAATTTTCGTTCGCCAATCGTCACAAGTTTTACAGCAAGCCCAGATCTTCAACCTTCAGTCGTTAATACAAGACAATCGTCCTTCATGCAAGGGACCCCAAGGGTCAACAGAAAGCTCCAACCATGCTGGGCGTGCGGCCAGCTTGGTCACGTGCAATACCAGTGCCCTCAAAGAGCCGAAGCCCAACAGACAGGAAAAGTCTGAAAAGCTAGTAATCTTAATTGATTTGCGGCTTTAATAGCTCAGATAGAAATTTTGATTGCGAGGTAACTTCAAAAGCTGGAAAGTGTTGGAGTAGTAGGCCGATTGCGCCGCTCCAAAAATTTTGGTTTGATGTACTTGATTCTCCCCTTTTCGTAAAAGGCATTCTTAATCGTGGATACATAATTCCTTTCATGAGTTTGCCACCGCAAGCTCATTTGAATAACAATAGATCAAGCCTAAATCATCCAGATTTCGTAGTGCAAGCAATTTCCAAGTTATTGGTGACAGGTAGACGAGCGTGCAGATGAATTGAGCAGGGTTATTGATCCGGATGACTGGTCTTTGAACCGCAATGTGTTTCTTATGTTAGACGATCGTTTTTGGCCCCCCACACGGTTGATCGGTTCGCATCATTTTATAATGCCCAATTACCCTGTTTCAAGAGGTATTGGAATCCAGGATGCGTGGCTGCCGATTGCTTCACGCAGAATTGGGCAACAGAAAACAATTGGTTTTGTCCACCTCCCTCTATGGCTTTGAACGCCGTAAAGCATATATATGCTGAAGTGCAAAGCTGCTGGTACAGTGTGGCCATCTGCGGTTTTTTGGCCCTTTCTGTCACCCACATTGGGCATTTTCAAAACATTCTTGGTAGACCAATTCATACTACCAAGTCTTTCAGATTTGTGCATTCCATAGGAAGATGGCAATGTATTTTGTACAAACCTGGTACGCCTACTTCAAGATTCTTTGCCATTTAAGATCATTGCCTTGAGATTTGATTTCAGTTCGTCATGACTTGCTTAACCTCATGGCAATTGTTTTATAGTGTCCCTCTATTGTTCTCATTCAGTTCGTGAGCGGAAGCAGTGATCATGACGATCCGACCCGAGATATTGTTCACTCGGGTTTAGTCCATGAGTGACGACAGTTTTCATACTACTAACCCATGAGTGGTTACTTGAAGCATGTTTGCTTTTCGGGACTCATTTATTGATATGAAAAGGAGAACGAACATGGCTGTTCGCATACGGCATGATGCCGCGCGCATGCCTTGCAAATTGTAGTGAGAAACCATGATCGCGGTAATTGAAAAGTAATTATCATGAGCGTAATAACCAGATCTAATTACCCTGCTTGACGGACTTCACATTTTGCATGCTCCAAACATTACTGTCTATATTCCGCACTTGTCCTGCAAAATTGACAGACTTTCGCACGGAAATGGTCGAGAAATTTAAAGATGTAGGGAAAACGGGGCTCGGGCTTCCTGCCTGCTCTCCTGACCGTGGCTGTTGGGACACCCTTCTCTGGGACGGGAATTTGGTCAAAGTGTGGTCCAAATGTCGGCAAATTTGGAAGTCAAGGAATTTTCCGACGTACTTCAAATTTTGCATGCTCCAAACTGTCTATGATTCCGCACTTGTCCTGCAAAATCGACAGTCTTTCGCCGGGAAATGGCCGAAAAATTTAAGGATGAAGGGAAAACGGGGCTCGGGCTTCCTGACTGCTCCCTGACCGTGGCTGTTGGGACACCCTGCTCTGGTGTACTCCTGACTTATGCGCATGCTCGAACTATTGGATGGCCGTTGACCCACCCCAGTTTGAGTGATCGGGGTCCGCCAGCTAGCCTACCTCTCTGGCCGGACCCCGCCTCACCAACCAGGACCTCCACACTCAG
Source organism: Henricia sp. BOLD:AAB3569 (assembly GCA_037783545.1). Classification (NCBI taxonomy): domain Eukaryota; kingdom Metazoa; phylum Echinodermata; class Asteroidea; order Spinulosida; family Echinasteridae; genus Henricia; species Henricia sp. BOLD:AAB3569. The sequence goes on along the minus strand of JBBELK010001011.1, from coordinate 198,102 downwards.
GCCCCGACAGCACAGCGCGGCTATAGCGCGACACTAGTGCATATAGTGCACCGTGCGTGCATTGCATTATGCACTCTGCGAATTTAGCCGCCGATTCAGTCGGACATTCGAAAATCCAAAATACATCCACCAGAGGATGTTTAGCACCCGACGTTGATGTCGGATATCGCCACTTTCCTGCACTTATCCAAACACTCAACAATTTTGCGTTCAAAGCACAACTTGACATTTCTAATTCCTTTATCCAAGGGAACAATTAACTTTGGTTTCCGCTTTATCCACGTACTAATTAATTTATCCACTTAAAGTTGCACTGCCCGTGTTTGGGCCGATTTGGGCGTACAATTTTTTTTTTTAAAGTTAAATAGGTATTTTTCTAGAATAGAAAAAGTTATCAGCTTTCATTTGGTACCAAGAACGTAAAAATCCGTCAAGGATTAATGCCAGTCGATTAAAAACAAGAAATGATTAAATGGCTGGCAGGTCATTTAATCGACAGGGTTATGACGTAAATGTACATGTGCGCGTACATGTGTACATTGTACACATACTATGTACATATGAGCGTACGCGCACATGTACAACATGTGAAGCACGTTTCAAGAAAAAGGCTTGTATCTCCAATTCCCGACGTCGGAAATTTAAGTTTTTGATATTTTTCGTTACAGAGACACGTAAGCTTTCTAAATTCGTTCGCTTGTGTAAATTAATTTGTTTAATCCTTTCACCGAAACACGGGCAATGCAACTTTAAAAGGCGGATAGAAGTGATTTTTTAAAATAAAGTTATTGTTGCGCCACCTTTAAAGGAATTAAACCTTGCAAATGATGAAATGGCTAATATGCAGGTGCAGCTTTTAGAGAGAAAAAAAATAGTTTTCTTTGTGAATAATATTTGTTTTGTTTTGTATAATGAGGGTATATGATAGGATTGACAATTAGAGATAAATTTAGGAACACGAGAAAATTGCGTTGTCCCGAATTATTGGCGGTCCGCCAATAATTTAAGGCGTAGCTTGCCCAAGTCTGACCTCCCGTGCTTTGTCTACAACGCGCAGCGCACAGTGCGCCCTCCGGACCGACTGTCCAATCTGTTTTCTTTTGTTTCCTCTGGCTCCGAATTTCAGAAAGTCTTCCGAAACAGAAGAAATTTGACAGGCCACCAGTCCAGAGGGCGCGCTGCACGCACCGCACCACAGACCAAACACGGGAAGTCAGACCTGGGCAAGTCTAGGAGAGGCGCAAAAACGACCGTATAAAAAACGGCGTTTTCACAGGGTTGCCGATGTCTAAAACAAAGTATGATGTTTTGTAGTTAAAATAAAGCAACTGCTTTAAAAAAATTGTTCGGAGAAACAAAATTCAAATTCGCTGAGAACCACGGACTGTATATCTTTTTGAAAAATACCAAAATGCTGGGAATGCTAAATTCTGTGAAAGTGACCTGTAGTTTCCAAATGCAGACTCCAGCTATGAACTTTGCTGCACTATGATGTACCGGTAGTCTTACACTCTCAGAACGTTGGTTAAAAATTTTAACCAACTTGGTTAAAATTTTAACCAACCATGTATTACCAGGTGAACATCCCAACAGTTGGTTAAAACCTTAACCAACCCAGGTTGGTTAAATTTTAATACGTGGTTGGTTAAACTTTTTAACCAATTATTGGTTAATTTTATTTTAACCAATCTGTTGGTTAATGCCGAGTTGGGCAAATTTTAACCATGCAGTTGGTTATACCCGAATGGTTGGGCATTTTACTGAAATGCTGTTCACAGTAATTGGGCAATATTTTACCAACAGTTGGTTAATTTATTCTGTTAAAAGTTTTAAAAAAATATATTTGGGTATAAAGCACACTAAATAAAGGCAAACACCACACGATGGTATTTTATTTATTTTGTGATATTTGATGTACATCCCTATATACTTTAGCAGCAGGTGTAGGCCAAATATATACTGGTATTTTCTAAATGAAAGGGTTTGGCTTCCTTCAAACATTTTCATCTTTAAATGTTTCACATCACACTGTGTTAACAATGAGTTCGAGAATGCTTGTGTGACGTTTAGCTCAGCTGCACTATATGAAGTCAGAGAAGAGCGTACTTTTATTTTTGTGGTTTACACAGCCAAAGAAAGGTTAAATTCAGATTAGGAAATAACACTTGCAACATTTCCATAAAAAAACCTATATGTACACTTTTAAAATTACTTTTTGTGTTTTAGTGTACCAATATTTATATGAGATGTTCTGACATGTACTTTGGATAGGTTCTCCTGTGTCCTTTAAATTATGTTTCATGCATGACCGCACATGAGGCAAATAAGGGTGTCAGGTGGAACACGACTTGCGCCAACATCAGAATTGAACAAAAAAGAGACCACCAAATTAATTATTTTCCGAAGAACCTGTTGCAAAATCCGGGACGGATGGCAGCTCTGCACAAATCCTTTTCTTTTTCCTAGCCATACTGAATTGGCGCAAGTCGTGTTCCACCCGACACCCTTATTTGCCTCATGTGCGGTCATGCATGAAACATAATTTAATTGAACTGCTACCAAATAACACACCAGAACTTATCCAAAATACAGGTTGTCAAAACATCCCAAATAAATATTTATACACTGAAACACAACAAGTAATTTTAAAAGTGTATAGTTTTTTTTACTCAACCTGTAGTTGTGTCGAAAAAGTGGTCAAAATGCAGCTTTGATCAAGAAGACGTGGTTCACGCCGAAGCCTTGCTTAGCAGTAGCCTAGTCAGATCAACTGATGTGCACGATGAGTGGTTATGCCGCCTTGGCTTCTGCTGTCATAGTTGTTGTCGAGTAACAGTTGCTGCCAAGATGCCAAATCCGATCCGATCATACCCTCCTTTGTGGATAAACAAAATGAAACAAGGACTATTAACTATTAGTAAGATCCAAAGGCGGTATATGTGACCCATCCATTCATACTACTATTAAACTAACGATAATCTTTCTGATGGATACCGGCGCATTACAAATATTCATTATTATTATTAATATTGCACCTATCACTGCCCCCACCCCTCCCCCGCGCTACCCCACCCCGCGATGCCCCACCCCTTAGGTGGGGATTTGGTCCGACGATTTCCGTGCCCCAGGGTGGGACTTAAACGCACGGAAATCAAATTGTCAGCGCACAGGGAGCAAAACGTGCATCTTTTGCCCCATGGGTGGTGAGTTTGTAACCCAAATTTTGCCCCACGGGTAGAGAATTGTCATTCGAAAAGTGACAACCTTAACCCTGCCTCTTATAGGTCAGTCGGAATTTCCTCGTCCGTGTAACACCCAAAATACTTAACCAGAGCTACACAGTAAGAATCCTTATTGATTGGTAAAAACATATATCGATGTTAAAAAGAAAATGTAAGGGTCTTTTTTACGTTTTTTCTGGTTTTGTATCTTTAAACTACTTTCTTCCTATCGGATTAGCGAAATGAGTGCTTCGCCGCGCGCCCAGTTGACAAGGCTCTCGAGTGTCATTGCGCGACGGATCGTACCATTATGCTAAAATCGGCCGCCCCCGTCCATATATTACGTGATCCGTCCTTTCGAATACGGCGCTAGACTGGTTTCCGATCCACATCTAAAAATCGCGCGCGCGTGTTGCTCGAAATTTGTTCGAAATACGGCGCAGCCGATGCGCGTCATAAAAAACTACGCTCAAAATTCTGATGCACGTGGCGATTTGTAGGAATTAAGTGACGTCATTTGAACGTGATCAATTTATTTTCTTGCTTTATTTCCACAAACCGAAAATTCAGATCAGTAAATTGAAACATTCTGAACCTCAAAATTTACAAAACAATTTGGGACGTTTTGGGAGATTTTATTAATGAATTACTTTGTAAGATGAGGGACCAGCTAAATTTGTATTTTCAAATTGTGCTTAAAAACAGTATCAACATGTTAGTGCACATGTAAATACATATCACAATATTTTGTCAGGCAATCAACTTTTGCAATATAAAGCAGATAAATTATGTGCTAAGTAATGTTTCGTGCCAATAGCGCCATGAAATTGGCCCCTGGAGTTCAGAAATGTTTTCCCTTTTTTTCAATACTTCATTGCACCATCACTGCTGTCCTCATCTTTTGCAATGTCAGTCGTCATCAAAGTCTTCATTATCTTTAAAGCCCCAAAATTTTACTTCACGAGCAGACAAGAAAAAGAAAACTAAAAGTGTTGAAAGCAAGGTAACAATCACATTATATGGTATCTTTGTGGAAGAAAACTGCTAACTGAAGGTGTTTTAAGTTTTGAATATTTTTTTTTACCTTTCATGCATTGGCTTAAATTTCTACAAGGCTCTTTATCAACATATTACTACGACTGTAATTGTGGGGAAATAAAACATGTTCCAAATTATTTAACACTTTATTAAACAGCTTCAACCCGCAAAGCATTATTATGACAATTCAGTGATTTCTTTAGAATGTATTGTACCTGTAGGTGATTGCACAACACATACAATGGAGAAATGAACTGATTGCATAATACACACAATGAGGGAATGGAATGACAAGAATGCGAGTCAAGTAGTGTAGATAACAAGGAAATACAATTAATTACTTGTACTGTAACACTTATGTAATGCTGCTGTTCCTAATTTTAAAAGTTTTCCAGTCACGTAAATAATTTCTTGAAGTTGCTGCTGGTGGGTATCACCTTCATGCCATTTGGGAACGACTTTCACCTTCGCGGGTCCATCTCCTAATGGGAATGAGTGGACATGGGTTGGCTGCTCTCTTCCAAATGCCAAATACACCTCTTCAGGAGAATGGTCTAGGGAAAAAAACAATTAACTAATTTTAAAAAAATTGTTTAATATCCATATCTACATTCTTCAAAATCGATGCTTAGAATATACAGACGTTAAAACAATGTTAGACGTTAAAACAAGTGTAATACAATTGTAGATCACTTGATGAATACCTGGTTGGCATTTGACGCTTGCTCATACGTTTGGGTTCACCGGCGATGTCATATCCTGTTTATCCTCGAGCCTCAAATGTAGGTACAGGTGTGGACAATATGTGCTGCATCTGAAGTCTTCGCTCCTTGACAGTTTTGATCCAATCACTGTTCAGGTAAGTGAAATCTTTACTTCCTGACCCCTAATGCACCTGGTGGTTGGTGCCTTGTCCCCATCACTGTTGAACTGAAAAATGAATAACAAGTTAACATTAATAATAAATGGCACTGAGGGTTGAGAAGTTGATCAGAATGTTTTTCTTTTTTTGAAATGACTCAAGCATCGGTAAGTGCAAATTTGATGGAGATACCCACATTTTTGAGTTAGGAAAAAAAATTTTGGTGAGGAAACACTTAGTCTCATATGTTTTGTGCAAAAGGTCGTAAGACATGATGAACAGTATAAATACCGTACACGTTCGCCACTAATTCTTCCTAATAAAAGTAACCATGTCATGATCATAAATGCCCCAGAAAGTGTAAAATTTGGTTAGGAAACACGATAAGAAAATATCAAGTTTTTCTTTGAAAACACTTAGGATTTTTGTTGTCATGCTCCATAGACTTAGTGCATGGAGTTTCAACTCGCGAGCGTGCATGATAGTTTTTCCATGATCAACCACCAAATTCTCTCCGAATTTTTCGACCGTCACCGGTCGAGATGTCTTAAAACGGGACGACTGTCGCTGTCACTTGTTCACTGTATACCGTGTACACTGCGCTGGTGCCTGGAGTGTGTTTTTCAGTTGTGAATTTATGCCACTTAAACCACGAATTAGCAAACACGGACCGCTAGCAACATAAAGCTTACTATAATATTGTTACCTTCATTACTTACTTTATTTTTACGAGTTATTTGTTGCTCATATACACAGCAATCTTTCGCGATCCATCGATGAAAATCATGATTGTTGCTGGCCGGCCGGCGCCGCGCCATACACAAAAAGGACATTTCAGTCTGGCTCTCTGACATGACGTTAAAATGCCGTATATTTAGATTTCACAGGCCTGGATCCCAGACTTAAGGCCAATCATCAGAGTGGTCGATTTTATAGCAGGAAATGCACAAGAAAAATAAACACATCAACGATTTAAATTTTGAAACTAGAAGAATTTATTCTACTACAGCATAATGTTAACATTTTTAAATGTTATGAGCTACAATTCTGATGGTTGCATAATGTATACATTGACAATGTGCTTCAATTTTCATAAACCAGACACCCCACAAATAATGGTATGGTCTGTCGCGAAGTAACAATCGGTTTCCTGTTTAATGGCGACGCACTCGTTGTAAATCCGGGAAAAACAAAGTAGTTCCAGCGTCAAAAACCGACAAAAACGCGAAAAAGACCCTCAGAATTTATGTTTAACATCGATTTCTACTTTCAACAATAAATAAGGACTCAACTTGTTTAGGTCTGGTTAAGTATTAAAGTCCTACACGGACGACGAAATTCCGACTGACCTATTCGGTGGGGCAGCCCGGCGGGAGTGGTGGGGAAAAGTTACACGTATATAGGCCGTGCGTAGCGAGTATGGTGTACACATGTATGATGTAGTTTGTGGCGCGGCCCGCACTCGCTGCACGTGCACACGGCCTACAACGTGTAAGTAACGTTATACTCGTGACAACCCGTACGGGTAAAAAATAACACTTTCGGCTTAAATCTTCGAGAAAGGTTTCCAAAACCGACCGCTAGCAACCACTAAAATGTCTCCCCACCATTTACCGATCGGACCAGACAATTAACGAGGCAGAACTTACCTTAAATTAGTTGTTTCGGCTCGGAAACACGACTACATTTTGCAAATTTGCCGTCAACACATCCGCCATGACACAGTCCTGTATACGTTTGTGTATAGTTTTACACGTACAAGGCACACACACACACGAAACGAACGCGCTTGGGCATTTTGTCGGCGCTGCTGCTATTCTGCAGACAATCGAGTCACTAACCAATGGTAGCTTTCACTGGACACCACGTGACATGGTTGGGCGAAATTTTTAACCAACTTTCGCTTTGTGGGGGGTGTAAATTATAACCATAGTTGGTTAAAATACAGCCCTCTGATCTTATATTTTACACAACCCGCAGTTTACCCAACCAGAAAGCAGTATATTTCTTAACCAACCCCTGGTTAAAGAAAAATTTACCCAACTCAGAGAATTTAACCAACATTGGGAGATTTTTAACCAACTGATTTTTAACCAGTGATATTTTAACCAGCGTTCTGAGAGTGTAGTATACTTGTATTTTGGACTGTGTGTAGAGAGCGTCATTCACTACTCGCATTAGGTTAAGGATGGGGTGTGATGCGCAGACATGCATTCCGCTGAAATGGCATATTTAGTTGCCTAGGCAATTGGCTCTAAACTAAAAATCACGGAACCGTGTCCCTGTGCTTTGCAATGGTACTTTTTCCGACGGCCATGATAGTTTAGAGCCAATTGCCATGGCAACCCACGTCACACTTCGGCTGTCACAGTAAGTGATGTACTTTTTGCTAAGTTTACATAATACTACGCGACATGTACTGGTTTTGATCCGTAATAACTTTGATCTGCAAAATTTTAGATCATGTGAACAAGGCATGACACATTTTATTGAAGGTGACGTACGTTTACAAAACAAATCTTCCAGAATCTGCCACTTTCGACTTTGTATTTTCCACTGGTCGATGCATCACTTGAGATGGGGGCGGAAAAGCCCATGTGCTGCAGCTGAAAGCTTCTGAAGGAATACAGGATCACCCATCATTGGACACTGTTTTGCGAAACTCATCATGCAAATAAAGGGACCTCTGGAATAGACAATTTCCTTGACATTGGAGGACGCCAGTCGAAAATCTGACTGTATTGAGTGGTAAAAACAATGACATGTTGGTAGTAGGAGCTGCCTCCACGATGGGGCCCTGATGCTCTGAGTGTGTTTCGATGAGTTGAACAACAGAGTAGTTTGATGAGTCCGAGCCAAATCTGACTGTATTATTTTGTTGGGAAAAATTGCATCTCCACGCTGGGGCCCCTAATGCTCTGAGGATCGAGCTACCTCCACACTGGGACCTCTCGGATGCTCCGAGGATCGAGCTACCTCTGCGCTGGGGCCCTGATGTTCTGAGGATATCGAGCTACCTCCACGCTGCTAGGGCCCCCCCCCCCCCCCCCCCCCCCCGATGCTCTGAGGATCGAGCTACCTCCCCGCATCAGATAGCTAGATTGAAGTGTGCAGCTCCGTGTATGTAGGGGACGCATGCATTTGGAATACCAGGGCGCATCACACAGAGTGCGACATAAAATCGGAAGACGGGACATAGGATAATGTCACACTGTTGTTGCCATGGATCCACCAATCAGAACCACGGATTCAAGTTTGCTTGAAGATAAAGCGATATACCTCCACGCTGGGGCCCCTGATGCTCTGAAGATCGTGCTACGTCCACGCTGGGGCCCAAGCTCTGAGGATCGAGCTATCTCCACACCGGGACCTCTGATGCTCTGAGATTCGAGCTAGCTATATCCTCGCGTGACCGGTTTTCGACGATGTAAAGCGTTGTCTTCAAATTGATCAGAATAAAGGAAAGAAAAACACCAAAACAATGTATCAGTCAGCTTCTTCAGTCCATAGCCTTACGGTTTAAATTTGGTAAATGTTGGTCACTGCCGTTTTTGCGGCGAAATCCTGTTGCTGCCCGAAGCGCGCCGACAGCGAACATCGTGACCTGTTTTCGACGGTCGTGTTGAGTACGGTGTCCCAGTGAAACCATGTGCAGAATAAACGTCTGTAATGACTCCAAACTCTTGTGTACGGCAATACGAAATCCTTCAGTGTCGAATTTTTATTGGTTCATCTTTCTTCCTTTCTCTACTCTGTCTCCAAATCTTTCCTTAAGAATGATTACGTGTTGGAAACTTTTTGATTGTATTATTCTTATTGTTTTGCCCCAGCTATATTGGGATGGATGGTGTATATTTCTCCCTTTATTATCATAATTATCATCGAAACACATATTATTTTAAAATAATCTTGTTTTTAACAAAATTGGAAAAAATGTTTCAGTATGGACCATGGAGAGCAATTAATTAAATTAAACATTTATTGCAATTTTACAGCTTGGTCTCTTTTTAAATTTTGTTTTGGGAATAATTCACCAAATTCCATTAGGCCTATCTATCCTATATCATTCTGCAGAATCCTCCAAAACCAACCTCATCTCACAACCCTGAAACATACACATGGCCCGATAAATACAGCTAAGCTAACTAGGCGGAGTTGGTGGCATTCAAATAACACACATTTGCTGTTCTCTTCAATTTATTCATCGGAAGATGTGTTGACACAATAGTTTTGTGCTCTGCCCCGTTTGTTAGACTGGACTTTATGGACAACTCTGTCAAAGAAAGAGAAATAAAACCTCAAGTTAGGTCATACAACTATGTACTAAAACAAGTAAAAAAGCATGTTACTTACCATAAAACTACACTCAACAAATTACACAAATCATTTATTAGTCTTTCCTTAGATTTTAATGGGAAAATACAACCCCCATGAAACAGGAAATTATGCAGCTTTTTTAGAACCAGTAAACAAATAATATAAGCGACATGTTCTTTTAAGAGCTCTGTAGTATTTCCCCGCGCTGTGCGGAGCCACAAAGTTCGTGGCATTTTCTGATTCTGCATACTCGGGGCTTCGTATTGACCCAAACTGAAACTTTTGGCGGCTAATAATAGAAAAAATAGGAGCCCAGCAACATCTTACAATTTTGTATCTAGCAAAATACGCCCAAATAAACTACCTTTTTGAATTTATAACTCTGACCTATCGGAAGAGCCTTATTTTTCCACAATTTTTGGGTGGTTGACAACTGCAGAGATCTATGACAAGATTCAAAGTTTGAGCATGTCCAAAGAAGTTGTTTACATCGCGTGCCGTTACGTCAAAGGTATAGCGTCGAAAACGCGTACCGTCGAAAACAGGGCCCTCCACGATATATACCTCCAAGCTGGGGCCCCTGATGCTCTGAGAAAATGTTGAATCTGCACATTAGTTTACTGACAATATAAGTCATTTTTAATAATGAAATATTAGGATCTAAACAATGGTCAACTAACTCAATTTACATCAAATTTTGCGTGGTTATAGTAAATCGTGTTGGTAGAAAAAAGATGGAGGAATCGTAAATCCCTTTCAGACTAATTATGGAGCAAATTTTTGCAATTGCATTGACCGCATGCGTTGATCGCGAAAATGTATGTTCCGCCGTGATGCCGATCAATCGCAGGGAAATAATTCCGTTTACTGGTCGCCATTCTCCTTATAATAACTCAATATCCACCACAACGTGTTAATATTTTAGAGGGAAGTGAATTTAGGAGTGAAAAACATTCAACAATTTACTTGTTACTAAAAAAATTGATAGGTGGAAACAATTGATATAGGTGCATTAAATACAAGGACGGACATAAATTAAATCGGTTCGAGTTAGATGTTATTGAGGTCTAGACTGGTTCCCGTCCACATATTCCACACAGGAGAATATAAGGACAGGTAAAGGGCGCTTCATCTTGATCTGTAATTGGTCGTCTTTGCGCGTGCGCATTGTGTTTTTTATATTTAAAAATTGGCCAAGCCCTTTGCTTTAGGCAATGTACTTTATTTACATAATTGGATATGTTCGACACGCACGGCCAAGTTACAAATGTCAATGCAAAATCTGTGCACTTACTAAAAAACAAATAATAATAATAACCACGTGACGGGCAGAATTCTGCCCGTCTTTGCTGCCCTTTACCGATCCCTATATTTTCGCAATAAGCGAACCAATCTATATAGTCCCCGGGGTTGGGCCGTTTAATGGCGAAAAAAGTGCACAGCTCTAATGTTTATTTTCTGTTGTAGTACACCTTGGGGCATATGAAAAGGGTATTCTTAAGTCGCCCATGGGGGTCATTTGGCCTACAGGTCAAAATAATAGCTGTTTTAAGCATTTTTTTACTAAAAATGACTTAAAATCACGCATCTGGGGCAATGTGACCTCAACAATTGTCCCACAGTGGGGTCCTTTCACATTTATCATCAGAATATGATTACAAAACATTAGAAAAATCAATTTAACCCCACCCTTCAAGGATTAGTGGGTTTCGAGATCAGGTTTCTCCAAGACGAGTTTGAAATTTTGTAACTTCTGAAAACATATTGTTTTACCACTGACCTGTCTTGTATGGATATAGAAATCTGCCCAAGGCCATGAGCTTTGATTTGAGTGATCACTGAGCTCAATAGTGCAAACAATGTGGGTGCTACGTCGATTTAGGCTAACCCTACCCCTAACGCCCCAAATGCCCAATATCTGGATATGCGTAAAAAAATTGACGATAACTCGACAACCAGTTGCCGTAGACTCCTAAACTTGAGATCTGTGCCTCATTGTTTGGTATAGACTTTGCAATGAGACTGAAACTGGTGTGTTTTGGTTCCAATTTTAGCTACCAGGGGTCAATTTTGCCTGAAATCATCAGATTTATCTGATATTGCATTGGAATCTTCAAGACATACATGTATACGGGTCATTCCATGAGGTTGGGTATGTAAAACAAAACAGTGTCCATGTTGTGTTGGTACAGTAAGTTCTTTTATTTAAAGACTGGAGAATTATTTATCTGGTGAATTATAAAATATGGCTAGGTGTCCCTATATAATCATGTTGTTTTCACTGACCAATTTCTTACAGATAATGAAAGATTTGTCTTACCTACGCAACATGGACACCACATATGTTTAACACTACGAGTATACATTTTGGAGGTCTGTAGTTTTGTTACGATGTGGTGTAAATACTTCTATTGTAGTGTAACATGTGTTTCTTTATGAAATGAATATACTTACTATAGCTGGGCTGGAATGTTACTCATATTTAAGAGCTTTGTATGTCACACTTTTTGTACCCAACCTCGTAGAATAACCAATACCTCTTGGCAAGCCTATGGTACAGAGAAATTAATGCACCCTGAATGGAGTGGACAACTTCTAATTCTAATCGTGGTCAGTATAGGCCCCAATTATGTTTGTCAGATGCGGTGTGTGATGCGCCATGATCTCATTCAATACAAATCCTGCTGTGTAATTACCGAGTGTTGCATCCATTTCAGGAATACCTTTCACTATCAATATGTATGCTAATGCAGAGCAGAATAGCAATACACATATACATGTATATGGTCTGTTTTAGTATAGTTCGGTACGGTTGCGCAAGCTCAGTCCTGATTTTCATCTGCCCTCCTCCCCGATCTCTTCCCCGTCATCTTTATCTGGGGTCCGCCGTGGGCTTTTATTTGAGTGGTCATTGAGCTCAATAGTGCAAACAATGTTTTTGCTACGTCGATTTAGGCTAACCCTACCCCTAACACCCCAAACGCCAAAGATCTGGGTATGCCTAAGCAAATTGAAGATAACTCGACAACCAGTTGCCGTAGACTCCTAAACTTGAGATCTGTGCCTCATTGCTTGGTATAGGCTTTGCAATGAGACTGAAACTGGTGTGTTTTGGTTCCAATTTTAGCTACCAGGGGTCAATTTGCCTGAAATCATTTAGATTTATCTGATACTGCTTCGGAATCTTTAAGATCCAAACCTATTGGCTAGCCTATGGTACAGAGAATGCACCCTGAATGGAGTGGACAACTTCTAGTTCTAATCGTGGTCAGTAGGCCACAATTCTGGTTTTCATATGCGGTGTGTGATGCGCCATGATCTCATTCAATACAAATCCTGCTGTGTAATTATACCGAGTGTTGCAGCCATTTCAGGAATACCTTTCATTTATATGCATGCTAATGGAAAGAGCATAATAGCAATACACAGAGATGGTCTGTTCTAGTATAGTTCGGTACTTGCACAACCGCTCATTTTTCAGTCCTCATTTTCATCTCTGTCCTCCTCCCCGCTCTCTTCCCCGTCATCTTCATCTCTGCTGGCCTCCTCTTGACTTCCATCTTACTCATCAACTACGGTGTCATATTTTTATCCTCACTCTCCTCCATGTCCTTTTCAGCTTCATAGTACAGATTATATGGTTCCTGCTCCCTCTCAAACCACAGCGGGAGGTACTCAACCAGGATCCAGCCATGCTTACATGGATCCAGCCATGCTTACATGGATCCCGCTCCTTGATAGAGGCCAGGTACGCGCTGGCATAGATGTGAGTGACCATGTTCGTTTGATATTTTGTATGATCACTTTCTTGCATATGGAAGGGTGGCAGGGTCGAAACTCTTAACCATCAAGCATGCTGTGGTTTGTAAAGTATAAAAAGAACGCAGTCAACCGCTTCGCCATGGACCCAACGTTACCTCGGGTCCTAATTTCGTGGCAAGAATGGTCATGCTGATGCAGCGACGGATGTTTTTGCCACTGTGACCAAGATCAATGAGAATGTCTCCATTGATGCGACAAGCGTGCTTTGCAAGTGAGAAGAACACATCGGAGTCATCACAGCGGATGATAATAGTTTTCCGCAAAGAGCTGACATGATCAGCACAGACTGCGTAGTGGACCATCATAGTGTCAGCTTCGAGGTGACCTAAGCACTGGTATTTGCCAATCTCGCCGGCACGTGTCACCTCGGACTGATCGGACTGGAGGTAGGACAGCGCGCTCAACCATGGCTTCCATGCAACTTTTGCAACAGAATGGCCTTGTTGGTGGAGCACACGCTGCCATTGAGGTGGCCCAGAGACAACGGGAATGGTGTGAGGGGGTACTTCAGGACTTCTGCAAGTGAAATATTCTGATCCTGGCCGAGAAGAAGAATCTCGCCAAAGAGATCTCTCGAGAAAGTCAGCTCGAGAATCTTGAACCTTTGACCTTTGCTTTCACAGCACGGGACCGCATCGATCAAAGACAACTGCAGGGAGCAGCGGGGTGCTGTCACAGGGGGCTCCTACTCTGAGAAACCTGGCCATGCTCAGTCCCGACCACGAGACTTTGCAAGAAAAAAAATGAGGTGTGACTCCTTTAAGAAGGTGATGCAGTCCCGTGCTGTGAAAGCAAAGGTCAAATGTTCAAGATTCTCGAGCTGACTTTCTCGAGAGATCTCTTTGGCGAGATTCTTCTCCTCGGCCAGGATCAGAATATTTCACTTGAAGGGGTCCTGAAGTATCCCCTCACACCATTCCCGCTGTCACGCTGCGCCACCTCAATGGCAGCATATAATTGTTCCACCTACAAGGCCAGTCTGGTGCACAGGTTGCATGGAAGCCATGGTGGAGCGCACTGTCCTACTTCCAGTCCGAGCAGTCCGAGGTGACACGTGCCGAGATTGGCGAGTACCAGTGCTAAGCTCACCTCGAAGCTGACACTATGATGGTCCACTAGCTCTTTGCGGAACACCATTCTCATCCGCTGTGATGACTCCGATGTGATCTTCTCACTTGCAAAGCACGCTTGTCGCATCAATGGAGACATTCTCATTGATCTTGGTTGCAGTGGCAAAAACAACCGTCGCTGCATCAACATGACCATTCTTGCCACGGAACGTTGGGTCCATGGCGATTGAATCGGTTGTTGGAGTTGTTTTTATACTTTACAAACCTTAGCATGCTTGATGGTGTTGGTCAATTCATTTACATGTGTGTGCAGCTCTACCAGCGTTCCATGCATTCACTGGCTCAAACTACATGTAAACAGCAGCCTTCAACCGCGCACAGGAATTTAGGTTCGTCCCTTTGACGCGATGCTCAAAGACGGGGAGGTTCTGAAGGCCTTTGGAGAGCGTGGCAAGAGGGAACCGGATACAGTCCCTGCCTAGCTATCAAGGACATCCTCATGTCGTTCACGTGTGACATGTACGGCCGCAAGGAGGATATATCCTGACAAAGGACAAAACCCGCTATCTCGCCATAAAGGCCAAGATGCCAAAGAAAATAAGAGGGCAGACTGGAAGATGATGAAGGGTTCGACCCTGCCACCCTTCCGAAAAAGTGATCCCACAAAAGATCAAACGAACCAACATGGTCGCTCACATCTACATGTATGCCAGCGCGAACCTGGCCTCTATCAAGGAGTGGGACCCATGTACGCATGGCTGGATCCTGGTTGAGGGAAAGTACCTCCCGCTGTGGTTTGAAGGGGAGTAGGAACCAGATAATCTGTACTATATGAGGCTGAAAAGGACATGGAGGAGAGTGAGGATGAAGCTGACACTGTAGTTGATGAGCAAGATGGAAATCAAGAGGAGGCGAGCGGAGATAAAGGTGACGGGGAAGAGATCGGGGAGGAGGGCAGATGAAAATGAGGACGGAGCTTGCGCAACCGTACCGAACTATACTAAAACAGACCATCTATGTGTATTGCTGTTCTGCTCTCCATTAGCATACATATCAGTGAAATGTATTCCTGAAATGGCTGCAACACTCGGTAATTACACAGCAGGATTTGTATTGAATGAGATCATGGCGCATCACACACCGCATCTGACAAACATAATTGGGGCCTAGTATACTGACCACGATTAGAATTATAAGTTGTCCACTCCATTCAGGGTGCATTAGCGGACGGGGAATCAGGTTGGCCGGTTCTCAGTCCCTGCCTGATTCCGTGGGTTTTCCCCGTACACGTTGGTGTGTGTGGCTTTCCTCCCATCTCTAAAACTGAGAATTTCTTCCTGTTCTCTCGCACTTCGTGGCCAAGCTGAAGAACCTCCTAGGTGGCTACAGGGCAACGACTTAAGTCAGCTAATCTCAGCAACCAGATCCCTTTAGGGGATCATACGAAAGAAGAAGGGTGCATTAATTTCTCTGTACCATAGGCTTGCCAACAGGTATTGGTCATTCAACGAGGTTGGGTACAAAAAGTGTGACATACAAAGCTCTTAAATATGAGTAACATTCCAGCCCAGCTACTTTAGTAAGTATATTCATTTCATAAAGTAACACATGTTACACTACAATAGAAGTATTTACACCACATTGTAACAAAACTACAGACCTCCAAAATGTATACTCGTAGTGTTAAACATATGTGGTGTCCATGTTGCGTTGGCAGAGACAAATCTTTCATTGTCTGTGAGAGATTGGTAAGTGAAAACAACATGATTATATTGGGACACCTAGCCATATTTTATATTTCACCAGATAAGTAATTATCCAGTCTTTAAATAAAAGAACTTACTGTACCAACACAACATGGACACTGCTTTTTTTTTTTACATACCCAACATCATGGAATGACCCGTATATGTCTTGAAGATTCCGAAGCAATATCAGATAAATCTGATGATTTCAGGCAAAATTTACCCCTGGTAGCTAACATTGGAACCAAAACACACCAGTTTCAGTCTCATTGCAAAGTCTATACCAAACAATGAGGCACAGATCTCAAGTTTAGGAGTCTACGGCAACTGGTTGTCGAGTTATCTTCAATTTTTTTTACGCATATCCAGATATTGGGCATTTGGGGCGTTAGGGGTAGGGTTAGCCTAAATCAACGTACGTAGCACCCACATTTCCGTTTGCACTATTGAGCTCAGTGACCACTCAAATCAAAGCTCATGGCCTTGGGCAGATTTCTATATCCATACAAGACAGGTCAGTGGTAAAACAATATGTTTTCAGAAGTTGTAAGCGTCTCGGATTCGGACTAAGTTACAAAATTTCAAACTCGATCGTCTTGGAGAAACTTGATCTCGAAACCCACTAATCCTTGAAGGGTGGGGTTAAATTGATTTTTCTAATGTTTTATAACCATATTCTGATGATAAATGTGAAAGGACCCCACTGTGGGACAATTTTTGAGGTCACATTGTCCCAGATACGTGATTTTAAGTAATTGTTAGTAAAAATTGCTTAAAACAGCTATTATTTTGACCTGTAGGCCAAATGCCCCGGCCATGGGCGACTTAAGAATACCCTTTTCATATGCCCCAAGGTGTACTACAACAGAAAATAAACATTAGAGCTGTGCACTTTTTTCGCCATTAAACGGCCCAACCCCTACATGGTCTAATAGGATCGGGAACTGGTCCGATGTACAAATGTACACAAAAGGGTGTGTTACGACGACTGAAAACAGACTAGTTTTGGAGCACAACCACCGTGGTTTATCTTCAGAGACGTCGTGATGCAAAAGGCAGTCTTGCCGAAAGACAAACGGTGTGACATTTGGGTCAAATTCCCGCTGGATTTTCTGGAAAAGTAAGCATCGTACGATACCCTACTGTACTAATGCGTATCTTTTTAGGGTGAGGTAAGGTAACAATATTGTGAGTTAGGGCTTGTAGTTTAAAATCACTCGTGGTCGGTGTTCGCCTTTGTGGCGTCGATAACCGTGAAAGGGTTTATTAAACCCTTTCACGGTTATCGACGCCATCTTGTTCACGGGGCACTAATTCGAACACGCGTTGCCGTGTGGGTGCGTGCGCGGAAAGTAACTGATGCACAGTGACCTAACAATGCATTCGTACGATCCACGCACGCAGACAGCAACGCGTGTTCGAACTGCCCCGTGAACAACATGGCGTCGATAACCGTGAAAGGGTTTGGCTAAACACTATACTTCAATCTCCACGTCTCCGGAGACGTGGTCACGGTGGTCACGCGGACTTGCACATTCATATATTGCGCCCTCTTTAAAATGAACTGTGAATATATTGCGCCCTCTATATTGCGCCCTCTTTACAATTAATGAACTGTAAAAAAGCTAGACTGGTTCCCGTCCACATATTCCACACAGGAGAATAAAATGAACTGTGGATATATTTGTGCCCTCTTTATAATGAACTGTGGAAAAGCAGGCGCTCGGAAATGCTCCCCTAACATTCATATATGGCGCCCTCTTTAAAATGAACTGTGGATATATTTGCGCCCTCTATATTGCGCCCTCTTTACAATGAACTGTGAAAAAGCAGGCGCTCGGAAATGCTCCCCTAACCTTAAACCGTCGCCGGCGACGGAGTCACGGACTTGCACTAGACTGGTTCTCGTCCACATATTCCACACAGGAAAATATAACGACAAGTAAAGGGCGCTTCATCTTGATCTGTAATTGGTCGTCGGTCTTCTCTCCTCCAGAGACCCTCTTACCTGGAATAATCTCGGCACGAGAGGGATGTTTCAAAAAAGGTAAATAAAGTCTGGAAACCGTGGCGTACAGAGGGCGTTCTTCGTTTAAAATTAATTCGGTGTACAGAGGGCGCTTTTAATTAAATTCATGACGAAGTACACCCCCCCCCCCCCTTCCCCCCATCCACAACCGTCTCCGCGTCGCCGCTCCTCCAGAAAGACCCTCTTACCTGGAATAATCGCGGCACGAGAGGGATGTTTCAAAAAAGGTAAATAAAGTCTGGAAATAGAGGGCGTTCTTCGTTTCAACTTAATTCGATCCCCTCCCCCCATCCACAACCGTCTCCGTGTCTCCGCTCCTCCAGAGACCCTCTTACCAGGAATAATCTCGGCACGAGAGGGATATTTAAAAAAAGGTAAATAGTCTGCAGAGGGCGTTCTATCTTTAACTTTATTCGGTGTCCAGAGGGCGCTTTTAATTAACGAATTCACGGTAAAGTTGTGCTTTCGATCACAAGAGGCTCCTCTTCCGTCTCCGCTCCTGTCCCGCGTCTTCGAAGTTCTCTCCTCGGTCACTTTGTACGGAGATTTTTTTTATTACTAAATCACGGCAAAGTTTAGCCCCGCGAGCAGTGCTTCGGGTGGGGAAACCCTCAGCCCTGTCTTCTAATACACCAAATCTGTGGCAAACTCACGCAAATGAAATTTGGCCCATGGCTCTGATATTTGCTCAATAGGTGCACTCACCCCAGTTTATAAATATTCCGAAGAGTACGCATCGATCCGATGTCTAGTTTCGGTGAAATCGTGGGGACAGTTTGAGACCTTCCTTGCGATGAAATTCCCACTCTTTGACCAAAAATCAAATATGCGCATGCGCGAGGGCGGAGAGGTCAACATAATAGCGCCATCTCGCGACGGCGTCGACACGTACTTGCTGCACAGCGGCTGTTTCATGAGAGAGCACATCGACTCTATGGTGGCGTACAAGAGACGTCGCAAATCAAAGTTATCTTTGCAATATGATGTCGAACAACTTATCTACCTGAAAATAGTACGGACGATTTAATAGATATGTACATGTAGAACGTACCGCGCGAGAGAGTCAAAGAGTGGGAATTTCATCGCAAGGAAGGTCTCAAACTGTCCCCACGATTTCACCGAAACTAGACATCGGATCGATGCGTACTCTTCGGAATATTTATAAACTGGGGTGAGTGCACCTATTGAGCAAATATCAGAGCCATGGGCCAAATTTCATTTGCGTGAGTTTGCCACAGATTTGGTGGCTGAGGGTTTCCCTACCCCTAGAACTATGGGGGATAATGTACCCATAGAACTATGGGGGATAATGTATCCCCAATAGGTAATGTTGTTTTTTTCCAATATGGCGGCGCCTGAACTTTAAGATCGGACAGAAACGTTTTCGTCTAGCGCAATAATCCGCTGCCCAATCGCCACCAAACTCCGTCTGATAGTTCTTGAGACACTCACCTTGCGTGTGTCTACGGAATTTCGGTACCATTTGTCCATTAAATTCTCGGTATTTTTTTCATATACATTGAACACGGATTTGGGTAAATTTATATGTCATGTATGTTGGAATCGATAGCTTATTCAATTCTAAGATATACTTCCCACTGACACTTCCATCGCAAATGTTGCATTTCTGAGATAAATAAATGATAAAATTACTGCATAAAGTAATGCACAAAATGACGTGGCGAGCGGTCTGTGCGTAAGCGCGACAACAGAGGGCGCTGCGCGCGCACGTGAATGGTTATCTTGTGCACTAACTGAAGGCAATTTTTGAGGAAGAAAACGTGATTTTTCTATAGAAAAGCAACATTTGCGACAAAAGTGCAAGTGGGAAGTATATCTTAAAATTACATTATGTGTTGATTCCAGGAGGTAATTTCCTTAAAATCTTTGTTCAATGTATACGAAAAAAATACCAAATTCTCCTAAAAAATGTTGGGAAATGAACGGGAACATGTGCGATGCGTCCACATGCGTGATCCACGCATTCGGTAAAATCCGGAGTTGCTGGAACTCCCGGAGTTGCCGGAACTGCTTGGATTTTTTCTTGGTCCCAGCAGTTCCGGCAACTCCGGGAGTTCCGGCAATTCCGGCTTTTACCGAATGCGTGGATCACGCATGTGGACGCATAGTCCAGATTCTGGACTATATTATTGCGATATTGGATCGTAGCGCGGCCGACTATAGAGGGCGCAATATCGACATGATTTGGACAGCGCATAATATAGTAACCTATTTGCACAACGCCTTTGTTTCCGTCCGACTCCGGCATCTATAGGGTTTAGATATGGGTTAGATGGATTTCGCCAAAACCTGCCCTCTTAGGCCGCCGAGAACCCCCAAACCTGCCCAAATACACCCCAATCCTTACCCAAACCTCAAACGAAAGCGGGAGACTGTATCAGATAGAAAGGAAAGAAAAACTGGACTAGTTGTCTTGCTGCCTTTCTTTCATTTTATTTTCTTCTCTTTTCTTTTCTCAAGCTGTCGCTGCCTATAAAATTGATTAAAAAACAAAATGGGTAGTTTTGTTAGTAGGTGATGGCATTTTTAGACATATCAGCTGCATGTAGATGGCGGGAAAGCTACGCGGGCCCCGAGGCCCGAGTTCAGACGCCTATAGAATTGTCCGACGATATCTGCCATTGGACTTTGTTCAGCTGTGGAGACGGCGTCGCGTAATACCTGGACCGTGCTCTGACGCCTCATAACTCTCTCAACCTGGGTATAGTGCTTGTACGTCTTCCGCGACGCCCATTGGCAGTGGTCCATCACCTGCTCGTCCGATGCATCCAGGAGCCGCAGTGTGGTTGCTACCCATGGCACGGCTGTTGTGCGCTCTCAAAAGCTGGTTTTCAGGGTTGTCTGTTGCGGCAAAATACATCTTCAGCCGTGAATTCGGTCCGTTAACAGGCGAAGGATTTGTTTACGAGGACTCTGCGATTGGCCGCCAAGGGGCGAAAGATCAACCAGACTTTGAACTGCGCCGACTGGATCCATCTTTCCTTGGTCCTGCAACTTTGGAATCATTATCAATGATGAGTCACCCTCACTTACCGTCTTGCCAATAGTGTGGCTGAATAAAAAATCGCCTCCTTCGATCCTTGTTATTTTTCAGGTTCCGATTCCTCCTAGGTCACCAGCTCTGTCTCCGGCCCATTATAGGCAGAGGAAAAGGGCCAAGTCTCGTTGTACCACGTAGCGCTAGGGGAAAAGACCTTCGCCTTTGCCAAGTCTCCAGGATCGGTCAGTGATCTCTTTCACCGACCATCGTAACTTATCAGAAAACAATGGAATTGCCTGCTTTGAAGTAATGTGAGACTCAGCCTGCTCCAGCTGCATTGCGTTCATGTATCTACGAACTTGGTGAGAGATGCAAGGGTTTGCGAACTTTTATCCCACTCGCCAGACTTCGGTCTTACCGAATGAGTTAAAGTATGCCCTTATCTGCCCAACATAAGAGTCCACGGTGCATGCCGCTAATATAAGCGGGCACCCACAAGAGCGGCAGCCGATTTCACGAAAGAGTGCGCAGCTTGCGCAACTTTTGCAAAATGGCGCAAGCCCTATAGCTTGCGTGTAATTTTCACAGGAATGTTGCGCAGCCTACGCAATAAAATGTTGCGCAAGCGGACTTACGCAGTGCGTAAGGATTCGTGAAATCGGCTGCAGATCCCGTGCTTACCCAAATTTTTTCACCCTAAGCCGTGAATCTGCGTGCGACCTTCTGAGTCACGATCGATCAAAAAGCATAGGATGTCAAGTGATGTCACTGACTCCAGATCCTCCCCTTCAGTACAGCATCATTTGCTTTGATGCTCCCGCAGAAATCGGTCTAATGCTGCAAATAAGTCTGCTCTTTTGCACTCCATATCCCTGCGTATCCAACTCGTTTCCTAGTTTTGTCAGCCTGGTTGCCGCACTGATCATCTTCAAAAAGATACCAAAACGCTCTCGTGAAGAAGGGGAGGGCATGATTGAAGAAGAAATTTAGCATTGTATCGCAATTCCCGAGGGCAAGCCCGAAACGGATCTGAAAACAGCCGCAGCCTGCGCTGGAGCTTAGATATCCCATCATCGATAGGTGCACAATGTCCGCAAGATCCTGCTCCACGATGTAATCGTTCGAGAAAAACTGCCAGCTAGCATTCATGACAGACCTCTTTCAATAATGAGTTGACTACGGCGACTGAGCGATTGATGTCCACCATCTTGGTTTGGCACCTTGAGGAAAGAACAAATATGCATATTGGGAATTTTCTCCCTGATCAGTTGGGCAACAGCGCGAAAAACCCCTACCACGTCAAGTACACCCTGCGAAGGGTCGGTCAATCGGCTGAAATCATTTATGCCTCCGCGCAGAACAGCCACCTCCGGCTGAAAAGCCCTGCAAGATACCACCAGATGTCTACATAACGGGGCCATTGTTGTGCCTCCGTTGGCTAACATTTGCACGCTCAATGCCTTGGGCCAGCCGAATCCTTTGAACCCTCTGAACATTGAGTCGGACACAAGGAGAACATGGTGACGCTTAGCGTAAGCGATATCCATTCGGGGGGTGACAATACGTGGGAAGTAGCACTGGAAGGCCCAGAGCTCAAACCCCAGCCCTTGAAAAATTCGGGACATATCCCGTAGAAGACGGGTATTCTAAAAACCCCTGCTTGACCTGCCTCTGACAGGCGAAAGGAAGAACTTGAGTGGAGACCCGTTCCTGCGCGCCGGGACATTTGACGAAAGTGCCATCAAATCAAAGGTGAAAACCTGTGGGACTACCAGATGGGACCTAGGTCAACTTGAGCGAAAAATTTGCCTCCAAGGAGAGGGCAAAACAAAAAATTAAACTTCAACATTTTTGAAAGCGGTTTAGACCTAGCTCGGAGGCCAGTCCAAGCATCCACCACATTTCTGGAATCTCCAACCACATCCACCATCAAGTTCCATAGCGAATCAAAGACTGAGAGCCACACAAAATATAGATCAAGGGCCTCCTTGCGACACATACCCGTGTGTCCCAAAATGTCTGCAGACCAGTAATCTCAGAAACTTACACTACCGTCTGGTAAGACTAGGGTACCGCCCTATTTATAGCCAGATGCGTCTGCCGACAGTGCAATGCGATAGCAAGGTGGCGGCCTTGACTTCAAGGGATCAGCTGCGAGAAGCTATCGACAAACCTCCAAAATAGAATCTCCTCCCGCACTTGTGGTGACAGAGGCGTAGGCACGAGATCATATCAAGTGTAGATATGAAGGAGGAACATTCCCTCAGAAACAAACAAACACCAGAGCAAAACTTTGGCCTTTGCCCACAAAACGTTGCATCTGTTTTTAGAGCATTTTATCCTCCCGCAAAATTGTCTCTCGTACCTCAGCGAATGATACCTTTTTATGCTTAGGAATCGGAAATGATAGGGTTTGGAGCAGATGCCGAACCCGAGATGCACCATGCTGTTCGATGGCTGCCGATGACTTTTCTTTAAGTTGCTGAACAAGCCGAGCTTTGACTGTATGTAGCGTACGACGTAAACAACCCTTAGAGCTCTGATGTAGGAACCGTCCCCATGCATGTCCTGTTCACACCGCAATAAAACAAACACGAGTGAAGTGTTGTAAACCTTCGTATACTTTGGCCCTCCATCGCTGGGATGGCACTCGCCAATGAAACGGTCGTCTATCCAGATTTCTGTATGTATACCTCTGTTCTTAAGCCATGCAGGAAGACAAAAGCCAATAGATGAGTAAACTTAAACCAAACCCACTCGAAGCCGAAAAAGGTTCTGGACTCCTTGGTCAAGAAGATTTGCTTGTATCCCTGGCTGTTGTCGGTACTTGAGAAAATATCGCCTTTGGTTATGGGTCTGACAACATTGCCTAAAGGTACCACACTGGTGATTGTGCCTATGAAAAGGGCGACATAATCTTGACAAATGAGCGCATTTAAAATACCTTTCGGTGGGCAATTATAAACAGCAATTCCTGCCCCTGTATCTGCCATGAAACGACTGGAAAAAATCATACAGACTAATTCCATGATGAAGCCAACCATGAACTTCGTCCCTATTGGGTGACTCTGCTAAGATATCGTCCCAAAGCACCAGGATCCTTGCCTAATGTGCCGGCTACAAAATAGTTGGATCTCTGAATCCGAGCGCCTATAAATCTACCTGTAGTCTACCAGAGAGAACTTCAGGCGGGGTGGGTGTAAAAGGGACTGGCAAGCCACTTGGTTTGCCATTGAAAACTACCCACTGGGAGGTGCCTCGTTTCCGCTTCGCTGCGTGCGTAGCGATGGGATCAAAAGATTGATCAAAATCTCTCTCACACAGATGACTCTCCAGCATTTTCAAATACCACTGGTACTCAAATGTTTTTCCTTTACATCTTCGGCGAAAAAAGGCTCGAACTCGTCCACGTATTCTCTAAACACAGACATCACGTAGACAACCTTGCGATCATAGCTCGTCTCCGTGCCCGCTTGAGCAGCTGCAGGCGTCTTGGCTTGTGGACATCCAGAGCCGACTTGGGCTGCATGTATGAAACAAACCATCACATAATTCGTTGACGTGCTAACGGGGCCCGCCGTTCGACCTTTCATAAACGCACAAACCACGGCACTTTTTTTTTTTTGTTTGTTTGTTTGTTTGTTTTGCTTTATTTATTTTATTTTTTTTTTAGCAAAACTTTGCGAACGGGGTACTTGAACTTTGGGATTCACAAAATGGCACAAAGAGGTGCCCCTGGACCACATTAAAATTAGCGTGCTAGCGAAGGCCCATCAACATGGCATACAGAGGCCCGCCCTCTGCCAGGTACAGATTACATATATGCGAAATAGAAGTACACTGTACCCCAAACATGGCATTCAGAGGCCCGTCCTCTGCCAAATACAGAGTATGCGAAATAGAAGCACATTGTACCACAAACATGGCATTCAGAGGCCCGTCCTCTGCCAAGTACATTTGTACCATAAACATAGCATTCAGAGGCACGTCCTCTGCCAAGTACATTGCACCATAAACATAGCATTCAGAGGCCCGTCCTCTGCCAGGTACATTTGTACCACAAACATAGCATTCAGAGGCCCGTCCTCTGCCAAGTACATTGCACCATAAACGTAGCGTTCAGAGGCCCGTCCTCTGGCAAGTACATTTGTACCTTAAACATAGCATTCAGAGGCCCGTCCTCTGCCAAGTACATTGCACTATAAACATAGCACTCAGAGGCCCGTCCTCTGCCAAGTACATTTGTACCACAAACATAGCATTCAGAGGCCCGTCCTCTGCCAAGTACATTGCACCATAAACATAGCGTTCAGAGGCCCGTCCTCTGGCAAGTACATTTGTACCTTAAACATAGCATTCAGAGGCCCGTCCTCTGCCAAGTATATTGCACTATAAACATAGCACTCAGAGACCCGTCCTCTGCCAAGTACATTGCACCATAAACATAGCATTCAGAGGCCCGTCCTCTGCCAAGTACATTTGTACCACAAACATAGCATTCAGAGGCCCGTCCTCTGCCAAGTACATTGCACCATAAACATAGCGTTCAGAGGCCCGTCCTCTGGCAAGTACATTTGTACCTTAAACATAGCATTCAGAGGCCCGTCCTCTGCCAAGTATATTGCACTATAAACATAGCACTCAGAGGCCCGTCCTCTGCCAAGTACATTGCACCATAAACATAGCATTCAGAGGCCCGTCCTCTGCCAAGTACATTTGTACCATAAACATAGCATTCAGAGGCCCGTCCTCTGCCAAGTACATTGCACCATAAACATAGCATTCAGAGGCCCGTCCTCTGCCAAGTACATTTGCACCATGAACTTGCGCGCATCTGCTCACTGAGCTCCGTGACCCTACGCTCAGCGCAGGAAAATGACACGGAAAACAGCCCCTCACTGCGAACTTTTGTGAGTACATAAAAAAAGTACGTCTATGTTTCTCCCCAACTCGCTATGCATTTCAAAGTACAGAGTATTACCTTTAGTTTGGTTATTATTTCATAAATATATGATGCACGGGGAAAAGGGTTTTTTTTCACTCAAAGAACGGGTGTTGAACCTCAAAATCGGCGAAGTCAATGGAGGTCAACACGATTACTGATCATTTTTCAGTGGGTTGTCTCACTGAATTGAACGGCACGGTCGTTCTCTGTGACACACAGATTCAACTCGCACTGATGAATAAACTACATAAAATTCCCGTCCCACTCATATATGAATCATTTTGATTGGACAAGGGGAAAAAGGGGCTTTTTTGCTTCAAATCATAGAATGTCTCTCATCTAAGACCATGACCCGATTGTAATATGCAACGTGTTTCTATAGTCTGGCTACACATATCCTCTTATAATCACGCGTATATTGGTAGGATGAACGGGGAACTAGATCAGGCCACGTATTCGTCTCGCCGAAACAGAAGCACGTTGGAAAGCTGTTCGCTTTGTCCTCCTGATTGTTCGTTTTTTACCGATTCATCGCCTCAAAACTACATTTTTTAGTAAATGAATATGTCTTCATACCATAGGTTTTCTGTTATTTTCGTAACATTTACTGGATATCGGTAAAACGAGGTTTATTTGCCGTCAATGCTAGTCAGACCAAAGCATTAATCCTTGGAGGGGTGTAATATACATATTACGTGAATAAGTGGGTTTGTTTATCAAACCTTGCATTCATACCGTTGTTAATGTGATGAAGAAAACATCAGTACTTATGAAATAAAATTTCATTTAGCTGAACAGTTTTTAAACTCCAAAAGTTATCAGCCCCCACTTGGCACCAAGAACGTAAAAAATCCGTCAAGGACCAACGCCAGTCGATCAAAAACAAGAAACGACCAAATGGCTGGCAGGTCACCCAATCGACAGGGCCATGACGCAAATGCACATGTGCGCGCACATGTGCGCATTGCACACACACCATGTACATACGAGCGCACGCGCACATGCACAACATGAAAAGCACGTTTCAAGAAAAAGGCCTGCATCTCCAACTCCCGACGTCGGAAACTTAAGTTTTTGATATTTTTCGTTACAGAGACACGTAAGCTTTATAAATTCGTTCGCTTGTGTAAATTAATTTTTATTTTTAATCCTTTCACCGAAACACGGGCAATGCAACTTTAAGCTTGGTATCCCGAGGCCCGTCCTCTAGCACACGCGCCATTTATGGGTATATTACACTTGACATACAGGGACCCGTCCTGTGCCTAGTACCTGTATCTGTACACATAGAAAACATGGGCACATTAAAATTTGGCATTCATAAAATTGATTTTTATTGAAATTTTGAATTCAGAGACCCGTCCTCTGCCTATGTACACGCCCTTATGTACCAATACCAAATAAGAGCGCATATTAATAGGGATACGCTAATTCAGAGGTCGGCTGTCTAGTAAAGGGTACCCATGCCAAAATTAGCGTCACATCAGAACTTGGCATCTCAACTTGGCATTTAGAGGCCCTCCTCTGCCTAGTACACATGCAAGCTATGAGCATATTAAACTTCTATCTAGTATATAGAGTACGTGGGCAATATTTACTCGGTCCGTCCTCTGTCTAGTACCGAGTACATGTGGAATATGTATTACCACTTAGCATTCAGAGGCCCGATCTCGGCAAGTACACATGTAATCTATGGGTACTTTGAACTTGCCCTTTAGAGGCCAGTCCTCGGCCTATACAGATTCTGACTGGGGTTATGACGAAACTTTAAGTATTGTCAAGCCAAACCCCCAGTGCATCTATGCTTGCTGCCTAATGACGACACATATCTATCATTCAGTCTAATTGACGTGCTCACGAACCACAGCATAGCATTCAGAGGCCCATCCTCTGCCTCCTCGAAGGAACTGGAAATTAAGACATGCATGGGCTATTTCACAATGAGTGTACACTTTCAGTCTCACTGTCCAACTCACAAAACTTTGTTGATCTAAAAACTTCAGGATGTATACTAATCATTCAAAAAATATCAGAGCGTGGCATTATGATTAACGTGTTTATTTTTTCCACTGAAATAATAATTTGTAATTGGTTGTCTGGAGAGGACATTTTGTTAAACACAGAATATCACAATATAATGGCCAGACTAAATGTTGAAATGGTAATGCCATGCACTGTCCTGTTAGAAGGAATGGTACTGTTAATTTTACAAACATAACAACGAAATATTTCAATCATGGTTGACATGTTATATTACAATTGAATGCTGTCCTGGAGAGGACAAATGTTTAACGGATTTTCCATAACCCTGAATATGATCTTGATAAAATTTACTCAAATCTCTTCCACGATCAAATTGTCATATTTACTCCATCAAATGTGTCATGTGATGATACAAACATCTTTGTGAGTACATATCTCCAAACTATTCCATTGTGTGGAATACCTTGACCTGGAGAGGACATTACCATATTTTGTTTAACGGGAAATTCACTTTATTTTGAAAGGTTCATAAAATTATATATATATATATATATTTTTTTTTTATTTTTTTTTTTGACCGAATTACACCAACCCAAGTTTCACAATATTGTTGAACACTATATATCCATGATTGATCACCAAATGATCACCACAATAATGCATCATCAACAAATGATTGCACTTAAACTAATGCAAAACTTGAAATGAGACTCCAAAATGGTGTTAAAAGTGCATGTAATTAGAGAAATTCAAAACGAATAACTCGTAGAATTATGTAAAAATAGTTCTGTAGCTTGTCCTTCATATTACCCGTCATATAAAATCACTCATAACATGTATATGCACTGATAAAGTTATCCAGGATGGGTTATACTGTAATCTACTCAAATGACCACCCACTGTGAAATAGCCCACATGTACTCAGGGACCAGTCCTGGTCCATAGAAATACGATCTAGGCCTTGATACTCGGAAGCCCAACCCGTGCTTCGTAAATTGCCTAACAAAAGATGCGCTTAAACTGCGCGTTTGGGGGCCCGTCCTCCACTTCATACATTTAGTAAGCAAGAGTCCATTCACTTGCCACTTAGGGCCTGTTCCATTACCTATGAGGGCGCTAACACAGGTACCTTGAAACAAAAGGCCAGAACCAGATTTCCCAAATGCTAGGCTGACTCCTTTTTTATTGCTATATTGCGCTCGCTATACATGCTCGAGCAATAACAAAACAAGAATTGTGAGGGCACTTTCCGAACTACGAATCTTGAAAGAGGCCCGCCCTCTATCATCTAACGAACCTGCCAAACTGGTATTTTAATTCCCATGATTCAAGGGCGTGCCCCGTTTATAAACATGCTAGCATTGCACCCTGAGCCTTGTTTACCCGTTGGAGCATTCGCTCCAGATCTCGGCGTTGTCCTCCATATAGATCCATAGGACGCCAAGGTGAACAAATTCTCCCTCCAGCGGTCTTCCAGACCTTGCAATTGGTCGATGTCTTGCCAACCATCCTTGGCATCCGCCGTTTCCTATAGGGAGCACGAAAAAAGCAACAAAGAAAGTTGAAATTTCGGAAACTGTTTGTGTAAACGCCTATTATCGAAAACATTTCACCTGCCCATGCCTTCTCCGACCCACGCTGTACCTTGGCCGCCTGGCTCCATGAAAAGGCGGAGAAAAGCACTGTTTCGGAGACGCGTGTGTTAAACTGCCCTTAGCCTTTTTTGTTTGGTTTTTTTTTTTTTTTTAATTGTTATAATGCGTACTTGTGCATGGTGGGCTTAGTAGCCCAAACTTAATTAAAGAGTCGTATGCATTTGTATACGTACAAAATATTTGGCTGTATACCTGTATACCTGTCGAATGACTGGGCCCCCGTCGCCACACGGGTGATACCTATAAAATACGAGCCTGAGACTACTAGGCCTAATTCGCCATATTTATGGGCCTGACAGATGTTTTACCAAAACTGAATAATATCTTATGACATATAAAGCATTGAAGCAATTCGTACCTCAACTAAGGCGTAAATCATGTCCATCTTCAGCACATTCAGCAAACGAGTACATGTAGTTGGAAACTTGTCCGGTACATAAAACACGACGAGGCAGCATAACCCGCACACAGCATATTGGCACTATAGCCTATAATACACACGCAAGCCCAATGAGGGGTGCATTGCTTAAGGCACGCGAAAATTCAAAGGGAATTACTGGAGCGCGCTCTACCATTGTTGAGAAAGAGCCAATTTGACTATGTACGTACGTGTAGGCTTACCCAACGTAGTGCCAACCATGCGTGCGGTAACGGCGATTGCTTGAAGCTGCGTAATGATACTGGTGCGCGGTGCTGCCCACACCTGCAAATGTTTAAATGCCTCTAAATTACTCTGGTTACCTGATTTCGCCTTACAAAACATCCCAAACTCGACGCTAGGTAACACACTGCTGCACTTTCATTTTCCTCGAAATATATCAGCTAATGGATGATAATTCAAAACCATTGATTATCCCGAGCGATCACACACACGTCCACCCGACGGGTTGGTATACTCGAGACTGCGTAGATTCCTACGCAGCCCTCAACGTCGGCGGTTGTGCAAATAGTCCAGAACTTAACCTCCAGTTCCCTGAGAAATTTCAGGGAACTATAGCTCCGCCCACCTAGTCTGATTGGACGCAGCGCTTATCAATCATGTGTGTGAGGCGCGCCGAATAATCGACGGTCGGGAATCGATTCTCGAAAATTGTCCGCGCAATGTACGCATAGTCATTATAATATTATAATGTGTACATATCGGCGGAGTAACTATAGAATACAGGGCCACCGTGAGCTACACCTTTTTCAAAGCAGCGGAGGCGAGGTGAGACGACATGACGGTTCAAACAAAGTCACGCGAGAATTGTCAAGGATTTGCCCTCGGAAAAATATTCCTCTGACATCACAGCTACTCGTACGTCCCGTTAGAAAGTAACGCGAAGTCACGCGAGAATTGTCGAGGATTTGCCTTTGAAAGAATATCCCTCTGACATCACAGCTACTCGTACGTCCCGTTGAAAAGTAACGCGAAATGAATTCGGTCTCGCGAGAAATTAGCCCGGGTGATATTCGGGCGGGAGTTTCCTTTTTAAAAAACATCCTCCGAGATGACAGGTACCCACCTCGGTGCATATATCTCCAGTCCACGCAAAGTCACGCGAGAATTCTCGAGGATTCCACCGCGCCAACCAGACACTCTATCCTCGCCTCAGATCTGTGAGGCGAGGTCATGACGAGGTCATGTTCACTGAACCATGCAGACCGAACGGGAATTGTCGAGGATTTGCCTCTGACATAACAGCTACTCGTACGTCGATGGAAAGTAACGCGAGATTAATTCGGTCTCGCGAGAAATTATCCCTGGTGAAATTCGGGAGGGAGTTCCCTTTTTTAAAAACATCCTCCGAGATGACAGGTACCCACCTCGGTGCATATATATCTCCAGTCCACGCAAAGTCACGCGAGAATTCTCGAGGATTCTACCGCGCCAACCAGACACTCTATCCTCGCCTCAGATCTGTGAGGCGAGGTCATGACGAGGTCATGTTAACTGAACCATGCATGCGTGTACGCACACAAAGTCACGCGGGAATTGTCGAGGATTTGCCTTTGAAAAAAATATCCCTCTGACATCACAGCTACTCGATCGTACGTCCCGTTGAAAAGTAACGCGAGATTAATTCGGTCTCGCGAGAAATCAGCCCGGGTGATATTCGGGCGGGAGTTTCCTTTTTTAAAAACATCCTCTGAGATGACAGGTACCCACATCGGTGCATATATCTCCAGTCCACGCAAAGTCACGCGAGAATTCTCGAGGATTCCACCGCGCCAACCAGACACTCTATCCTCGCCTCAGATCTGTGAGGCGAGGTCATGACGAGGTCATGTTCACTGAACCATGCAGACCGAACGGGAATTGTCGAGGATTTACCTTTGAAAAAAAATCCCTCTGACATCACAGCTACTCGTACGTCCCGTTGAAAAGTAACGCGAGATTATTTCGGTCTCGCGAGAAATTAGCCCGGGTGATATTCGGGTGGGAGTTTCCTTTTTAAAAAACATCCTCCGAGATGACAGGTACCCACCTCGGTGCATTGTCTCTAGTCCACGCAAAGTCACGCGAGAATTCTCGAGGATTCCACCGCGCCAACCAGACACTCTATCCTCGCCTCAGATCTGTGAGGCGAGGTCATGACGGGGTCATGTTAACTGAACCATGCATGCGTGTACGCACGCAAAGTCACGCGGGAATTGTCGAGGATTTACCTTTGAAAAAAAATCCCTCTGACATCACAGCTACTCGTACGTCCCGTTGAAAAGTAACGCGAGATTAATTCGGTCTCGCGAGAAATCAGCCCGGGTGATATTCGGGCGGGAGTTTCCTTTTTAAAAAACATCCTCCGAGATGACAGGTACCCACCTCGGTGCATATATCTCCAGTCCACGCAAAGTCACGCGAGAATTCTCGAGGATTCCACCGCGCCAACCATGCAGACACTCTATCCTCGCCTCAGATCTGTGAGGCGAGGTCATGACGAGGTCATGTTCACTGAACCATGCAGACCGAACGGGAATTGTCGAGGATTTGCCTTTGAAAAAATGCGGGAGTTTCCTTTTTTAAAAACATCCTCCGAGATGACAGGTACCCACCTCGGTGCATATATCTCCAGTCCACGCAAAGTCACGCGAGAATTCTCGAGGATTCCACCGCGCCAACCAGACACTCTATCCTCGCCTCAGATCTGTGAGGCGAGGTCATGACGAGGTCATGTTCACTGAACCATGCAGACCGAACGGGAATTGTCGAGGATTTGCCTTTGAAAAAATATCCCTCTGACATCACAGCTACTCGATCGTACGTCCCGTTGAAAAGTAACGCGAGATTAATTCGGTCTCGCGAGAAATTAGCCCGGGTGATATTCGGGCGGGAGTTTCCTTTTTAAAAACATCCTCCGAGATGACAGGTACCCACCTCGGTGCATTGTCTCTAGTCCACGCAAAGTCACGCGAGAATTCTCGAGGATTCTACCGCGCCAACCAGACACTCTATCCTCGCCTCAGATCTGTGAGGCGAGGTCATGACGGGGTCATGTTAACTGAACCATGCATGCGTGTACGCACGCAAAGTCACGCGGGAATTGTCGAGGATTTGCCTTTGAAAAAAAAATCCCTCTGACATCACAGCTACTCGATCGTACGTCCCGTTGAAAAGTAACGCGAGATTAATTCGGTCTCGCGAGAAATTAGCCCGGGTGATATTCGGGCGGGAGTTTCCTTTTTAAAAACATCCTCCGAGATGACAGGTACCCACCTCGGTGCATATATCTCCAGTCCACGCAAAGTCACGCGAGAATTCTCGAGGATTCTACCGCGCAAACCAGACACTCTATCCTCGCCTCAGATCTGTGAGGCGAGGTCATGACGAGGTCATGTTCACTGAACCATGCATGCGTGTACGCACGCAAAGTCACGCGGGAATTGTCGAGGATTTACCTTTGAAAAAAAATCCCTCTGACATCATAGCTACTCGTACGTCCCGTTGAAAAGTAACGCGAGATTAATTCGGTCTCGCGAGAAATCAGCCCGGGTGATATTCGGGCGGGAGTTTCCTTTTTAAAAACATCCTCCGAGATGACAGGTACCCACCTCGGTGCATATATCTCCAGTCCACGCAAAGTCACGCGAGAATTCTCGAGGATTCTACCGCGCAAACCAGACACTCTATCCTCGCCTCAGATCTGTGAGGCGAGGTCATGACGAGGTCATGTTCACTGAACCATGCATGCGTGTACGCACGCAAAGTCACGCGGGAATTGTCGAGGATTTACCTTTGAAAAAAAATTCCCTCTGACATCACAGCTACTCGTACGTCCCGTTGAAAAGTAACGCGAGATTAATTCGGTCTCGCGAGAAATCAGCCCGGGTGATATTCGGGCGGGAGTTTCCTTTTTTAAAAACATCCTCCGAGATGACAGGTACCCACCTCGGTGCATATATCTCCAGTCCACGCAAAGTCACGCTAGAATTCTCGAGGATTCCACCGCGCCAACCAGACACTCTATCCTCGCCTCAGATCTGTGAGGCGAGGTCATGACGAGGTCATGTTCACTGAACCATGCAGACCGAACGGGAATTGTCGAGGATTTGCCTTTGAAAAAATATCCCTCTGACATAACAGCTACTCGTACGTCGATGGAAAGTAACGCGAGATTAATTCGGTCTCGCGAGAAATTAGCCCTGGTAAAATTCGGGCGGGAGTTTCCTTTTTTAAAAACATCCTCCGAGATGACAGGTACCCACCTCGGTGCATATATCTCCAGTCCACGCAAAGTCACGCGATAATTCTCGAGGATTCTACCGCGCCAACCAGACACTCTATCCTCGCCTCAGATCTGTGAGGCGAGGTCATGACGAGGTCATGTTCACTGAACCATGCATGCGTGTACGCACGCAAAGTCACGCGAGAATTGTCGAGGATTTGCCTTTGAAAAAGTATTCATCTGACATCACAGCTACTCGTACGTCCCGTTGGAAAGTAAGGCGAGATTAATTTGGTCTCGCGAGAATTTCTACCGGGTGATAGTCGGGCGGGAGTTTCCTTTTTTAAAAACATTCTCCGGTGGATCGGGAACCAATCTCTGACCATTGCAATCTAGGTATGACCATTGGGGTAGGATCGGGAACCAATCTAGGTATGACCATTGCATGCACAACCCACATATTCACACTGTACATATACAGTACACGTGGGCATATATAGAAACACACACGTTCAGTGCACACGTACATGTAGACACACCCGTTCAGCGCAGTGAGCATGGTTCAGTGAGCATGACCTCGCCTCACAGCTTTGAGGCGAGGATGGAGTGTCTGGTGGGCGCGGTGGAATCCTCGGCAATTCTCGCGTGACTATGCGTGAACTCTAGCGGGCGCGGTGGAATCCTCGGCAATTCTCGCGTGACTATATGCGTGAACTCTAGTGGGCGCGGTGGAATCCTCGGCAATTCTCGCGTGACTATGCGTGAACTATTACGTCGCATCGCCTTGTGTCGATATTTTTTTAAAGGCAAACCCTCGACAATTCTCGCGTGACTTTGCGTGCGTTCGGTCAGCATGGTTCAGCGAGCATGACCTCGCCTCACAACTCTGAGGCGAGGATGGAGTGTCCAGTGGCCCTGTATTCTATAGTTGTACCATATCGGCCTCCTATGCGCTGTGTATTATGAAACGAACAAACATATACAGTATACACCTGTATGCGTGGCTATAGTGCAGGATACAGACCCCGCGCGGGATATGCACTGTGCACGAACATATAGGCATGCGTGGCTTAGTTGGAAAGAGTTGATCGAGAAGTTGATCAGATTTTGTCTTCAAAATTACTCATCAAGCATATCTGTACGTGCAGATTTGATGAAAAAAATATATATAGGAGTGAGAAAAAAAAGAAGATTTTGTGCGGAAACACTTCTTCATCCTGCCGTGTTCAAATTTTCTCACTTATAATTTCAGGTTTTTCCCATCAAATCAGTGCACTTCATTTTAAAGAAACAAATCTTATCTACTAAATTCTGACCTCTTGACCTTAAAAATAGGAGTCAAATAAAGACACAGTGTGCTTTGTGTATTTTATTGCATGGTATTTAAGAAAAATTGACATGGTAAAATAAAGCCAGTTATTAGTTCCAACAAAAGCAGGTGTACTAAATTTGTTGACTAATATATGGCCACTTTAGTACAAAATCCTCTAGTACATGTGGGCCAGGAAATTTAGGCTCTACACAATAGGCAAAAAAAAAAGCCCCATATATACTGCAGTTTCTATTGCAGTTACCCATAAGTTTACTTCACAACTACACAAGAAAAACCCGACTAAAAGTGTAGATAACAATAACAAACTTTTAAACATCACATAATTTTTCCCGTGTAATTGTACATTTGTGGAAAAAATTGCCAACTAAAGTATTTTTGTTTTACCATTCATTCAACACAAAAACCATACATGTATTTTTTTAGGTTTTCTGAAGTATTACTGCATGCACCATTTGCTGAAATTTCTACCAGGCATTTTATCAACATTGTTCTTTTAAAGCTTGACAGGGTGCTCCACATTACAAACTTTAACAAATTTGCAAAGCAAATTGCACCCTGTTTTAAAAGCCATTAGCTTTTTGTTTATATACAGACATTGGTGCTGTTCATTTCAATTTTAAATGAATAAAAGACAACATTTTCAACTTTGACAATTTGTTTACAAAAACTAAGAGAAAGTATAGAAAAACATGAATTCAAACTGGAGTTGTGGCAAACTGCTGCGGTTTTTATTTCCATTTTTTTTTTACAAGCAACATGTAAAACAAACTCAAATGATGCAGTTACAAGAGTTTCATCAAAGTTGGAGAAAATGGTGCAATATTTTGTGCAGAGTTTGTGATCTTGTGTTTGCCTGATGTGATGTCATAACTTTGCTCATGAACATACAAATTCAAAAGCTTGATTTTTTTATACCATTTCAAGGGCCCCTCAAATATTTGTTTCCACTGTTCCAATATTATGGACCCATAAAGAGGCAGATTGGGGGGGGGGGGGGGGCGTGGCGTTCAGCTCTTACACCATTGCAACAATAGAAAATGTACATGTATTGCATTATATGTGTCTGCCTTTCTGAGCATTCTGACATACATGAAATGATAGGATGAATGATCACTGCCCTGATTTGAAAAATCACTGACTTGTATAGTGTTATGTTTTTGAAGATGGTTCATTGTCTGTGCACTTTATCTCACCCTGAAAATATGTTACATTTGAACAGAAAATGCGGCATACTTTTCTGATTTGATCTGCAGCTTTTTGGAGAAATTCCTGTGCAAAAAAGGGGCAATTTTTACAACTTCCTGATCTGTGCAAATTAAGCTGCAGTAATTCTACA
This sequence comes from Henricia sp. BOLD:AAB3569, assembly GCA_037783545.1. Taxonomy (NCBI): domain Eukaryota; kingdom Metazoa; phylum Echinodermata; class Asteroidea; order Spinulosida; family Echinasteridae; genus Henricia; species Henricia sp. BOLD:AAB3569. The sequence continues at coordinate 161,102 of JBBELK010001011.1, read as the reverse complement.
CTGATATATTTTGTTGTCTACAAAGTAATTTTGCTCCAAATGTAATTACGGCAGATGCAGAAATTGTTCATATTTCATTCACAGACAGTAATCCTCTGCAGCAGCACGTATATGAACATTCTGTGCATGGCTGCAGGTCACATTGAAAAATGAGTGTGAAAGGCAAATTGAACACTATATAGTAATAAACTCATGTGTGTAGCTCATTATTGCAGTTGTGTAGCTCAGAATGCATGTTTTTGAATCTTGATGTACTCCTACTGAATTCAGGAATTCAGTTTTGTTAAAAATTGCAACTGAAAGATTAATAATTTCTTGTTTTGCAGATTAACATTCCATTCTTTTGAAAGTACACTATGTTAATGAAAACCCTCATTGAAATTCAAGAATACTCATAATTGATTAGTTTTGTGTTTGACATGTTGAGACACTGAACAATATGAGACTTCTAAATTTGAAGGAATGGAGTGCTCACTTGCAGTTTTGCTTCACACCCCATGCCATTTTTAAATGAATGTTCAGGTCATATAGGCCTACCTAGGCAATTATACTGGCTGAGGATTGTTGTATCAACTATTAGGCCTAATTTGAAATGTTTGAACTTGAATAAATGTCTGGGAACTTATTTTGTTGAGTTTGTATTGAGGTGGCATAGTCATGAAGTCCCCCGGCCTGGCCTTTTTTCTACAGGAGGGAAACATTTCCTGTAAATTGTGTGCCTGCTTATTTGCACACTGCAAAAAAATGTATGTAATCTGAAAGGTCCCTTCAAAAATACTGGATCATGCAAATGGAATTGAAGGATTTAACACAAATAAACTCAAGTGTGTAACTCAGTCTTAATTCAGAATGCATTTTTAAAATCTTGATGTACTGTCATACTGAATTCAGTTTTATTAAAAACTGCAACTGAAAGATGAATAATTTCTATTTTTTGTAGATTAACATTCCCATCTGTTAAAAGTAGGGATAGGCATTTACGGTTAATTCAGAAACCGGTTTGCAATTCTTTCCAGTGTCGGTTAACCGGTTAACCGTTCAGCCGACACCAAAGTTGTTGGTGTTGTTTTACTTTATAGATGCATTTGCAATGCACACAATACCCCTAGGCCCCCAAAATAATCATTGAATCTTTATCGGGTGAAAATTTTACTACGACTCCATATACATTTATTTCAATTTCATGAAGTAAATACAAAAAACCTTTGAAAACTATTGTAAATTCTTTAAAATTGGGTTTCGTTTAAACGTTCGGCAAATAGGTTTTTCATTTTTTTCCACGGTTAACCGGTTAAATGTCCAATCCCTGGTTGAAAGAGTGGAAACCCTCAAATCAAGCATCCTCATGATAATTTGATTAGTTTTGTGCTTCACAAGTTCAGACAGATACGAGACTTCCAAATTTGAAGGAATGGATTCAATGGACTGCTCACTTAATTGCAGTTTTGCTTCACACCCCATGTCGTTGTTAAATGAATGTTCAGGTCATAATCCCATTACTTGTGTCAAATATTAATTTAAATAAGACTACCGAGAACTTATTTTGCTGAGTTGTGTGCCTGCTTAATTATTTTGTGCATTGCAATGTCTTATCTGAAGCTCCCACCCGGCGGGCCACAAAAATATTAGATCTGCTACTACATTGTACATGTAGGGTAACATGGGGTATCTGGGACAGTGGGGTAAATGGGACAAGTCTATGTTTTTTCATTGTATTTCCTTAGCAAGCAATCATTACTTGAGATAAGAAGTCTGTGCCATGCGAACAAACACCTCCAACCAACGTGGCAATTTTGAGCTGTATTTTCGCGTGTTTCTGAGTCCAAAATCGAGTTTTTCTCCGTCGACCTCGAGTGCCCTCCACCCTGACTTCAAAAATACTAATAATTGTGTTTCACAGAACAATACAGGCTAACTAATTGGTGTTATTTTGAAGGAAAAAAAGCAATTTGAGGCGATTTTCTTCACTCTATTGTGTAAAGACTACTTCCGTGAAGGTAAGCATTTTGTGCATGGATCAAATCAGTACAAAAATACGGTCAATATTGCAATTTTTAATCAAAGCCGTCAAGATGTTATTGATTTGTCTCAAGGATTAAGTATTGTTGTTGTCAAGGGTTTGTGTACAAAACCATGATGTTTTCTTTTCCATTTAGATATATTTAAAATCATCAATAGAACCATGAAAAAAATATAGGAACACAAGAAGTCTTCAAATTACATATATTACAAAGCATTTGTATCAATTTGAAATGTTTGTAGGAGGTAAAAAAAAGATGAAATTGTTGGAATAATTTTGGCTTGCACATCGCAATGGTGGCCATTTTGATTTTATAAAGTGAGCACACATGTTGCATTTTTGGTCATGTTGTTTGGGTCATTGTGTAAACAGATGAGTAGAATAAAGTGTGTCAGGTTCTAGGATTGATTATTATTTTTAAATTGCCATCCATAGTATGGGAATAATTAACCATTTATACAAATGATAAATTATACTGCAATGCAGTAATTTTACACAATCGGAGCGGGGTAAGTGGGACATGCGTAAATGGGGTAAGCGGGACACGCAATTTTTCACAGAGCATGATCATAAATCTGTTTTATTTTGAGATGCAACTAAGATATTCTCAAAACAATGTCCACATTGTACATGTGAAGTAAATTTTACAGTAATTTATTATTGACTTCATAACAATAGCAGTGTTTGTATTGTTTATTTTTACAGATCACCTATGGCACGCAAAAAGAAAACGTGGACACCTCAGCAAGGCAAATGGAAGGCAGAAGCAATGGTTGATGCTTATAAGGCTGTAACTGACGGCAGACTTGGGGTTCGAGAGGCCGCCAAGCAGTATGGTGTTCCGAAATCGACGCCTCACCTCCGATGAGGTTTTTAATATAGAACTGGCTAAACAAAACAAGAAAGACGCAGAAGCTGCAGCTAAAGAGGCTCGGAAGGTGGAGCGGGAGAAGAAGAGGGAACAGCGAGAACAGGAGAAACTAGAAATGCAGCAGCGACAACAGGAAAAGAAACGCAACAGAGAAGCGGCTCAGCAGGAGAAACAGAAAAAAAAGGACACAAAAAACACTCGCGCTACTCCTGAAAACGTAGATCGCGATATCGCCGAAAACTACTGCGGACATTGTGGTGGTTTTTATGGAGACGATGACAACTTGGACAAAGAAGACTGGTGGCAATGCATCAAGTGCGAGGAATGGTTTCATGAATCATGTACTGGACTGTTCGGCCGAACAAATGAACTGACCGAATTTGCATGTGCGAAATGCAAAGACGATGAACCTAATTAAGCGCGTTTGAAACAGTATCAAATAGAATTTAAGACCTGTTTTTCTTAAATATGAATAATGAATAGTGAAAGAAGATCAAGTTAATGATTCAGATTAAACAAATGCAATGCCATGCGTTTGTGGTGCTGACACCCATATGTTTACATGTGTTTTATGTGCGTCCCACTTACCCCATTTAGGTGTCCCATTTACCCCATTGTGTCGGGGTAAGTGGGACAAACACAGGTCGTCATGTTTTGCCCCCTCCTTCCCCACAACATGCTTGTTTGGAAACAAATATGATCAAAATATGTTCAAGAGGTGTTAGTAATTCAACAAAACCTTTCATTTGATAAATAAAGCTTATTGTCTACAAACTGCAACCAAATACATGCTTAAGTGTCCCAGTTACCCCATTCTACCCTACATGTTGAACTTCAAGAAAAGGATAAACAAGAACAGTTGGTTTTTATAATTTTTGTTTGTTTGCACTCTTAGCATGAAACTGAAGTAAATGGCACAGCAAGGAATAAGCTATATCCAAATTTTGTTTTCCCATGTAGGACCCCACCCAATCACTCGCGCTCCCCTCACAGTGAACCTCCCAGGTACATGCAGTACCCCCACCAGTCCCCCTACGCTCCACCCCAAAGTGACCTAGCCATTAAAACGTTCGTGCTAGCTATCTAGCTAGCTCTATTCTCGCTTCATGAGCTGAGTCACATACAATTTAGTTTTGTTCGCTTGAATGATCAAGATGGCTTTGTACGGTTGTTTGTATTGTGCGTAGGAATGTTCGCACAATGCCCCCATGCACGAATGCCCCCACTGTGGGAATACGAATGCCCCCATTGTGTACATAATTATATACAGTACTCCGTACAGTATATAATGCATGGGCTGACGCCTGTTCGTCCTTTGAGTAGAGGAGCTGGACTCGGTACTGTTCGGACGTGTGCATCAGGTGCTCATGAGCGCGGGAAACATTTGTACTGCGTCACTACCTGTTTTCAGCCAAAAGCCTAGCACTTTAGCAGTGCTTTATACAGTTATAGGTAAGCAATATAACCAAATCAGGAAGTCGTATTTTTCCAAGTAACTTAAATTAAGCCTACTCCAGACCCATTTTCGGCCAAAATGGCCGATGATGGTATGGAGTCGGATACACCATGGGACCAACTATCGCAATCTACACCGATGAATACACAAATCCCCATTGAAAATGACCTACCACGATCTACTCTAGATAGACTAATGAGTCAAGCCCAGAACAACTCCCAACCAAAATCAAATAGCAGAAAACGACCGAAATCCAATGTATCCTACGGTGAAGTCTACTCAGACTCTGAATATGATGCAAGTAATCAACCTAAACGCCGTCATACTCATACTACTTCTAGTCAAAGTACACCGAGTCAGCCAACCATTGTCCTAATCAACTCCTCTGACGTGAAATTAGCTAAAATCAGCCCAATTAAAATAGCAAAGTTCCTCAATAAAATAGGTGGAGACTTCGTCAAAAGTGTGTCGAAAAATAATCAGGGGGGAATAACGGTACGATGTCATACCCCAGGCCAGGCAAAGAAACTTAAGTCAATATCCCAGCTGGATCAATGGGCCGTCACAACCGAGTATACAAAGTCGGAAACGCAAAGCAAGGGTGTAGTCACCGGCATACCTACCGATATTCTAGAAGACGAAATCCACTCGGCCTGCAAAAAGCATGGTGTCCTGGAAGTAAAGCGACTAATGCGCAAGAGAGATGGTCAACTGGAGAAAAGTGTATCGATGTGCCTGACCTTCAACACACCCTCCCTCCCAGACAAACTCCAAATAGGGTACGAAATCTTTGATGTCAAACCATACATTCCCCCAGTAATAATTATGCTTCAACTGCCAGAGATTGGGACACATAGCAAACAACTGTCGTAGCTCCACCCGCTGCGTACGCTGCGGAGGTCCGCACTCATATGAACAATGCCAGCAAAGAGACAAAGTGAGATGCTGCCGATGTGGAGAAAACCACTCGTCTGCGTACGGAGGCTGTGCCACGATCAAGCAAGAGAAACAGATACATGGCATCAAAATCTCTTACAACATCTCGTATGCAGATGCAGCGAAGGCTGTCAAAGGGGAATTCTCCGTCAGACCAGATACTCCTTCACAATCAACGCCTAGAACACAACAAACGCCAAACCAACTCAACAGACCCTATTCTAACATCGTGTCAAACAAAACCAACAGCAACAGTGAACCAGGTGCATACAGAACCGTACAAAAACCTCGCACTGCTACCCAGGACGCCACTACCCAGACGGACAAAGAAACAGCCACACAGACGGAACCAATTCACAAATGCCCATGGAACGAACAACACATTGTAGAACTGCTGAATGGCGCAATGCAAATATGGGAAAAAGTCAAGAACAAAGAAGAAAGAATCACAGCCATCAAGACCCTCATCGAACACCTGGGCCATTCTGAAGGTTCCAAAAAACCAAAGGAAAAACCTGGTAAACATAGAGTGGCATCACAATCACCAACGGTGAAGACAAGAAGTACTGACCCTGGCCGGAAGTCGTCCCAGACAAGCACGGGCCCGCCAGCAGCAAGCCAAAGCAACAAGACAAGCACAGGCCCGCCAGCAACAAGCCAAAGCAACAAGACATGCACGGGCCCGCCAGCAGCAAGCCAAAGCACGAGCCAAAGCACGAGCCAAAGTACAAGCCATACCCACAAATCTAAATCCAGCAAAACATCATGATTTTTCTCATTATGGTTCTACTTTTACAATGGAATGCCCAATCTCTCTCAGCACACAGTAAAGAATTTAAAGGTGAAATTAGTTCATGGAAAACCAAACCTGACATTATATGCATCCAAGAGACCTGGTTAACAGAAAATAAAACTTTTAAACTCCCGGGGTATGACATCTACCGTTATGACAGAATCAACACCTCAAAGAAATCTGGGGGTGGTTGTGCAATTTTAATAAAGTATGGCCTCTCTTTTAAATATGTCTCGCACTCTAATGATCCCTTTGAGTATCAAATAGGTGAATTTTATGACGCCCATAATAATAAAATTACCCTTATTAACACTTATAATCCTTGTACCTCGCTAGAAGCTAATTCCTTAAATAATTTGTTTGAGAACATTGACGGACCATGTATCATATGTGGCGACTTCAATGGCCACAACCCCTTATGGGGTAGCTCAAAACTTGACCATAATGGTCGAACTATTGAAGATGTTATTTCCAATAATAATTTAGTTTGCATAAACTCTGGCGAGGCTACAAGAATAAATCTTGCATATAACACTCTTAGTTGCATCGATGTCACTTTCGTTTCTCCTGCCTTAGCTGCAAAATGCAACTGGACGGTGCTCAATGACACCTGGCAAAGTGATCACTGTCCAATTATAATAGAACTTGACCACCCTATTCATAGAAATTCCGCCAAACTTACCCCAAAGTGGTCTCTCAAAAAAGCAGACTGGAACAAATTTCAGGAAGCATGCAATGGCTGTTTCAGCAAACCGGATACCTCCAAAGATGTTAATGAAACTTACAATAATTTCATGTATGAACTTGAACAGGCCATGACAAGTTCCATACCAACAACCAAACCAAACCACCCAAAAACCCCCAAGTCTTGGTGGAACAATGAATGCAAAAAGGCCATAGACGACAAAAAAGCTGCCTTAAAAACTCTAAGAATAACATGCCTTCCATGCGATCTGATATCATATAAAAGAACTAGTGCTATTGCCAGGAGAACGATCAAAGATGCAAAAAGAAAAGAGTGGGAAAAGTTCTGTGATGAACTGAACCCCAAAACCAACACCAAAATTATATGGAATAAAGTCAAACGTATTGATAACAATCGTGGTAGAAGTAATATCCCAATTCTTAAACATAATGACATCGATGTAATTAATGATGAAGATAAGGCAGAAGTCATTGCTGAAAGTTTCATTAAGGTTAGCAGCACAGATAACTATAGTCCATCTTTTCAAGATATCAAAACACAAGCTGAACAAGATGTGAGATTCAGGAACAATAATGAGAGTATCCTTAATGAATCTTTCAGCATTGAAGAGCTTAATCATGCCATTGAAAACTGCAAATGTACTACTCCGGGAAAAGATGAAATAAGTAATACTGTTATTAAACACTTCCCACTTAAGATTCGAGAATATCTCCTCATTATTTTTAATATGATATGGCACAAGTCACATTGTCCAAAGAGGTGGAAAGATACAATTCTCATCCCCATTTTAAAACCTGGGAAGAATCCGACCAATCCACTTTCCTATCGACCCATAGCACTTACCTCCACACTTTGCAAACTTATGGAAAGAATGGTCAATTCCCGCCTGCTGTGGTTTCTAGAAAAAAATAACCTCTTTACACAGCATCAGAGTGGTTTTCGAAGAGGCAGAAGTACCAAAGACCACATCATTAGCCTGGAATCGTCCATTAACAAAGCCCGGGCTAATAAAGAGAGTACTCTTGCAGTTTTCCTTGACATCGAAAAAGCATATGACATGCTATGGCGAAAAGGGATCATTATTAAACTTCAGGCTATGGGAATTCATGGTAGAATTACACGTTGGATTGATGATTTTCTAAGTGACAGGAAAATCCAAGTAAAGTTAAATAATTATCTTTCTAAAGAAAAAATTCAAGAAAACGGTGTTCCCCAAGGTAGTGTTATTAGCCCATTACTTTTCAATATAGCTGTCAATGATCTCTCCCAGCATTTGCCTGCAGGTGTCCATATCTCACAATACGCAGATGACATTGCTATTTGGAAGTCTAATAGAAATATATCTTTTGTTGAAAAAAAGATCCAAGCTAGCCTCAATAGTATTTTTGCATGGTGCGAAAAATGGGGCTTTAGGTTGTCTAACCCTAAAACAACTGCCGTGCTTTTTTCCAACAAAAGGAACCCAAAAATCTCGCTCTCCTTCCAAAATCACCCTATCCAAATCCACCCTACAGCAAAGTTTCTGGGAGTGATTTTTGACAGTCATTTAACATGGAAAGATCATATTAATAATATTGTCATCAAATGTAAAAGAAAAATGAATCTCCTCCGTTGCATCAGCGGCACCTCCTGGGGTGCTGACTGTAAGACCTTGTTCCAACTATACACAGCCCTCATAAAACCCATTCTCGAGTATGGATGTGAAGCCTTTGACTCGGCTTCAACCACTATGAAAGAAAAACTAGATAGCATCCAATATCAAGCCCTTAAAATATGCACTGGAGCTATCCAGGGTACACCCTTGTTCAAACTACAACTTGAATGTGGTGACCCCCCTCTGTCTAAACGTCGTCAGCTTCTTTGCAATCTTTATAGTACAAAAATCAGGTCTCACACAGATCACCCTAACCAATACATGGAACTGGATAACTGGCAAAAACATTACTTCGTAGATAAATGGAGCCAGACTACTCATAAAGCTCCTTTTGAAGCCAGATCCACTCATCACCCCTCTGTAACTACCTTCCCTCTTTTTAATCCTTTTCCATATTGGCATTATTATAAACCATCCATTTCTACAGAGATATTTTCAAGGGTTTCACATATCGATGACAATAAAGACAGAGGTTCTACTAGTAATGAGATAATAAACACTACCTGGAACAACTCGCTCCAGATCTACACGGATGGCTCCTTTAATCCCAGTACAAATAGTGTTGGTTGCGGCATTTATATCCCTTTCCTCAAATACAGCAAAAGTTTCCGACTTAACAATGGTATCTCCATTTTTTCTGCCGAACTTTTTGCCATCCTTCTAGCTCTGGAGTGGGTTGAGGAGGTCAAGCCATTATTGACATGCATATTTAGTGATTGCCTCAGCGCCTTACAAGCTATTGCTAAACCTTTCCCAGTGAATAAAATCGCTTGTGACATACGTCACACTCTAATCAACATAAAACATCAGGGGAACACCGTTTTCTTTGAATGGGTCCCTGGTCACAGTGGTGTCCCGGGTAATGAAACAGTGGACGCTATTGCAAAATTAGGTACTCAAAAACCAAATATTGACTACTCTATCCCCCTCTCAGATTCGGAAGCTAAACAGCTTCTCAAAAGGCAACTGATTGAGAGGTGGACTAAACAAATCCCTAAACTTGACACTACACATCATCTTGACATAAACCCATCTTTTTCATTCACGAGATGGGGCAAAAAGCGCCCTCAAGAAGTCACTCTTCACAGATTACGTCTTGGTGTATGCAGAGGCCTTAACAGTTTTCTATATAATACTGGCAAACACCCCGATGGTCTGTGTGATGTCTGTAGGGTTTCTGACAACGTACCACACTTTTGTTTACATGTAGGAAGTATAATGCTCAGAGAAAGTTACTCCAGCATGTCCTCAAGTTTACTGATGCACAAATGACTTTGAAACAACTACTAGGAAATAAACCAAACTGTGACCAAATCCTGAGATTTATTAAGAATTGCAATATTAATATTTAAATTATTTGTCTGATACGACTTCCTGATTTTGTTCATATTGCACATGAGTAGGGAATTACGGGAGCGACATCTGCCCTTGTGGTTGGACGGGCTCAGTGTCGCCCTTTCGTCACCCGAAGGTATGCGGACCTGCGAAAAGTACCGGGTGGGGGCTTTTGCTCTCACTTGGGAAACGGCCGGCCTTGCGGGACCCCTTGTGGCACTGTTGCCCTGAAGATCACAAGCGCCCCTCCCACCTTTCACTCATGAATTTAATCACATAAAATTGTCTTTTTATTGTTTATTTTTCTGCGCATGCTCAACTCGTTCACCATGTCACCGTCTATCTGACAGTCTGAGTACGGCTTATACAACTCTATGGATAAGACCTATGTATTATGCTACGCAGAATATTGTTTGTGGCACGAAGGGCACCCGACTGCCGAATGTGCCATTAAAACCACAACAACAACAACAACAACAACTGTTCGTCCTTCAGGCCGTCCGTCTGTCTCTCGAGCACGAGGTTCAGCTTTACTTTTCTCACAATTTGTACCGCAAATTTACGCCTTCTACATTAAGTAAAATTATTTGCAATGCAACTCAATTTGGAAGTGCAAATAGCTCGCCCCGTACACATCCACCCACCCACCCATACATGTAAACACCGTGTAGTGAGGACATAGTTGCCATTCTATCAAACAGAGGACATTTCCTCCATTTGGTTTCTACCATTGCAGTATGACAGGCATCGCACAAATTTGACCGTTTTATACATATTACTAACTTTCTATTGTGTGTCGCTGTAGGGGGTGGGGGGATACATTAACATTTTCCTTATGCGATTCTTACCAATGATACACTGGGCCTTTAGGTGTGATGCGGTTCATCATAGTTTCATAGTATTACGACAATAGTCCTTAATGTTCTTCCATGTTCGCGTCTGAAGAGCTGTGGTGCACGATGTTTCAATGTCATGCTTGCCAGGAATCTTCTTCATCAAAAAGAATTTCCGCAACCCGTCCCTGACGTCCTGCTTCTCCGCGGCTGTCCAAGGACGATGCTTGAAGTACCGTTTTGGAGTTGCTTGTATCAGGGGTGGTACATGGTCCTCTCCTTTAATGCACACAAAAGCGTAACATGCTAAGGTTAATACAGTAGAAACGCACTCACAGTTGGAGACAACACGATTCATATTTCGCAAACAAAAGGGCATGGCCAATAGATGTGCAACATAATTGCATCATGGTTCTTTTTTTACGTGCGTGCATTTTTCGATAGAAGTGTGGCAGACGGCTTGTAGGGCCACAACTAAAATATGTATCTAGGAAATCAAGCCGTGACGGCATTTAGTTTAATAACTATTGTATGTTCTCAAGAGAATATGTCGTGATCCCAAAAGGGGATATTCCATTTAAAGGTCGAAGCATGTACGGAAATATTTTTGTTTTTAACAAATATCTAATCAATGAACAAACAAGTGGACTTGGCAAATGACAAAAACTTACTTCTTGTATCAATCGATGGATCACGGGAGTCCCCAGAATCGCTGCTGTCTTCACTGAAGCCTTCTGCATTGGTAACAAAATAGAAAATAAATTTTAGTTGTCATTAAGTTTTGTTTACCCTTCAATTTTACTTTAAATCCAATTTGTTTGGTTTTTTCGGTTTGTCAAGACTACAATGTACATGTAATATCATTGGGTTGGGTGGGGTGGGGTGGGATGGGGGTTGGGTGGGGTGGGATGGGGGTGGGGTGGGATGGGGGTGGGGGGTGGGGGGTGGGGGGTGGGGGGTGGGGGGAAACAGAGCGTAGCCAACCAATGGTTTGGCGTACACGTGATAAACTTCAAAACCAGGTCTACTTACCACCAGTTACATGCAAGTCGTCCAGGGATCTGCCCTGCTGGGAAGCCAAGTTGCCCCTCTCCAAACTGAGGAAGAGTCGAGATAGTTTAGCCACCCTCTGGACGGTATCTGGCAATTGGTAGTATTCACGATGGACGGCCAAATTATGGCCCATGAAGTCTGCAAGTGTTTCAAGCTGATGGTCCTTCAAGGCAAGCATTTGTGCTGCGGTTGCTACATGTTTACGAAGCTTGGTAGAGCGGATGCTATCAGCATTGTCAAGACCCGCAGCCTCTGCATATGTTCTGAGACAGTCGCTCCCCCTAATGTGCCCATTGCCTCCATATGAATGGCGGGCAAACAAGTAAATGTTGTCTTCAGCCACTCCAGCTTTATGTCTCATTGTCACCAGAGCATTCAACCATGTCATCACTTCATTGCTCACAAGCACAGGAACGGTTCTGTCCCTCTTGCCGACTATCTCCACGACGTTAAACATTTTACAGAGATGTCGTTCGAGATCAGACAGTAAGCAATCCCCACTGTCAGTGCCTGCCCTTCGTTTTTGGAAGTCATGAACTTTCATCTTAGATACCTCTCCTTGCCGTCTGCGGTTAAACATAATAAGGTGGCATAGTGCGACTTCATTCAGCGTCTTCCAAGCTGGTCCTATCTGTGTACTCGTAGCCGACTGGAGACATTGCAATTCCCTGTTGCCAGTTTCGTGGAGGAACAATGACATTTTGACGACATCAGCATTTGTTGGGAGAACAGTAACTTTATTGCGCTTGCTTTGAGACAATGTTCTGTGTGCGTGGGCAGAAACCTGCTCTCCCCACTTTATGTCGCACAACTGAAGAAACTCTTCGGCTAATTCTGCTTTGCTCTTGTGACCATACTCCAGAGCATTTGCTTTCAGTATCTGCGCGCACTTCTTGATGGAATGACCAATCTTCAGAGCTAGTGAGGGAGCCTTGTACAGCTGGTCGTCCTCACTGAAGCCAGCAACATCCTTAATAGCCTTGACAATATCCCTGAAGTTGATGGGATGCATGAATGACTCAAGTCCTGAATTTGGCTGCTGGGTGTTTTTTCTAAGTTGGATGACGAGACGACCCATTTCACGCAATTTGTTTCGGATGTTACAATGTTTATCTGGATCATTGCCGAGTTTGAGATATTCACGTTTGGCTAGTTCAAGAATCAAGAAATCAGTCTTGGCTACAAGAGCAACAGCATCTCTTTTCATTGGACTAAGAACCTTGTTCAGGCGGTAAGACACACCGGCAGGAGGTGGCTTCAACAAATCACTCTTGTGAGCTACTCGACCAAGCACTCGACCTTTTCTGGTACTGCTTCCAGCAGTCCGTGCAGGCTTCAATGAACACTGATGTCTCCAAAGATCTCGACGCACGTAATACCCATAACAATGTATGCATGGTCCATATGAATGTGGGTCTACCTTTTGTGTGGGCCTATACGCAACTAACAAAATGCCCTGGCCTTCTCGGAGAACTTCGCAATTATGCATGTGATTACCCAAATTGCGGATTTTGGTCAGCATTTTCGTACGGGCACTGCGGTCAGTAGTGGACGCAACTTCCACAACTTCTCTTTCGTCTTTATGGCATGCCTGGAGATGACGGGGTAACTTTGCCTGAGGTTGATCGCAGTAAAAGCAAAAGTACTTCTTGTCCCATTTCCTTTGGCCACCCACATTACTAGTCCGCATGACGGTTATGCCACTCAATTGTTCAACTTGGTCACGCGATTTGCAGGTCTCCCTGTTTTCATCTGTACCACTGATTTGGTCGACTTCCACATGTACGGGCGGAGGTGCAGGGTCATCGGAGTCCGACATCTGACGGGCAACCTGGCATAGATACGAAACAGAAATACAAGTATTTCATTAGTCTGCTATTGGATGGGCCAAGCCTCTATAGGTACACAATGCCAACTAGTGCCACGTATTTAATTGGAAATGCATAATTTGTTTCATTTTATCCTTGCTCAATAGTAGTGCTATCTTGGTGAAATGTTATCTATTCCAAGTTAAACTAAAATCAAGTTGAACTCGATCAAGTTGAACTCAATCAGAGTTCAAGGTGGTCCGATCATGTATGGTTGACACAAAACTTTCTACTGGGCAAATGTGGATTGCAATTGGTTTACAGTCAACTGCATGGGTCAGAGTCTTAGATTTGGGTCCAACTCTGTCTAAGTTAAACTCGATCATTTGCACCGAGTTCGACTTGGACCAAGTTCAACTCCTTCCGAGATCAACTTTGACCGAGTTCAAATGGGACCGACTTCAATTTGGTTCTAATTCAACTCGATCCCGGACGGCTGGGAGTTGACTGCATGGGAACCAAGTCGTCCTCAGACCGAGTTGACAGGCGACCAAGTGATACTCGGACTGAGTTGACTGGTTCTCATTCCAGGGGTACCTATATACTATATACTTAACTCCTCGCTTCATGGACACACTGCAACAGATCGGAGCAAGCACTATATAGATTTAGTCTTCATGTAGAAGGGCGCCCTCTGTTGGTGAAAAAACGATTTGCGATATGGTCTTTAGACCTGTTCGGGGTTTTTCACACACAATGGAATTAGCATATTCATTTATTTTTTGTATAGCGGACCTTTGACATAATATCACCGACTATGGACCGTTTCCTAATCATATAAGCTTATTGTGGAGTGCCATCCACTGTAGTCGGGAACCAAACTATAAAAGTCCGCTGTACCAGAATATACATGAGTATGCTAATTCCATTGTGTGGTAACTTGAATTAACTAAAACGACTTTGGCGGATATAACCTAGCTCTATTTGCAAACTCGGTTATATCCGCCAAAGTCGTTTTAATAGCCTACATGTAGTTCAATTTACCACCGACTGTCATGACTGTACCATGTACTAGTATAGGCCTAGCCCTAGGCTAGGCGCAGGCCCTACCAGCGTTTTGCGATGAAACTTTTCATAATCTGATAATTTAATAATATTACATGTAATACTAATAATAAGCTTACTATGTACATGTTGTTAACTATCACTTGGGTATATAGCCTCACAATCGCGAGAATTATACTTACCATATTTGGAATCCGTTGAAGAAATAGCAGATTCAATTAGCAGATTTCGTGTTTTCCTCCAGGAAAATGACACGCTTGTGGTACGCATGAAGGATTCCGCATGAAGTTAGCGTCCCCAAATAAACAGTCTCGCTCTGACGTAAACCCTGTCAAAATGCCAGGGCTCGATTTACCGCGTATCGCACAAAACTCCAGAGGGCGCACTTACAGTTTCGGGTAACCCGGAGGAGAAAAATGAGGCAGGTGTAAATGACACACCACTCATGAAAACCGCACATTGAGGACTCCTTTAGAAATGGCTGGAATTTCTCTGGCAGTCACAACTACCCGCGAAAGCTCCATTTCTGTGATATATCAAACCGAGGACGAGCTCGGTTTGCAGGCCGTCCTCGGTTTGTGTGAGTGTATTCACATACAAGACCTCGATTCGCATCTTAGACAAGTCCACCCACCCACCCACTCCCGCAGTGTTGCTTGCCTCTTGTGTTTTTTGTAATTTGTTCCCAGATTCGGTTGTCCTTCGTGGTGCTTTACGGTACTTGAACGACACGGTTCTGAGGGAAGAGCTGGCATGGATCTGCAATGGCCGCCTTACGGCATACACGCACGAGCGTAATGTAGCTTTTCTTTTTATCACATGGTGTTCAAGTTCACAGATTTAAGATTGGCTAAACAGTCCTGCTTCGGTTAAATGTGTTGACATTTTACATTTTGTTTATTGACCTAGCTTCCAGTCTAATCTTAACTAACCGACAAGGAAAGGATTGAAATATTTACCTTGTACTTACCCTATACGTGTATTTTTAAAACTATACCACGCTTTAATTAAACGGATATGAACGGATTCCATTGGCCTTTTCATTTTTCCCATGGGTGTTGAGACTGTTTACAAATCACGTCATATTTTCCCATCGCCATTTCGTTTTGTCATGCACGTTCTCAATCCATATGTTGTGTAAACTAATTTTCATAAGGTAGTGCAATTATTACACCAACCCATTTTGAGTTCAATGAATCAAGTCGTTCGTCTTTTCTTTTGAAACATTTTTACCGGTAAGAAAAAACTAAGACCGACGTTTTTTTTGATAACTTTTAACTTGAATTATAATTTTGGGTCATTACATGAATACGTCGTGACACTTCTTAAGTTGAATTTTTATAATTGCCGGACTTCAGAGAACGATTGCCCTCGGCATATAAGGGTGAATCGAACACAATAAATTTCGCTCATAATGTAATTTGAATTGATAAAATCCAAAATCTACATTTGTGTTTAATTAACAACTACCCCTTTTCAGAGAAAATGGTGGAAAAGTTGAAATGTAATTGCAAGAATAGTCCATCCTTACGTCGTGAAACAATTTGTCAACAATTTGACTGTGATACCAAGGCAAGTGTTACTAAAAAGTGTTTGTAAATTGTTAAATATTCTATATTTAGAAATTGCACAGAAATTTCTTGTTAACTTGAAATTGCCAATTTTACAAATGCATCAAACTGTCACACTCGGACTCATGTTTTTATGGAAATATCCATTTGCGTCATGCCCGCTGTACAATCGGTATACATGTATATTAGTGTATCTTCTGTACAGATTATCTGAGGTATCTGTTCATGCAATATATTTATGTTCTTGTACCTCGTTTTAGTTTGGTTTCTGCCTGGAATAACCCGTTCATTAATGTTTTCCTTTTCGAGAAAATGAATTTCCCTCGAGTTTGAATCTCGTAAAGGGTACATCGGTAATGTCAAAGATTACGTATTTCCGAGAATTACGTTGTTTTATTAATGCACACACTAACTTATTGCAGACTTTGCAGTATTTCAATTTTCCAAGAAAATTATTTGTACCGTTTTTCACGCTATAATGGAATATAAAAGTTCTGGATCTGCTCATGGTTATGCTAAAAGAAAGGAATATTCAATAATAACTTAATTGTGTTTACATTCCTATACAAGACTGCCTTTTCATGTGTAAGAAACTAGGCCCCCCTCCACCTGACTTCCTCAAGGCAAAGATCTTCAAGCTAAAGATTTATTTAATTGGTAGGAATTTTCCAATGAAATGTGTCCGCTGTTTAAATGATATTTAAATTATTTATAGTTCATTTGTTTAAAGATTTACTTAAAAGCCCGCCCTCATCAGATTTTAAATAATTAACCAGTTGGCTCGCTTCTGGGCGGTCTGAAATGGGTGCTTGTATTGATGGTTGCACGATTCAGGCTGTTACACTGCACATGCGCACTAGACTGGTCGCGCACACAACCAATATGTGACCCATAAAATGTACGTGCAAGGTAGTTTGACAATTTCTGGAGCATGCTCGAGTAGATGAGGTTCTGACCCGACTTTTTCCACAGGTTGATTTTTATCACATTAATCTCTTAACGCCTCAATTTCCTGTTACAAGCTCTCATACCCTGGTCGGGGTCGTAGAGTTGAATGAACAAACCAACCAACCAACGAATTGCTCGGATTGATAATTTTCTTGTTCACTTCACATTTTGTTTTGTGTGAAATTTATAAAACAAAGGGGAGTTCTTAACACATTTGTTTTTTGTCCGTATCATCGGAACTTCTGGCAGATTGCCCTATGGTAAAATCGGTGTTAAGATTAACTTTTGCTCTTTTTCTTTAAAATCCCGCGCCGTATTTCATGTGCTGTGAGTAAGACAGTGGATGTTTGTTTTCCCCGATTTATCAAAAGAATTTTGTCGTCAGAATTTGTTTTAGCGCTCCACGTAATCTAACTGCGTAAGTATGCACATTAGCGTGCTCTCTGTGCTGTTGTCGAGCTGACCAATTAGCGCTCAGCATTATGTACACGTCATTCCAGCCTTAGCCTTATACTATTGTGCGTTTGCGTCACCACGCCATTCTTGCGTTTTGCTCCGAGTGCAAGTCAAAAAAGTGCTTTAGCATGAATTCGTCGTTACTTAATTCTATGTCCGATTTTGCAGTACCAAACGCTTATTCATTTATCAACAAGGTTTTTTTTTTTCCCCCGACTGAAGCGCATATTATAAGCAAACTGCGCACATCCAACGGCACATTCCTTTCTTATCATGGTTTAAACGCATTATTTCACTGAAGTTAATTGCACTTTACGCCCCCTTGTCAAATAAAACGGAACACTTTAAACATTGTTTACTAAAATAATATACATGTGCCACGTTTACAGTGTTTACAACCCGACTTTGGGTTGATCCATTTTCATCTTTTTCCAAAGGGAATTTTGTAATAGACAAAACTGTGACGTCATGGTAGTTGGGTCTCAACATTCGCTGGCAATCTGTAACGTCCATTGCTAAAGTGCACTGGTTCGCCCTAAACGCATAGGGTGTTGTTTTCACTTGGGTATGGTCTATAATGTTCAGCTAAAGCAAGCATTGTCCGGATTAATTTGCGAATTTCAATATCTTTTTCTTATATCTGACTAACGTTTCTCCGAACCATGCCCACACGGTCAAAAATACTATCCAAACGTGAATAGAAACACATGGATCACTTTCTACATGTCAAAGCAAGTTTATTGGTTCCAGATTGCAGTTTTTCCAATGATCACTCTACATGTATAATAATTCTATCCGAATAAGTATGGCTAAATGATATTTATTCGGTATAATGATTCACCTTTCCTTACTATATAAGTATATGTAACTTCAGTGTAAAATGGTAAGGTTCAGGAGACTTTATGACTCCATATTTATTATCGGACAATAATTTAATGTTTTCCCTCTTGTTGTGGTTATACACGCATTACGCATAGTAAAACGAGTCGGAGCAGATATCGCACTTCGGATCTTGCTATCGCATGTAAGTCTATAGAGCAGTCGGTATTTCGTATGTTTGGTTTAGAATTATCTGTTCAATGCAGTCAATGATGTGCAACTAACATTTTATTGTCGAAGAAACAAGTACTGTACTATGCTTTTACTAAATATGAGAATGTTGAATTGATCACAACCGGACTATGTCCAAAGAGCCTATAAAGGGCTGTACTGTTTATATACAGAAGAAATCGATATATGTACAGAAGTACTCACCATGTATAAATAACTTTTGACCAGAATAACGTTCACCTTCTATTTATAAATGACATGTTTTTTGAGTTAATTGAGTTGAGAGAATTGATCACAACCGGACTATGTCCAAAGAGCCTAAAAGGCTGTTTATACATGTATAAATAACTTTTGACCAGAATAACACATTCACCTTCTATTTATAAATGACGTATGTTTTTTGAGTTAATTGAGTTGAGAGCAAACTGTTTGGTTCCAAATGGAAGCGACAAATATGATTTATTTTTCTGTATTTCCGTCTTTTTTTGTCCACTTAAATTTGGAATTTATCGCTAACAATCCGATTCAAACACGGTAAGCAATCCAGGTAATGGGGCAATGAACAAGGGAGTGCACCCTCCTTTGGTATCCTTGGATGCACCCACGTTTCCTCGTGAATCTGGGTTTTTCGTGGCCTCCGAGTGCCTGCAGCTTTGCTGCATGGACTGATACCGAAAGCATTGCCATGTTCCTGGAGAGTTTACCATTCTCAATCTTCAAACGGGGTTTTACCTAAATCTCGTATAGCTTATTGAACTTGTGAATGAATTCCACGTTATGCTTTATGATTTTTAATTTGTCTTCCCTTTTTATTCCAAAACGCACAACTATAAATAGGCATTTTGTTTGGAACGAAATGTACTCATTGTAATTTAAAATAAATAATTTAACTTTATGTAAAATAACTCGTTTTCAGATAATTGGGTTGACAAGAGCCGGACGATGTCCGAAGAGCTTAAAGAGTTTGGTTCCAGATGGAACCCGAAGATGAATGTGCTTTCGTTGGTGTTGATTACATATCTTGCTTTTGTTTTCACTTAACCTAACAGGTGGCGGTATCGCTAACGTTGACCAATAAGATTAAAACTTTAAACTTGTACAATTATTTGACGTTGCGCTCGAGACAGTCCCGGCCAACTCCCAAGCTGTAAATAAATTAAAATCTGAATCAAATGTCTTGTGTTCATCGAGTCATTCATTAGAGTAAAACTGTTTTTCATGCGAATGAGCGCAGCGAAGAAGCATGAAACACTGCATGCAATACGCGCTATGTGTACATGCAGTGCAAATACTCGTATGCAGTTTGTGCACACATGCATGCTGCGCTGCAGATATCGATATCGCGGTATCGAACTCTGCGACGTGAATGAATATTCATGAGCTCGATTGACCTTTGACCCCAGCGGGGAATTTGAGGTTTTATGCGCTGTCCAAATCATGTCGATATTGCGCCCTCTACAGTCGGCCGCGCTACGATCCAATATCGCAATAATATAGTCCAGAATCTGGACTATGTCTGGGGCCGCTCCGAGGGAGCGATAGGATCGTGCTGTGCCTGGCTAGGCCGGCCGGCCTAGCCTAGCCTGCCTAGAGTCCGACGTGAGCCTGAGCTGTGTTGAACCATTGTTTCTTCCTCCATGGTTGAACCCCAACCGTTAATTTTTTTGACAAATTTACGACGCATTTATCATGCCTATTGTCAAGTGGAGGATTTTCGTCTAGCCACCTAAAACATGCCTACATTGTAGTACAGATACAACGTCTGCTAAACTACAGGTCGGAAAAATTTATCATTTTAACCGTGGGAAATCTGAAAACATTCCCGACTTTTTCCCACAAATTGTATCGTTAGGATCGAATCCAAGATGATTTCTCGCATTTGCAACATTTTTGTTTTGGGACATGTTTGTCAGTATGTTTGATATGTATTGAAGATAAAGTGGTTGGAGGTTGGTTCTTGAACTCTTTTTGGTTTTCGTGAAAATGAGCAAAAAAGTTGCAGAGTTCGCGTCCGCTCCATAGGTTTATGCACAATTACAAAGGCAATTTTGTCATCTAATGATGCATTGCGAACGCCGATAAGGTTTATTGTCTCATTTGAACAGAATTTTGACTACTGTAGGAGAAAATGGGAAGGTATGGTATTAACCTTTTTCTTAAGACAACATATATAGAAGTAAAATATTGAAAGTGACATGATTTTTAAATTAGTTGAAATTTGTGATCGAAATTGTATTTGATTCCGAAGAACAATTATTACATGCACAGTGCAATGCATTGCATACCAGACGGTGTATTAAACATCCAAGTCAGATTGAATGCGACACTCGTCACTGTGACTGCTATAATTATTTTAGGCTCTATCTAAGCATGGATTTGGAACTATAAATGTGACAATGAAAGCCTAGCGCCTAAGACCTAAGTCACTATAAAATCAGGGCAAAGGCAAGGCTCCTGAGGCTGAGTGATAGTCAACAGTTTAGTCAGCCTAGCCCTAGGCCAGGCCCAGCTACACCTACAGGGCCATTCATATTGAAATTAGGGCTTTCGACTTGGTACATACATTAGGAGGCATGCAGCTACTGTAGCTTGGCTTTAGACTTTTAGTTTGTAAGTTCCATGTATTTATAATTTTACATTTTTATTTTGTCTGAGCTGAGCCTCGTACCCAAGGCGAGGGGGGTTACTCGGATTTAAATAGGGTACGGATGTCCGGCTGGAAGTTTTGACTACTACCCGATATGTTAACACATGACAATTTACACTAAGAACAGTTCCTAAGTCTCGTCTCGACGAGACGTAGGCTAAGACCTGTATGCAACTTAGTGAGAAGTGCCGTATGCGTCATAGTGGTATTAGTGAAACTCCCGCTAAGATGCATCTTACACTAAGTCCTATAACCGGAAGATGCATCTTATACATGTAGCTTAGTGAAACAGGGCCCTGATCACCTTGCGTTTGTAAAAAACACAAACGCGAAGCTCTAGTTTTTATTTAATTTCCCTTATCCGACTTTTATTGTTATTATTTTTACCTCCAGTTATACGATCAAAAGTAGTTAATTTGCTGAAGTAGTATTTTATGGACCCTATTATAAGTTATCATTTTTATATATATTTGTTTGTTTGCTTTTTTTTTCAGAAGGGAATTCGATTTTACATAGCAAAGGCATAGAGCTGCGTATTTTGTGGCACGAATTTGGCATGCGCGCATTGCTGACGAGCCTGTGCCTTTAAACTTTTTTTATACTGTGAACATCAATGTTTAAATTACCACAATTTAGTTTAGTGGCTGACTGACTTGAAAGTTTACTCAAGCAATTTTCCTCTATTCAAACTTATTTAAGTGTAGCTGACAATATCATATGTGTCCTTTTAAAATAAACTCCTCAAAAAAAGTTTGGAAAGTCAAGTTTGACTGACGATTTGTCTCTTGTTACTAAATCATTTCCCTTGAATTTGGTATCATTGGAAAGCCCTGTTATTTCTCTTTACGATGATGTGTCATTTGTTATGATTAATCAATTTGGGGATGTGCAGTATAGCGGAATACAGGGGTGGGTGGAAAGTGAAATGTCACAAAATTCACTGCTATTGTCATGCAGTGCATTCCCCTTTTGCTTGGAGGATGGGAATGTGTCAATGCACTTTTTAACAATAGCAATGCATTTTGTGACATTTCACTTTACACCCGCCCCCGTATTCAGCTGTGCTGCACATCCCCCAATTGCTTACTCATAACAAATGACACATCATCGTAAAGAGGAATAACGGGGCTTTCCAATGATATAAAATTCAAGGAAAATTATTTTGCAACAAGAGAGAAATCGTCAGTCAAACTTGACTTTCCGAACGTTTTTTTGAGGAGTTTATATTTCACTATGTGGATTAATTACATCATGCAACCACTGATACAGGGAATTTCATTGTTTATTTTTTTATTATTATTTTTTGTCATTAATTAAAGTACATCAATTCTGACCACCACTCTTTCGTGTCTCCTTCATTTCAGCTGTAGTCAGGGAATATTATCCGATATTTGGCAAATCTGGGAACTAAATCCTTACCAAATTATTTCTTCACCAAATTGTTATTCAAGGTGTCTAGTAACATCTCCTAAAAAGTTGAAATTCAACTCCCTAGGAAAACCCGTGACAGCTCTTTAAGGTTGGGGTACCAGGAACTATTATATATATATATATAAACATACATATGACTGCGCATTCAATTCAAAGGTAGTAGGCTATGGGCCAGAGGGACCCACCGTGCACCTCCCCCTCGAATTGACGATACAAGTTACAACATTTTTCTAGTAGGTTTGCATCTGTACTTCATTTTAACACTTGTTAACATGAGATTAACTGGGACTCACTGCTTGATTTTGGATGTTACATGAACCCTCATAATATGCAAGCCCAAGACTTTTGACGGCCATTTTAGGGTTAGGGGAAATTCAAATATCCATTGTTCCGTCAAAAGGTAGAGATACAAGTTACCCCTCAAAATGTAGGTCTTGGTGAGTTATACACAGTGGTACATGAGTTATGTCTTTTAATTTAGTAAGTAGGTCAACAGAGGTCAAAAGGTCAATTTTAAAGGGAGTTTCGCTAAATTTGTTAATCCTCGCCATCAAACAAAACTGTACGTGTAAATTAATAAAGTTTTACTATAACATGATATTATTCTGTCTCAACGTATTTTATTCGCCATATCAATACAGGTTAATTTGATTATATTGGCAGAAATGCTTTCTGCCACAACGTGGGTCAATCTAGCACCAATTTAGGCGGGTCAATTTAGCACCAAAAATACCCCAACATAAAAAAAAAACGTACAGGCATGTAAGGGCTGGAGACAATGACTTCTCTAATATAACTGCTGATGTCAGATGTAGCTAATTTTGTTGTTCAGTAATGTGTATAACATGATACTGTGCAAGACTGGCTGCACCACCCACCATATGAGCCGCTAAGGCAGGGTGGGCCACTCTGCCAGAATTGCCTCCCTGACAACCTGCACTTCTAGGGCTGTTTTTGAGACATGGGATTCAAAAGGTCTGGTCAGGCCCATGCAGGTTTAATCAGGATAAAAACCTAACAAACTTCAGCATGAAGCCATCTCAGCCCAGCTCTAAGCCATCCTAGCCCATCCCGAAGCCATCCCGTTTTAGCCCGAAACCATCCCGTTTTAGCCCAAAGCCATCCCGGCCCAGCCCGAAGCCATCCCAGCCAAGCTCAATGCCTTGCCAGCTATGCCCAAACCCCAAAACCCCAGCCCGACGCCATCCCAGCCCAGCTATAAGCCATCCCAACCCAGCCCGAAGCTATCCCTGTCTAGCTAGAAACCATACCAGCCAAGCCCGAAGCCATCCCGGCCCAGTCTAAAGCCATCCCGGCCTGGCCAACCTGAAGCCATCCTGACCCAGCCCGAAGCCATCCCGGCCCAGTCTATAAAGCCATCCCGGCCTGGCCAACCTGAAGCCATCCTGACCAACCTGAAGCCATCCTGACCCAGCCCGAAGCCATCCCAGCCCAGTCTGAAGCCATCCCGGCCCAACCTGAAGCCATCCTGGCCCAGCCCGAAGACATCTCAGTCACGCCCAATGCTCTCCCAGCTCGGTCCAACCCCAAAACCCCAGCCCGAAGCCATCCTGGCCTAGTCTGAAGCCATGCCGGCCCAACGTGAAGCCATTCTAGCCCAGCCTGAAGCCATCTCAGCCAAGCCCAATGCCCTCCCAGCCAAGCCCAATGCCCTCCCAGCTTAGCTCAAATCCCAAACCCCAGCCCGAAGCCATCCCGGCTTAACTTAAGCAATTCTAGCCCAGCCCGAGGCCATCCCAGCCCAGCCCGACGCCATCGCAGCCCAGTCTGAAGCAATCCCGGCCCAACCTAAAACCATCCTAGCCCAGCCCGAAGCCCTCCCAGCTACGCCCAAACCCCAAAACCCCAGCCCGAATCCATCCCAGCCTAGCTCTAAGCCATCCCAACCCAGCCCGAAGACATCCCTGTCTCGCCCGAAACCATGCCAGCCCAGCCCGAAGCCATCCCGGCCAAGTCTGAAGCCATCCCGGCCCAGTCTGAAGCCATCCCGGCCCAACCCGAAGCCATCTCAGCCAAGCCCAATGCCCTCCCAGCTCAGCCAAAACCCCAGCCCGAAGCCATCCCGGCCCAGTCTGAAGCATCCCGGCCCAACCTGAAGCCATTCCAGCCAAGCCCGTAGCCATCTCAGCCAAGCCTAATGCCTTCCCAGCTAAGCCCAAACCCCAAAACCCCCAACCCGAAGCCATCCCGGCCCAGTCTGAAGCCATCTCGGCCCAGTCTGAAGCCATTCCAGCCAAGCCCGAAGCCATCTCAGTCAAGACTAATGCCCTCCCAGCTCAGCCCAAAACCCCAGCCATATGCCATCCCAGCCCAGCCCGAAGCCATCCCCGGCCCAGCCCAAATCAATCCCAGCCCAAACCGAAGATACCCGAGCCCAGCCCAGCCATTCCGGCCCAGCCTAATACCACCCCAGGCCCAGCCCGAAGTCACTGCACCCTGACCCAACATAAAGACCTCCCAGTGCAGCCCGGGACCCTTCCAACCTTGTCCAAAGCCTTAATTCTCAGCTCTGCCCGAAGCCATCCCAGTTAAGTTCAGCCCAAAGCCATCCTGGCCCAGCCCGCAGTCATCCCACAGCTTTAGGCTGGACTAGGGTGGCCTTCAGACTGGGCCTGAGGGCTTTGGGCTGAGCCGGGGTAGCTTTGGGCTGGGCCGGGGTTGCTTCGTGCTGGGCTGGGGTGGCTTCAGGCTGGGCTTTGGGGCTTCAGGCTGGGCTTTGGGGCTTTAGGCTGGGCTTTTGGACTTCAGGTTTTTGCTGGGAGGGCATTGGGCTGGGGCTGGATGACTTCGGGCTGGGCCGGGATGGCATCGGGCTGGGCCGGGATGGCTTCGGGCTGGGGTTTTGGGGTTTGGGCATAGCTGGGAGGGCATTGAGCTTGGCTTGGATGGCTTCGGGCTGAACCGGGATGACTTCGGGCTGAACCGAGATGGCCAAGTTTGTTAGGTTTTTTATCCTGATTAAACCTGCATGGGCCTGACCAGACTTTTTGAACCCCATGTCTCAAAAACAGCCCTAGAAGTGCAGGTTGTCAGGGAGGCAATTCTGGCAGAGTGGCCCACCTTGCCTTAGCGGCTCATATGGTGACTGGTGCAGCCAGTCTTGCCACAGTATCATGTTATACACATTAATGAATAATAAAATTAGCTATATCTGACATCAGCAGTTATATTAGAGAAGTCATTGTCTCCACCCCTTCCATGCCTGTAAGTTTGTTTTTATGTTGGGGTATTTTGGTGCTATATTGACCCACATATTTCCCACGTTGTGGCAGAAAGTCTTTCTACCAATATAATCAAATTAACCTGTATTTATATGGCGAATAAAATACGTTGAGACAGAATAATATTATGTTATAGTAAAACTTTATTAATTTAAACGTACAGTTTTGTTTGATGGCGAGGATTACCAAATTTAACGAAACTCCCTTTAAAATTGACCTTTTGACCTCTGTTGACCTACTTACTAAATTAAAATACATAACTCATGTACCACTGTGTAGAACTCACCAAGACCTACATTTTGAGGGGTAACTTGTATCGTCAATTCGAGGGGGAGGTGCACGGTGGGTCCCCCTGGCCCATGGACTACTACCTTTGAATTGAATGCGCAGTCATATGTATGTGTATATATATATCCTCCTTAAACCCGTAATAGGGCGACCGGATGTGGGTAAAAAAGGCGTATTAGGGCGACCGGCCGTATTAGGGCGACCGGCTATCGGTCGCCCTAATGATAAGTGCTTCAAAAACCATCTTTTTTAGGTCAAAAACCATTTTTATTAGGTTCTTAACCATTTTTATTAGGGCACGCACCATTTTCGTCTAGGTTGCAAAAAAAGTTTTTATAGAGATTTTGAGGAGAAAATTAGTGTCAACTCATGACCTTTTCCCCGCCAAATTTGAAGATTTAGTGGTCTCTGTAAGCTCTCTACCCAAAACGGTCGCCCTAATACGGGAAAAACAATTATATATATATATATATATATATATATATATATGTATACGTTTAATCAAAAAAAGAGCTAAGCATCACAGTTTGTCATCCAAAAGTCGATCTGATGCAAAATAAATGTTTACAATTGATTCAGAATCACGAAAAACCTCTCATTTGAAACCCACAAGATGGTTGATATAATATTTGAATTTTTCAATATTTTCGGATTAATAGTTCCTGGTACCCCAACTTTAAAGAGCTGTCACGGGTTTTCCTAGGGGAGTTGAATTTCAACTTTTTAGTAGATGTTACTAGACACCTTGAATAACAATTTGGTGAAGAAATAATTTGGTAAGGATTTAGTTCCCAGATTTCGGCAATATTCCCTGACTACTGGCAATCTCGAGCTCAACAAAAACCACCCCCGTTTACACATTTATGTATAATTTTACGTTCAATTTCCCATAGGGTCCAAGTTGACTTGGGACCGAGTTGACTTGGGACCGAGTTGACTTGGGACCGAGTTGACTTGGGACCGAGTTGACTTGGGACCGAGTTGACTTGGGACCGAGTTGACTTGGGACCGAGTTGACCCGGGACCGAGTTGACCCGGGACCGAGTTCACTTGGGACCAAGTTGACTCGAAATCCTGTAAATGGCTTACTTTTGAAATCTGGCTTAATATACTGTCGCCTATTACAGCCCTGCTGCAAGGCTGTACGAAAATGCCTGACGTCGAAACTGCCGAAATCCGAGATAGTTTGACTGCAAATATCGTCCGAAGTACATCAGACAGATCACTTCACATACACCATTGTAATCCTGAGAGTTTAGTGTAATATAACGGTAAAGCTTACGGAATTGTCAATTTGGCCATCAACGGAGTCTTGAAAAATTGATTCTGAACAACATTCTTATATGGACGAAGCCATCTTGGTCGGGCTCCTTGACTTCCCATAATCGAGAAGCGCCACCATCGTCGGAGCAGATCAGCTAAGATGGCGTCGCCCATAAAAGAACGTTCTTTAGAATATTGTTCCATTTTTCAAGACTCCGTAGATGGCCAAATTGACGATTCCGTAAGCTTTACCGTTATGTTATGAAACACTAAACTCTCAGGATTACAATGGTGTATGTGAAGTGCTCTGTCTGATGTACTTCGGATGATATTTGCAGTCAAACTATCTCGGATTTCGGCAGTTCCGACATCAGGCATTTCCATACTGCCTGCCAGCAGGGCTGTAATGGCGACAGTAATAAGTCGGATTTCAAAAGTGAGCCATTTCAGAGCTGTTTGTAGAGCTAGGCTCGAACTAAGGTTACCTCAGCCCTACTTTATCATGTGGTTATCTGTATTGGGGCTGAGGGAACTTGTCGACATGAACACGATATCTCAAAACATTGAAATCAAAATGTGTCATTTTCTCCCCGTGACACACTAATTCCCCCTGGGAATCACCCAAACCTTGTCAGGCATAACCACTACGCAGGTCCCTGAGGGAAATAACAAGCTACGATAAAGATTCAGCCTACATGTACAATTGCAGCGAAAAAAGAAGGCATGCTGGGTTGTCGGTTCGCTCGGGACAACGGTACGGTCAGGGTTGTTCTAAAACCCCCTCGACCCACGACCCACGACCCACGACCCCTCGACCCCACGACCCCCTCGACTTGCCTTCACGTGCAATTTTTTCACGTGCCCGAACCTGTGTTCACAGCCCGATTACGAATGCGGGCCAGCGCGGCCTAGTTCGAATGAGCCGCGTCGCAGTTATCTGCACCCGCATCGCAAACGTCCGACCAACCGACTGAAGCGCACACCCGACGACATTTTATGTATGAATGAATGTGTGTGTTTGTCGTGAAGTGCCTACGTGGTCATCTGTTGCCACTTTGCCCCATAAAATACACCCATTTCTAAATGTTCTGATGTTTTGTGTTGATATCTGTAGAATAGTCAGTGATGGATGATACAAGTTCCCCATGGAAGGAGTTATCGGCTGAAGTCGAAGCCATCTTAGCTGAAGTATGGACGCAACTTGATGTTGATAAACAGCTCCAGGAAGCGCAGGAAAAGATTGATGAAATAAACAGTAAGTAGGGTAGATGCGGGTATATTCGACCGGTAGGGGAATTCGACCAGTATGAATTAAAAATGTAATAAATATAATAAAAACCACTTTTTGTCATAATTATTATGTTTACTATTTTGTTTAAGTTAAACCCTCGATGGCGATATGGTCAATGATTCAATATACCCCAAGCAATCAAAATAAAATGAGTCTAAAACATGAAATAAAGTAGCTTCGTCATTTAACGTTGTTGCCTTATGGGGTCCAATAAGAAATACGAGCTACTTTGTGACGTCGGTTTGAACGTCTGTCGGGTGGAGTGGTAATTTGTAATGAACCTCGTGTCTTTTTGTATGCTACAGAGTTGACCAGTACAAAATTGCTGGCCAAAATACTGTCCTGGGTTGAAACAATGGTTAGTCGAATACCACATCATTTTATCAAACTGCTGTTTGAGTATTCGACCACGTATCTGCACTTGTGACCGGGCCGAGCACCGCCGCATTGCAATAAAGTTTCGCAACATACACCATTGTGCCAACAAGCTAGGCCTGCCAGAAAACCGGGACCGCTTTTGACTAGACGTCAGCTGAAGCAGTCATTGTGTGGCGTATTTCGTGGCGCTACGGCACGAATATGCCGCGCGCGCATTGCTGACGAGACTGCCTTTAATCAGACTCTGGAGGCAGAACGGAACTTCTGCCGAGCACTGACCTAGTTTGCGTATAGAGCTAGAGCTAGCACGCGCCAATCCTTTTGGCGCGTGCCAGAAGAGTCTGGCCACGTGCCGCCTGGGGTTAATGTATTACATTGTATAACATTGTACATGTATTACTAATTCTTGCTTCCTGTGCGGTGTGCTTATGATGCACACGGGACTTCGTTGTTGTGTTGCGGTATGTTAGCTGTGCAGTAGTAAAAGTTGGAGAGTATATTGAATGATAACTCGGCTTTGTCTTTCTTGTGGAGTCGGAAATCCTGTGACTCTGTCCCTTTTCTGGCATTTAAGTGCGGGAATTGAGGAAATAACACTTGTTAGGCCTACTACAAACAACACACACACACATCTCGGAAAAGAATTCAAAATTTCAAAGCACTGAAAATTTTATTTCATGCGCCTCGCGCAAACGGATCCGAACGGTCCAATATTTTTCATTTCTTATTTTCTTGGCATGCAGGAAAATTATCCTCTGAATATCATTTGTATGTTTCAATAGATGGCAAAAGTGTTTCTAATGCATGCACACACAAGTAGCACGCTATGAAATTGCGCCGATTAGAATAAAATTACCACTCAAGTACGTTTATTTTCGAACAAACAAAGTCCCATTAATACTATGTATTCAGTACAAATACATGTACCACTGGACGAATAACCCAACACAGTAGTCGAATTCCACATCATCTACACCTCATTTTGGTGGTCAAACTGCACATCATTCATCGGTCCTCCAGTTTCGGGCTTGATGCAAATGAAAGGCAGTTACCTAGACTTGCGATTGTCGAAAACTTTTGCCTTGCTTCTCCTCAGACGCAACTGTTATGCTCAAATGAACCTTATCCGGTCGAATACCCCCACTTTTACCCTACCGATATAGCCGGTTGCGTGCTTCACGTGAATATTGTCTGATATACTGACGTACTTTAGGTACATGCACACCAGAAAAGACCACTGTGTAGTGCTGTAACGAAGTCCGCAATTTCGGGTTCAGTTCCTTTCGGTAAAAGTTGGAAAATTTCTTCCCGAAAATGCAGTGAGCGATTTCGTTCTGAAATATTGAATAGCAGATAATTTTTTATGCAATATTTGTTTTCGTAGCAATTTTTGAATTTGTTTTAGCAATCCAGGATTTTTGTATAGCAAATTCAAAATGGATGATTAAACGCTGCATATAAGGGCTTCTTTTGCGAGTTATTTTAAAGACAATAACAATGTTCCTAATATTCACATTTTAAATTTGATGAAAAAATTACCCGAATTACAAGTGTCGAGGCCTACAATAAAGTGACTAGACCTTATAATGCATCGGCGAGTGCATCCTGAGATCTCAGGGAATTTCTACTCTGTAAAGCGACGTGACAATACCCCGAGGAAATATACGCAAATCTGTGGAGCGAGCCGGCTGTTGTCTTGAGCCAACTCACGCCCGAGTCATTTTGATGAAAAGAAACAATTTCTATACTTTCAAGAAATTGTATTGGGTTCCGTTCCTTATGACTGTCCCATTCTTACCAAACTTTCAAACGACGAACCTTATTTACTCCGCAGTTTTTCAAATTAATAACAGGGATGCATGCTGACGAATGTAATGGAACGGATTCCCCAATATGCTTTAAATAGCAGCCAATCGCCGACGCGGACAACGGCCAGCATTACCGAGTACATGTATCACATACATGCACGGTGTTTACAATCTGCGCGCGTTACATTTGAATGCCTGCAATCGTGTTGCAATGCACTGCAAGCGTCCTGATTGGTCCAGCAGAGGCGACAAGATTTCTGTCGCTAGTCCCACCGCCAAATGGGGCCTTTTTCAACAGGGCCACTGTACGCAGGAGTTGGGGAGTGCGTTAAAGGGGCAATGTTGCAAGAGGATGCGGCGAGTGCAGATTTGATGAAACAATTCAACATTTTTGAGTGGGAAAATTTTGACATTTTTTGAGGAAACACTTTTACTACAGTTACTGAATTC
The DNA here is from genome assembly GCA_037783545.1 of Henricia sp. BOLD:AAB3569. NCBI lineage: Eukaryota > Metazoa > Echinodermata > Asteroidea > Spinulosida > Echinasteridae > Henricia > Henricia sp. BOLD:AAB3569. The sequence continues at coordinate 129,749 of JBBELK010001011.1, read as the reverse complement.
TTTCCCATACCGCGCCCATTGGCCTAGGCCTCAGTCTTCCGGGATCCCGGGATCCCGGCATGGTCTATTCCCCGTACGCTGCATGCAGAGCTAATAAGTGGCAGGCTCGACACGGCCAGTCATTGTCGGTAGCCGTTGAACGTTCCACTTTCAAAATATTCTCATTTCGAAAATACATTTTTACACAAAAATGACGATCGAGTAAAACACGTTCGCTGCGATCATTCCTCCATGCTGGGATGCACGAAAAAAACGATTATGAAAAAACGATCATGAAGCTCACAGGTGCTTTGAAACGGGCATTGTCATGTCACTAATCATAAGGCCCTTATAATTTTTCTCTCATTCCAAGTTTAGTTGCTATTAAAACTCTAATGGAAAATATTTGCTGCTTTCCAAACAGATGGCCACAGTGAAATCGGTGAGATGTTGGATGGCATTGAGCAGGGATTACTTGATATGGACAGTGAGCTGCATCCAACAGACGAAAATGGACAAAGTATAAGTATGTCATTGTCAAATCTATCTGGTACTGAAACCAATGATTCCTTAAAGTAGACGTGATCAGGGGAGGATTTAACAAAGACTTGCGACGGGTCGTAAGTGCCCAAATCAATCGCAACTCGCCGAGTTTACGATGAATTTCATTGTTGCATTTTACAAAACACTTACGACTTGTACATGTTGCAATTTGTTGGCAGAACCGCTTCGCAGCGCTGTGGCAGAACCCTTCGCAAAGTTGCGATTACCTGTTTGGTAGTTGTAACTCTGCGTAGGGTTCATCAGTTTTTCTTTTAAAAAAAATGGATTTTACTCTAACCTGACAATCGTATAGACGAATCCCAAATTAACCAATTTGAGACCGGTCTGCACACTTCCGTTGCCTAACACGAAGAGCCTCTTTATCAAACCCGGAAGTGAACTAATGTACGCACGAGAATGCACAATAAGTCCTACATGCCACGCAGAACAGCACACGTACACACTCGGTCACTGTACAATACTGTACTTGTATTGAACGCATACTGCCGACTTGACACGAAGAGCCTCCGTTTCAATGCGGAAGCGCGCAGAATGGGTTAATGGGAAATTCGCCTATTAAATGCCTCCACAAAATACTATTTATGGGATAAAACGAGAAATTTGCAATCTCTAGTTTGGATGTGGAAGCAAAAAGGTTGCAATCACTGCACTGCTTTTTGTAACTGGGTAAAATTAGTTTAATACAAATAGTAGTATGTAAATGGGGGCTCCTGACACAAGCCACTAAATCGACTCGCATCACCCTCCTTTTCCCACACTAATCATGTCCAAAAATAATGACATTTTTAAAAAACTTTTATTTAAAATTATAGTTGCTATATATAAATATGGAAATTGAACTCGAAACTAAATATTGTTCCACGTGCCACGTGCTCAAAGACATGGAACGTTTTAAAATTAAAGTTAATGGAATAAGAACTAAAAACTGCGATAAATGCTTGGAATTATTAACGTTGCGTAGAAATAAATATAAATGTATTCACGGTAAACAGAGAACCAAATGTAAAGAGTGCAACGGCGTTAGAGTATGTAATATCTGTAAAGAAAAATACCATAGCGAGTAAAATCAATCTTTCAAAATTGGCGCGCTAGGAATTACGCGTAAATCTTCATAAGCGGGCGGACCTTCGTCGGTCCGCCCGCTCTTTTTTACGTCTATTGTAAATTTGAATTCAAAAGTTTTCCTATAAGATCCTTTTTTTCTTTAGCTAATCTTTCCGCGACTCGTTTTTCGACCTCGGTCTCGTCAACGCTTTTATTTTCTTTGGATCTATACTTTTTCTTTAGCGAGTCTGACATTTCATGAAATTTGGTCAGCTCGTTATTAATCAGAGCAAATTCTTCGTGACTAATTTTACCGTCGTTTATGGCGTGGCTGATTAAATCTTCTATAGTGTTTAGTTTAGACATTGCGAGCACTCTTATTTCGTCGTGCTTTTTAGACTTTGACTTTACTTTACGGCTAAAGTACTTTAACCCGAGAGCGCACGCTACGGTGCCGAGCGCAATACCTTCAAATATAAATCCTAAAGGCGCCGAAATGACACCGGCGATCGCCGCTATGCCAACTGCTCCGCTAACGGCGGAAGTGGCTTCGGCAAATGTTTCACCCCACGTCAATACCGCGTTCACCTTTTTATACTTGTTATAAAGCCCCGCCCGTTTATCTCTCTCTCTAACAATCTCTTTCTTTACTCCGTCGATTTTTGATAGCCTGTAAGAGGTATTGTCTACAATTACCTCGTCGTCAATCTGTAGAGTCGGTAATACCGCGGGTTCTACCGGCAGATTTGGATAAATTTTTTGCTCTCTGGGTTCAGGCACTCTCGCTTCCATTTTACTTTAACTAACTTTATTATTAAATAATTTCAATATTTAAAACCAGTTTTAAATGTTCGTCTACAATCAGGCACTCGTTACAATCTTTTACCTGAAATTTAAACTCGTTAATTATACCGTTATTTAAATTAACGCCGGGTTTTGTCGTATAGTCCTTAGCCGCTACTTGGTTATAATAATTGCGATCGACGTTGCTCAGAGGTAAGCTACCCAAAATCGTGCTCGGATTTCCGTTGTAAAAGTTTTCGTTCATAGAAATTTGTTCGCAATAGATCATTATTGCCCCTACGGTATCTCTTATCGGGTAACTGATGTGCAGACCGTAAGCTATCCAGCCTCTAGACAGGCCTAATATCTCTCCAATTTTATTTAATCTAATGGCGCGTTTTGGACTTACTGAAGTGTATAATTTATGGGCGCTCGGATACCACGAAAACTGTAACCCTTCTATGTCTAGGTAATTAATTTCTCTAATGATTTCACTAACGTCGTATATGCCGGGGTCCATGTGGTGATTCATAACGTTAGATCTCTTCGAATTGCTTCCTACGTCGGCCCATTGAACGTTAGTTCTCTCTCTGATGTTAAAAAATCTCAAGGGCATGCTGGCGCTCAACAACTTTATCTTTTTGATACCGTCAGAGTTGTCTATGGGACTATGCAACTGAAACGTTACGTCTGATTTTTTTATTACAAAGGTGTGATTCATTTTATCAATGGCAATTACTATTTTAATTATCTAACTTTTTATTGTACATCGACGCATAAGACCAAGTCTATTTTATCGGTCGACATCTCGCAACCTCTGCAATCTTTTATCTCAAACTCAATCTCGTTAATTACTCCATTTATCAAAGGAATTCCATCATTTTCTGTGTAATTATTGGCGACGGCTTGACCGTAATCGTGCGTGTGTAAAAAAGTTGCCGGTATCACTCCCAACAGAGTGCTATTTTCGCCGTTAAAAAAGTTGTTTTGCGTATTAATTTGTTTACAATAAACATTTACGGCTCCGGGGCTTTCGCCGATTGATGGTTTTACGATTATGGACCTTGTACTGTCGGTTGAAAATAAAACGGTTTCATCCGTTAATCCAACTATTTTAGCAATTTTAGTGAAATTTATAAGACGCAAACGCTCTATCTGTATTTTTTAGATAACTGTCATCTAATATATCAAACTTTAACCACCCCAAATTGTGAATGGTATAATATCTAGGAGGCATTAAAATTGGTCTTATACTAGTGGAAATATGTTTTTGTCCATCGCTACCGGGGGCCCAAGTCCCCCAATCGATCGTCGTGTATTTTTTAATATTGAAAAATATCCTAACGCGCACGCTGGCACTCAATAGCTTAATGTTTTTACATCTAATGGCGCAACTATTATCGATCGGCGAGCTTAGTTGGAAAGTTTGATTTCTACTCCTGATGAGAAAAGTGTGTTTCATTTTATTAACATGTATACGTTTTTAATTGCTAATATCGACGCATAATATCAATTTTAAATCATTGATCATGAGTTCTTCACCTCTATAATCTTTTAATTCAAAAGTCAACTCGTCGATTACGCCGTTTTTTAAAGGAATCCCGGTATTGTCCGTAAAGTTTTTTGTGATTTCTCTAGTATAATTTTGTTTGTAAGATACGGGAGTTTGTACGAACCCCAACAAATTGCTGGGATGGCCGTTATTAAAGTTTTTTTTAGTATTAATCTGATTACAATAAATGTTAATGAAATTAGGGTTTTTCCCAATTAGTGGCGTTATAGTCTTGGTCAATTTATGGAGGATGGGGGCATAACGCTGTACACCCTCTAAAGCCTCAAGGTTGGTTATAACAAACCTAGGCTCAAGTAAATTAGTAACTGGTCCAAACGCCATAATGTATCCGGCTTCCGCTTCTATTTTTAAATCACCATTTTTTAAAATACTGAAACTTATCCAATCTAGAATGGAAGAGTTAAACACATCAATTAAACTTTGTAATGAATAATAGCCAGGTTCAAATATTATCTCGCTCCAAGCGTCGCCGCCGTGCTTCCATTGAACAACTAATTGTTCTTCAATATTATGAAACATTGTATGTACATGCTAACGCCCAAAAGCCTAATTTGTTTACGTGAGCAACCAAAACTATTGTCAATCGGCGGGTTTAATTGGAAGGTGTGATTTTTACTCGTTATAAGAAAGGTGTGTTTCATTTTACTAGTAATGTATACATTTTTAATTACTAATATCGACGCACAATATCAATTTTATACACATTAGCAAAAAAAGTGTTTTTATGATTTATAATAGTATCTAATTATATATTAAAATAAAGTTATGACCGACTGGTTGGGTAGAAAAGGGGCGGATGAAGTAAACGACTTTTTACACATTATTGGGCCAGACAAGAAACGTTATTGGGAGGCTAAACAAATTGAAGAAGCGAGCAAACAAAGTATAGCAGTGGCTGCGGCAGTTTATAAAACAACTGCCCACAAAATAAATATACCCACATAAATTAACGTTTTAACAATTTCTACTAGCGTCCAGCTTAATTTTATTGCAAAGTTTACAAATTTGACGGACGCGTACTTGATACCAGAATTTGCGGTAGATAGCGACGAAATATATGCGATAGGTGGGTGAGCGAGCCGATGAGTTTTTATCAAAACCAACTAAATTTTGCTATATGGTGTGCCACGAGTGGGTGTGGGTTTGGCAAAGATTTTTTAAAATCTTCAACCCACTAGTATCTAGTATATTTAACTTTCACTTGTATTATCAAACTCGTAGAATTTTAAACGAGATGGAAGTTGCTCTACCCGGAGAAGGCATATTTAATCTGATAAATAATCAGTACAGTAAAGGGGGTCATACTAAAATCAAACTAGAATTTGGAGCTCCATCTGACTCGGCGATTATTCAGAGTAGAGACAAACGATCAAACGGATTAGGAAGCGCTTACATTGCATACATGCCCATGCCTGGCAAAGATTACGATACTGGTTTTATGCCAATTACATATTCGGTACGCAAAAATTTTCCCACCCAACTTAGAGCTATGAGCTTTTTAATTAAAGATAATAAAGACCCAGTTGGAGTTGTAAGTGCGTTTATAATAACAAATTTAAAACAAGATGGTATAGTGCGCGATGCGTGGAAAGATTTTATACCGGCAAATAGCGTATTTACAAGCATAGGGGTTGTAAAAATAAACGCAAGTATACGGGCTTATGTTTACGCGTTACTGGGGGCTCAAGCCCAAACAAAAACTAGCGTATTATCACCGAGTACCGGACTTGACGCACAGAGGCAATTTAACATTATAGTCGAAGACTTAATAAACTCTCCGGAAGATTTAGAAACTAGCATAAATCAGTTTCAAGACTCGTTGCAGTATGCGAAGACTCCACTTAATTTCGTCTTAAAACCAAGGTTGTATCTTATACCTTCCGATATGGACTTGTTAGTAGGTGTACACGACGGATACAACAACAACCTACAGATTGCAACTAAAAATTTACAGACTGGGGTTAATCAAAATTTAAACCAACAACCTGGCGACGTTGATAGTGAAAGTGAGTTTAAAAGCGCCGCGCCGCGCCGTCGACGATACCTCAACCGTTAGACATGAGTAGCGAGTATCTGTCTTCTCTAATAAATAGCATGGACCCAGGTGAATTCCAGAGTATACCTATGCCACAACCAAAACCAAAACCGAAAACAGATGTCGGTGAATTTCAGAGTATACCTATATCACGACCGAACCCAAAACCAAAAATTGCCGATTACTACGAAGCTAAATCGGAGGCGCTAAAATCCGAACCGGTACCGAGAGTTAATAATATAGAACGTGTAATTACCCCTAAAATTGATCAAGACGAAACGCCATTTGTCGATAAAGTTAAACTAGACGACGTTTTGGTATCCGGCGACCACGAAGAAGAAAAGACCTCTTTAATAGTTGGATATTTAGCTATTGCTGGAATGGGTTATTTGATTTATAAAGTAGTCTATTAAAACGTAAAATGACGTGAAAATGGGGCAACTCGGCTAAGCGCTTAGCCGAGTTGCCCCATTTTCACGTCACGGTTTTTAAATTCTCTTTTGCACGTAAACAAATATCAACAGCGCAACGCCGCTAATCATAGCCCATACGTTTTGAGCCAATAGCCCCGTAAACTTGCTCAGTAGATTAAATACCCAACTGGCTAGGCCCCCTAATATCGCCGGTAATGCGGCTAACGCTTTAACCCCCAGCTTCTTGAACAAATTTGCCAAGTTTTCTAGTTGGCGTTTTATCCAGTCTGTAACGTTCTTTGGTTTAGTGCCCGGAGTGACTGGCTTGTCCGGCGTGACTGACCCCCCACTACCACCCCCAGCCGCTGTAGCTGTGCCTCTTACTCCAGCTACTAAGCTAGCTATTAGCGCGCTTATCGCTAAAGAAAAAGCGGCTAGAATGCTTACGACCGTGACGCCCTGTTCTCTAAATAGAGTTCTAACTTTATCCGCTAGAGTCTTATCATCAGTCAGCATTCGATTAACCGTTTCTTTTATTCTACTCATTTGATTTCTTAACGACTCTGTATTTACGCTCGACGCTTCTATCCTACCTGCTCTTTCAATGTACAAATCTTGTACAACACCTTTTAATCTGGCAACTTCTTCTTCGTTTTTGGCTTCTACGGCTTCTGTTAATTCTGCATTTATTGCCGCTATGTCGTCGTCTACTTGCTCTAATTCTAATAAATTTGATTCTAAATTACCGCGAAAAGTCTGCATCTTTTCGTCAAGTGCCTCTAGCTCTCTCTGAGAGTATTTTAATCTATCTGTTTGAACGCCGGTGTCCGCCTGATCGACTGATTCTTGAATACCTTCTGTAGTCGTCACTTTGTCACCCCGTTCATCACTAAAAGAAGTTTCTTCAATGCCATCTGGGCCAGCCATCGCAATCATGTCATCAAATGAGTTATTTACCTTGTCAAATTTACTTGACTCTCTGGGTAAAAATAAATCTTTATTAATCGTTCTGTAAAATTCTTTCGACCTATCTATTAGTTCTTGAGGAGTAGTGCCGTTTACATCGGTTTCTACAATACTTGGCGCATTCATTACAAATCTACTTTCTTCATCCGTGATGCCCAGGGCCCTAGCAAAACCTTCAAAGTTCTTATTTTTATACGCTTCAAATAGTTGGTGGGGCGTAATTATAAGAGGTTCCCCGCCGCGTTCGGTAATGCGATACATATTTCCTTGCCAAATGGCATCTATACTTTTGTCTTTATTAACTTCAAGCTCCATGTCTGGGTCGGGGGGATATTGCGTTCAATCATCATCTTCAGTTTCTCTTAATGTTACGTCTACCGAGTCTGATGTTACGTTTAGATCAGGCTGCTCGGATTGCATAGGCTGTATAGTAGATTTTGATGGGTTTACTTCGACGCCCAATCCAGTACGAATAAAATCGGTACCGTGATAAGTTTTAAGAGTATTTTTGGTATACAAATTTTTATCATTTTTTGTTAACGGGATGTCTTTTCTACCCCACTTTAAGTATAGTTTGCCATCTTTTTTATACTTAAATTTATCATAGTCGATTATAAGCGGTTTATCTTCGCCGGCAATTTTATCGTAAAATGAATCTACTTGGTAGTTTCTTAATTCTATAGAAACGCGACTAAACGTCTGACTAGGTGTTTCAGTCGGCTGTTTCAGTCTGTCTAACCGCCCTTGTAGTCCTGGCGCTAGATCATCAATGATCAAGATTGCCATCGTCACCAAATTCATATTCTTGATCTTGTGCCTCGGCCACTTTTGGGTCTGAGACGTCCATGGGGTCAAATGCACCTTCTTCCGCAGCCATTCTTATTTGTTAATACAGCTTAAATTTATTAATAACATTTTAAAATCATTTTTTAAACCGAATTCATTACGTTTGGTGGTAATATGCCCTTGGTAGTCAACCAACTCTTTGTAAAGTTGGCAGAAGTCACGAGTGCAGTTAGCTTAAAGGCGTCCATCAAGTCTACCTTATCTATGTCTACGGATTTCATACCAAACAACTTTTTGCCCACCATGGCGTAGCCAATCGTCAATGCAGACAATACCGTCGAGTGATAAACTGTGTTTGCTATCGTTTTTTCATTCATATTTATTTATAATTATATGCTATAATATTTAAATCATTTTTTTAATCTTCCATGTCTCGTAATTCTGGTAGGTTAGAGTCAACGGGGACATCTCTGACGACTTTTGGTTTAACTTTCTCGTTAGAGTAGCTCGCAACATTTTTACTAGCGACTAATTTAAATACATATATCGACGCCCCAACGCCTATTACAGCCGCCAATGCGTACCACTCGTAGTTGTTACCACCGCTTTCCGCCGTCGTACTATCGGAGACCTTTAGTTCATTAGCCGCCTCTCTCAACTTGGCGTTTTGCGCTTTAATTTGTTTGTTGTGCGCGGCGAGCTTCTTGCCGAGTTCTACTCGTTTAGGATCTTTTTGTTTAGTAGCGGTGATCTTTTTGACTTTAGGTTCTGGTTTGACTTCTTCTACGTTACCGGTTTCTTCGACTTTGCTATCTATAGCACTATCCATTTTATTATAACTATATTATAATTTAATTAAAATCAATTTTCTTCGTCTTCTTTCGATTGCAATTCATTTACAGTTTCAACTGCAGTTTCATTTTCGGCTTCTACAACTTCAACGTGACTAGCCGTAATTAAAAACGCGGTCAACGGGCCGACCAAGTGTCCGTAATTGAAGTAAACCCCGCTAAGCAATCTGCTAACGCTCGAGTTTACCGCCGGATTCGTCTCTAATTCAACGTGCAGCTTGGTCTCGTCGTCCAAGTTTAATCTTAATTTGCCTATCCCGAATTTGGGCAACGCAAATTTTACAATCTTGGTAAAGGCCGTAATTATCGGCAACCCGAGCCCTTTTATCATCTCCGCTCCAATCTTTTTTTCGTATAATTGTTCGAGTTTAGTCAGCGTCTCGTCGTTCATAGCCTCGACTTCCTTTTGCGAGTAGTCTTTACCGAGGTACGATTTAGCTTTACCCGCGGCGACGACTTCCAACATTTTGCTCTTCAAATCCGGCTTTCCTTCCCTCATTACGCTCGCCAATTCCATTTTAGTTTTAAATATAGACGCTATTTTATTATATAGATTTTTTACATAAGTTAATTTGCCGTTTAACTTGAACAACTGATAAGTAATTGCAGATAGCAACGTCAATACACCTATCCGATATAAAGAGTTTATTGCGTTACAACTGTCCATGATCTATAATACCAAACGCAGTTATTTACAACGAAAAACGTAATTATTTATCATGTTTATAATACGCTATACGTTACCGGTGGATCGGTCTTCAATATCAATTTTGTAAACTTTATATTCTTCAACTCGTACTCTATCCCTTGTAATTTTTCTCTGGGTACTCTATTTTCCTTCATACACTGGTTAAAAGATCCCTCGTCCTTGCAATAAAACATGGCTATCCACTCGTCTGTCTGCGCTCTAAAATCTTTTAGCACGCTGTTGTATTTTTGTGTAAGCAACCAGCAAGAGTGATTGTCGTGTCGCCCGCTCATTGCCAAATTTGACAACTCGCAATTTTCGCAGTCTTTCAGACTCTTGCGGTATTTTAGGTCTTGTCGAGCGCTGCAGTCGTCGATGATAAACAGCGTGTGAAATCCCTTTAAAACGCTTCTGTATGAGCAGAGTGCCTGATTTAAATCTAATCTGTCCAAGTCGTTTAGCACCACGCACTCGTCGCTCGTTATCCACTCGTAATTGTAGTAGGTCTTGTTTTTATACACGGTCGGGCACAGAATTACTACGTATTCAAAGTTGTCTTTATACGCGCCCGACAGCAAATCTAAAATAAACTTTGTCTTGCCAGATTTCGTTCTTCCGCATATCAACGCGCAGTGGGGTTCTGTCGGTAGTTTCATTTTAATATTGAAGACTATTAAATCTACCCTCTCTAATTACTAACTGCGAGTCCATAACCAAATAGATATAACACTTTAATTGGCCGGTCGTCTCGTCGGCCGACGTAAGCTCAATCTGGATACCGCCGCCGTGAGAGCCAATGTGCCTGCCGCTTCCGTGAGCCGAGTTGTCGTCGGAAGTCCTGAAATCTAGCCAAAGGGCGTATTTGTCGGTAAGGTACTTGGCCATCGTAATAGGAATCATTTCTGCGTATTTCGACACGGCCGACGGCACATGCGTCCCAGGGTCGTCTACAAAGTACTTGCAAATCTCGCCAAAGTGTTGATCGCGCCTAAACTCTGGAACGTACAACGCTTCCGGCATTCCCTCGACTTGAACTTTTACTTTAGTCAAGTCTGGGTTATAACTGTTTTGCGGGTTCTTGTCGGTCAAGTCCTTGAAAATTAAAAACACCCCCTTTAAGCTCTTTACGTTGGTGTTGATGTTGAGAGTCCACGCGTTGTCAGTTTTATTTAGAATCTTTTCGTATTGGCGATGTACTCTGTCGAAATAAAAAGAAACTCCGCTCTTGTACCTGCTTTTAATTTGACTAGCTAGTCTAGAATCATTTATTACTTCGTACTGCAATTTCAAGTGAGTAATCTTGTAAGTCGCGGCGTCGTCTGTAGACTTTACGACTCTAGCGTGATCGTTCCACTTTATGGCAAACGACAGTTTACCCTCTAATCCACTCGGGTAAAACGGGTGATGGTCGGTTAAAATTCCAATGTCTAACGGAATGGCGTAAAACTTGCCGTAAGCGTTCGCCACCGCCACGTCGCCCTTGTTTGTTTTTACCGCGTCGTCGGCTTCCGTCCTGAGTTTAGTTACGTTTTCTTTTTCAATACCAAAAAGGCTCAAATTATTTTGGTGATGAGTCGATATCCAGTGATCTTTATAAGACTGATAGACGTCGTAATCGTCCAAGTTGTAAATCTCGTTGCCGTTCATAGAAATTCGCATCTGCTTTACTATATTGCGAGACACGTTGTTGTAAAGAGTTTTGTTATCGTCCGTATCGCTATTTAATACTATTCTAAATATCAACAATGCCGTCCCCGGAATCAACACGTCGTCGTTGGTTAATTTGGGAAAATCTAGATTAAAAGTACTGCCGGCGCTCGCGGTCTCGGCAGACACCTCGGAACAAATTAATCTTCTCTGGCCTTTAATAGAATTTGGGTTTTTGATTTCTCTGTAAGGATCAATTTTCTCTCCAAAGTGTCTATTCATCTTTATTTTAATATATAAAAGTGATAATTTTATATTTAAATTTTTATCGCTTTAATTAAAATGGTGTCGATAGCGATAATGCTTGGTGGAGCCGTAGTTAACGCTCTTGCATTTACTGGATCAAATTTCTTGTTTTCTAAACTCGGTAAAGACGACGGAGAACTTAAACGACACGACTTGGCGTTAGAACAACTTACTATCGCTAAGCAGCAATTTGAAAAGAGCCGCTTAAAATATTTGGATTACTTAAACGACCGGCTCAAAAAAGAAGCCCACACTCAGCGTACTTTTAGCGACGTCGACGAGGCGCTGTACGAGTACAACCAGCTCACCGGCGCAGATAACAAAATGCCGGTAGGATTATCTCGCGAGCCGAAATTGTCCGACTTTTACACCAAACCAGAACACGTAAAAGATAGAGAGCTAGTATTTATCGTGGGCGGTCTGGGTTTACTGACATTTTTGGTTTACAAATATATCTAAATTAAATAAAAAGACTATGAACGACGAGAAATTTCGTAAGTTGTATTACGGGCCGAGGGGGTACTGGAAGGGCGATGGTGCGGTTAAAAATTTAGCTAAAAAAGCAAAGACGAGTGAATCGGAATCTAGAAATTGGTTGCGCAAACAAGCAATGTGGCAAATTTATCTGCCCCCTCCGACGTATATACCTAGACCTACTACTTTAAATTCTAGTTACGGAATACCAAACGTCGTGCATCAGGCCGACCTGTTGTTTTTACCCTACGACAAATCCAAGTCTAAAACTTTTAAATACGCGTTGACGGTCGTGGACGTCGCGAGTAGATATAAAGAAGCCGAGCCTCTAACTTCTAAGACCGCGGATCAAGTTACCGACGCCATCAACAAAATTTACGGGCGATCACCTTTGACGTGGCCAAAGATTATTAAAGTAGATCCGGGTAGAGAGTTTATGGGTAGTTTTAGCGCGCTCATGAATAAAAATGGCGTTATAGTACAACGCGGCATACCCGGCTTACATCGAGCCCAGGGTATAGTAGAGAGATTCAACAGGTCATTAGCCGAGGTATTATTTGGCCATCAATACTCGAAAGAAATGCTAGACCCAAAGTCTAGAAATACAGAGTGGGTAAAGAGACTGCCCGACGTAATCAAAGCTATGAATGACGAGGTAACTCGTTTAATCGGTAAGAAGCCTATAGACGCCATTAAATTGAAGCGAGTCGAGCAGACGCCCGCAGCACCCGGCGTTAAAGAGACGCCGTTAAAAATTGGTAAAGATTTAGTCACCTATATGTATCAGCCGGGTGAATCAGAGGGTGGCGAAAGGAGGCGCGCGACAGATCCCATATGGTCTCTTTCAACGTTTACGATCAAAGAGTACACGCGCACGCGCGGTCAACCAATCTTGTATTATTTAAACGACCCCGCTCCAAAGAGGTCTTTTGTGCGACAAGAGCTTCAAGTAGTGCCAGCGGGCACGGAGCTGCCACCTGTAGAGTAGTGTCCGTAAGCTAGTGTATTTATGCCGTCGTTTAAAAGAAATCTCTTTGTATCCAGAGGCGAAATTGCTAACTTGTTTTGAGTGATTGAGTAAATTTGATGTTTTTCGCTCTTTAAAATGTTTTGTTTTTCGTAAACCAGAGTAGATTTAAATAGAGATTTTTTGTACGAGTCTAGCGTCAGGTTGTCTCTGACCACCGCCCTTTTAATGCCTTTTGCCTTTTTGATGACGTCTCGCTCCGTCTGAATGGCGTACAATTTCGGTCTGATGCACACCTCCTCTATAATCTGTTTGCCCGCGACCTCGTCTTTAAATTTGCCTATGACCTTTTTATTAGAGTCGTCGTACAGCTCGTGATCTTCCGGATAATTTGAAAAGTCGTACAAGTGCTTATACTTGGCCATATCGGCGTACACGTCGTCGGTTTTAATTTCCAAGAGAAGGCTGTCGGTGTCGGTATACACTAGACTCGCGTTATCTTTGTACTTGCTCTTCAAATGATTGTAATAAAAGTCGTACATTAACGTCTTCGACGAGTCGAGGATAGTCATGCCGCAGTAGATTGGCTTGTCCAGTACCGTCTTTGTCCTATACATGTTGACCATTGCCAATTTACAGTCTTCAAAGACGGTAGTAGATTCGTAATTTGGTAACGAGCACATTTTAGAAAGCTTCTTTTCGTCTTCCAATCTGACTAGCTCGGAGTTTAGTCGATTACGCACATTTTCCATCGTCTTGCCAAAGACTGAATTGTTCATCAGCTTAAAAAAGTCTTTTTCAAAATCCGATTTTGATTCCTTGCGTAGCTGAGTGTTTTTGTCGATGTATGACTTCATCCAATCAGTTTGCTTGAACGATAAAATTCTGTGAATCTTGGTCAACTTGATACCGAGGTTGAGATACAGTTTTAGAGTCTGATAGTGAACTACGTATTTGGTTCTATTTTTCAGAGTGCACGTTAATTTGTCCACGTCGGGCGGTGTCAAGTCGTTTTTCTCAATTAGTCGTCGTTGGTAATCCGAAAACCACTCTTGAGAGACGTTCAAGTTTTCTGGAGCTAGAGGATAGTCGTTGTGCTCGTCGTGTAATTCTTTTGGATATTCCAAGTCTACTTACAAAATGTATCCCCTCTCGGATTGAGCTTCTAATATCTTTAGTACGTCTTCCGTAAAGAATTTAATCTTTCTGTCGGTAAGCCATTTAAAGTCGCCGACTGGCAGCGGTTGAGACATTGCCCACCCGTACAGATTATTGGCATCCAAATATTGTATGAACGTGCTCGGTTTTGTTTCGTCGTAATCTTGTAAGTACTTGTTGTTTGCTCTTACGTATCTCTTGGAGCCGACGCTAGAAATTCCACCCCTTATCCCGCGCTCTACAAAAAGATACATGTCGTAATCCGTCAGTAGTTCTAGTTGAGCCTTTGAATGTTTGAGCAGGGCGTCCCAGCTGAGACCCGGCGATGTAAAGTAATTGGCCGGGTCTAACCCGTAGTGCTCTAGGCAGGTCTGTCTAAAGTTTTGGAAAATGTCCGCCAACAACAGCGTGTCGGTCTGTACGTACAGGTCGTGATATTCCCCCATATTAGAGATTTCAAATTCTCGCCAAGCTCTTTGAGCGTGCAGATAGTCCTCGTCGGATACGTTACCGTTGTTTAACTTGCTGTAGAATTTTGATTTTGGCGGTAATTTAGTCTCTTTAAATTTGTCGAAAGAGTCCATGTACTCGTAAGGATAAACACCCTTTTTCAAGATCAACTTGAATTTTTCTTCGTCTTGAGTCAGAGTTTTGAGCAAGTTAAATTGCTTGCTGGGGCATATTTTACTCAGCTTATCTAGCGAGCTAGCTAAAAAGTGAAACGAGTCGACAAATCTCAGTTGACCTAGAGAAAACGAAATGTATTTTTCGGATGTCTTTGGTATACAAAAAATGTCGCCGCTAAATTCAGAAATTCCCTGCATGATCAAGTGCGCGTCGTAATTTTCCAAATTATGAGAAAAGACTGGGATTTTAGTTATTTTTGGTTTGATGGATAGTTTCAAATTACAAGCGTTGTGAGCCGCGCCCCTAAAGTTGCCGGTTATATGACAGTGGTCTCTCACCTTTGAAAAAGACTGAGTTTCCTTTTGACATTTTTCGCACCAGTAGACATCTTTACCATTCCGTTCTATTTTCTTTGACTTTGGTAACTCGCACGTGCACTTTGATGGATCTAGTTGCCTGATTGGGTACTCGCAAATCCAACAATTTTTTGAAGCGTTAAATTTAGTCTCGTCTTCTTTCGTGTAAATCATGTTTTGTGCATTTTCCTTTTCAAAAAGTTTGTTTATGGCAGCTTCTTCTACTTGTAAATTTGCGAGCAATTTTTCGACCGCGTTTTCACCTCTATAATATTTTTTACTGAGTAGGTACCCGTCGTGTCTTACTACTACGTACGACCACCCGCAAGCCACGTGTTTTTGAGTTTTGATAGTAGCGTTGCCCGCTTTTTCTTCGTGAGGCACGATGAGAGATTCAAAGTCTGCGTAAATTACAAACGGAGTCGGCATTTTATGCCGAGTGTTTTTAAATTTGATGACGTCTCGTCTGCGATTATATCTACCCGGTATCTAGTTCAGTAGATGGCATGACTATTCTGCTAGCCTTTTGTTTAACGCCGCGGCAATCAATTGTATGCTTGTCTAATATCGTCTGACTGCTAAAATGCTGCAGACAGCGAGGGCAAACGGGCTTCTTTTGTTTATGTTTGGTCTCGCTGAATAATAGTTTATCTATATTTTTTATCCAGCAGTAATGATTTTTATCGCCGTCCGAGTATAGCATGAGGTTAATGACCTCACCCGACTCGCTTTCCGTAATGTATAGCGGGTATATGCCATTCTTTTCGTCGTAACCAAACACGTTAATATTTATGTCGTTTTGTTTTTCAATCTTGTATATTTGACTTATCGGAGTCGGAAAAGTTATACCTCTAAAATTTAGTCCGTCGTCTTCTTTATAAATTGACGTGAGATTTAGATTAACTCTGCATTTTAACTTCTTGGTATCTTCATCTATAAATTTGTCTTTAAATTTCCCTAGTGCTACTCTTAACGTCCATCTGATACACCTATCGTCATCGTTTTTCACGTTAACGACGGCCTTTTTATTTTTTATGTAGTCTGGTAATTCTATGTAAGAGCTGCCCCTGATTGGCTTGTATTCCGTAAAGTTTATGTACAGAGTGTTTAGCTTAAACACGGACCACCCGCTCTTTTCAGTTTGAAATTCTTCTAGTTTCGCCTTTAGATTTTCTATAGTATTATTCAACACCTTGCCAATGTCGCTGTTGTTTAAAACGAGTTCATTGCTCGTGCGAAATGTGATTTCTTTTTCTTCAATTTCCCCCTGCGAGTTTAATTTTTTTAGAGTTACGCGTAATCCCAACTGAAAATTGTAATTTAGTTTGGTCCGTATCATTTCAAGCATTTTACCAGAAATTTTATTTCTGTTGTATTTAAAGAAATTGACGTAATCCAAATTCTCGCGACCAATTTTTATTTCGTAATTTTGAATTACGTTGGCAAAGCATTGAGGCACTATCCCCCCAAAATCTATTGGCTTTATGACCCCGCTGTACCGGTATATAGGCCGCCAATCATTTCTTATCGACTCTAAGTAATCGCCCTTTGTATACTTGTTATTTTTACCCGTGGCGTCAACCTTATTTATGTTATACTTGCCGATTAGCGATAGCAGACTCTGTTTAGTTTGTCCTCTAATATTTTTAAATTCATCAGCATATCGCTTGACCGTTTTTATTAGTTGTCTTCTCGTTCCAATTTTCTCACCGACGTCAATTACCGCCGGTAGATTTTCGTCGCTAATAAACTTGGCGAGTCGTTTTTTGTTCCATCCAGAATATCCCGTTGGCTTGTGACCAGTTGCCATATTTATATATAGTAATTATAATTTTAAATAAAAGTTTTTTTAAAATGTCATTTTTTTTTACATGATTAGTGTGAGAAAAAGAGGGTGATGCGAGTCGATTTTGTGGCTTGTGTCAGGAGCCCCCATTTACATACTACTCAAATTGAATTAGGGAAATCTAGATGCAGTGAAAAGCAACTTGGCTCCACTGCGGACCTTCTGCTTAACCCTCCGGGAAGGGACCCTACCAGTTGCCGACTGGCTAATTATGCGTTTTTGTTAATTATTCTGCGTATGAATTTAGTTAAAATCTCATTTTCCATGACTTTATACATTATACGCTTGAGAAACATATTGTAGAATTTGTGTGGCCTGGGTAAGTTCATTCATTCGCTGTATTAGTTACAAGCTACCAAGCCAGCAGTCCCACATGGAAATTCCCCATTGACTGTGCACAAACGGCCTTGTTATAGGGTAATTGATGCAATTGATGGAATTGAGCAATTGGGAACTGGAGTGATGTCTGTCATCTGTTGGGCACGTTCTTTTCAGTCAAGCTTTTTTTTATAGCTTTTTTTAAAGCATATCTAGCTAACGGAGTAAAGGGAGGTTTTGACTGCCCATTTAGCCAACCCCCCACCCCTCCCCTCCCCCCTGCAAACATTCCTGGATCCGCACCTGGTTATCTACAATCTCTACCGGTAGACCGTCCGTAAGAATTTATGCAGAGGTATATGCCCCGTTCATTGAGTTACACACTGCCAGCTGTCGACTGGTACACTCCTGTAACGAGGTACCTGGATCGCCCACGGCGCACCGCAAGGGTTATAACGTGCAGACGTCCTACCAATTGAGCTATGAAGCCAACTGGTGGTCTCGAATCACGGTAGTGCAGTTGTTCCTCACCGATTGGGATTGTCCATCATGTGAGATTCCCCAAACTCGATCATGGACATTTGTCCACATGTCGTATCGAATTAATTCACCTCGGCGGTCCATGGGTTATAATCCCTAAAAATATAATCACTTATTAATACTTAATAATTGGGGCAAGCCCGCCAGGAGTTTGGGCCCGTGTATATCTTAAATGATCTCTGGGAGGGGTGGTTATGTCATTGTAGGGCTTGCTAATAAGCTGTTTTATCTTTTGTTATCACTGTGCTTTATTTGTTGTTATACCCCAGGTTTCCACGGCAACACAGCAGAAATATTGGCCAAAGTAAAGAGTGATTTAGAAAGCCTTCAACTCAAAAAAGAGTAAGAACAAATTTTGCCGTTTCGGCAAAATCAGTCCGATGTACCCAAATACTGCTTGGATTTTGTTGGTGTTTTTGTGATTTAGGGCCCGATAAGTAAGTTGTCAAAATTTGTACAGTTCCACAAAGTGTACGACTTTACACGGGGTTGCAGTAAACAAATATTCAGACATCCTCTTAGGGGGGTAGGTCCTGTCGTTTTTAGACTTATTTTAAGTCTGAGATCGCGTATACTTGCCTGTGCATAACTGGTACAGTATATACACGAAGTCAGACTTGAAATAAATCGATAAACATGACAGGACCTACCCCATTAGACTTTCTTTATCCCATTTAAACTACGTTAATCAAAAACTTTTTATTTTTAATTTTTTGTGAAAAAAAACATCGCGCTGTCAAAAATAGGTAAGGTCGGGAAACTAAAAGTTGAAGTATATTTTTTGGGCCTAACTACCTTTGGTAGGCCTACCGTCTCAAGATTACCGAGGGATGGTAGTTTGCGCCATCGCCCGAATCAAGAGCAGTCAATATTTGTTTTTTATATACCTCATGCGTAGATTCCTGTCATCTGATTGGTTAAAAGTGGGGGCATTGAATCGGCTAGACCCGGTGCGTATATGCCCACCGGGCAATAGTCTTTGCCATGCCCCGGGCATAGTCATTTAGCGGGTTCCGGACGAGCGCATTACATGTGTTAGCATAGCTGTGCACCAACTATGCAGCTGGGCGCTTCACGTAAACATTCATCAGGACGGTAATGGCGGAATCTCGACGTCATTTTGTCGTCTGTCGTAGATGATGAAGTCCTTTAAAGTAAGAGAAGTGGCCTACAGTGAAAACTGTGTCAGGTGAAATGTGCTACTAAAGTGCCAGGTGATTATGCTACAAATGTTTGCTGTAAATATACAACTTTTCCGCCGTAGACCAGCTTCCGAAATCGAAACTCGAAGGACCACTGTCATGACTGTATGATGTATCGTTACTTTTAACCAACCAGATGACAAAAATCTACACATTCGGTATATAAAACAAATATTGACTGCTGTTTATTTGGGTCATGGTTAAGATTATAGGCCCAAGGTGATCTCGAAGCCATGACTATGCCCCTCGGCTTCCGCCTCGGGGCATAGTCATGGCTTCGAGATCACCTTGGGCCTATAATCTTAACCATGCCCCTCATTGCAGTCAATATTTGTATAATATACCTCATACATTTTTATTGTGTTCAATAATTGATATTTCACAGGGGTCGAAATTAGCACTGGTCCTGTGGTCTGAGACCAGTAAAAAATCAGAAGGACCACTAGATCTGTCGAAAATGCTGGTCCGTTGGACCAGTGAAAACTTTCCTGACTCGTGGAAACATTCCCAGATGCCTAATAATTCCTGGGCCCTATTGCATAGGGGTGTTATGGCCGAGCGGTCTAGTACGTCGAACTTAAGTTCCTGTGCTAGTACTAGAATGTAGGTTCGATTCCGGGCCGCGACGGATTATGGCACCTGTGCCCTTGAGCAAGGCACTTAACCACAACCACACTTGCTCCCATTCCTGTAATTGGCGGTCCCTCCGCTGTTGGATGTGGTGAATAAATAAATAAATAAATAAAGTAGGATTTAGGAACATTTATCATTCCTAAATCCAAATTGTTCCTAACTTTAGGAACATTCCTAAAGTTCTATTTCATAAAGCAATTTAGGTAAAAAATCGTTCCCATCTTGGTTGAAATTGTTCCTAACTTTAGGACTGATCATAATCAGACCTAAAGTTAGGTATCACATGACAATTTGGCGGGAAAATTAAACACTTCTTCAGTTTGCTTGCTTGTCAACTGTGTACATGTCAATTTTGCTATGTTTATGGCTCTAGGCCTACTATAGACGGAGAGAAAGAGTGTTCAAACTCGGTCATACAATGTGTAGTCTGTATAGTTTATGCATTGTTCCTAACTTATGATTGTTCCTAACTTAGGATAATTAATAATGCCTAAGTTAGGAATCTTCCCAATTAATTGTTCCTAAGTGACTTAGGAACAATTAATTAGGAATGTTCCTAAATAGTTTTATGAAATAGGGCCCAGGTTACCACAAACAATTCCCGATCGCTTTAGACATTTTCAGATACAAGTAACTACATTTCTTTCTCAGATCTCTTCTGCCATGCCCCAGTGTTGGATCAAAAAGCAATCCCATCCATCCTGCACTCAATGACCTTAAACCAGAAAGTGTTGCAGTATCTCGGTACCATTTTGAAATGCACCACTGGACCACCAAATTTTCAGCAGGACCAGTAGAATTCTCTGATCTATTGGTCGTTCTAACCAGCATGAAATTCGGGTTAATTTCGACCCCTGTTTCAGGACAAAATTTATTTTTGATGAGAGTTATAATACAATCCCAAGCATGTTGTCTGGTTAAACACAAATACATCTGTACCACTGGTTGCTTCACGCGAACGCCTGCGCTCGGCACAAGTTCACGATTCCGTACGCACTCGGGAATAGTACGGTACATTAAACATTTACTAGCCTTTGACCTATGATGCAAAAGGTCAAACAATAGTACTTTATTCACTTGCGCACGGAAATGGTTGAACTAATACATGTTTCGTGATCTACTTTTAACAAATCACTGGACGAGGATCAATGTATGAGGTCCAAGCTAATTCTGTGGTTTTTGGTGCGTTGTTTCACGCCAAATTCCCTTCACAGAATCAGCGTGGACAGAAAGTATTTTTAAAATTCAGTGATTTTCAGTGCATTGTTTCATTCCAAATTTCTCCACATCGCAAAGCGACGTGCGTGGCAATCACGTGCAAAGGAGGCTCAGTGTGAATTTGTGTGTACGAAGAGCGCGTTGCGCGCGTCACAGATGCGCAGTGTTCGATTTAACAACGTAAAACGCACAGTCTATGCATTAGAAAAAAAGCGTCCCAGCAATGGCGGACATGTACGGGGAAGGCGTCCTATTGAATGTTATTGATTGCTTTCCGGTGATGTCACCCCTTCCATCCACCATTTTGGTGGGCATTTTTCATGACCCACGTGGCTCGAGTAATAACCGGCAAAAAGAGCAAGAAAAGCGCATTGGTTGCACTTACCTCTGTTGCTTGACCTTGCTTTATGTTGTTGCGCCATTGCACTTTCGTTTTTACAAGCCGAGTGCATGCTCAATAATTTGAAAGTATCACAACGCCCGCGTGCGGCATCTTCGAATGAAAATACGCTGGTGAGTATTTTTTACGCGCGTTCATGTGCTTCAATTGGTGCGCGCGTGTACGCGCGTGACTGTTGCCCACCACACATTTCCGGATGTTCTACGTCATCGAAAGCAATCAATTGTCGTCACAGTATGGAGTATCCAATTTTGAACCAAACTATAGAATTTTTAAAAGTCATTTGGAGTTTTAGTGATTATGTGCTTGTATTTGTGTGTTTCTTGCAGAGCACTTGACGCCTGTCCGGAAAACAATGATGATCGAAATAGCGACGATGGTTTTGTATTTATGTTCAGTGATGACTCTGCCTCCCCGCCGCCTTCCCCTAAGGAAGACGAACCAACGCCAAGTCCGTCGGTTGACGCCGATAAATCACGAGACTCTACAGAAAACCAAGAACCGTGTGTAGTTGAAGTTGACGCAAGTACGAATTCAACCGGTGACAATTCAAACGAAGCTTGTATTAGCGATGTCTTGCAGCAGCCAATCACAGATTTAAACGAGGACCAAGAAAAAAACAAAACGGAGATTGTGTCTGCCTCCATTGCTTCTGGTAGCGTTGTGTGTGACCAGGTAGTTAATGAAGATGGGAGTTTGCCACTACACAAGGCACAGATTAAAACATTCGTTGATAAACCGACGCAAATGACGCCACCGAGACAACTCATCACAGGTATGAAAGTCGGATTGAAAATAACATGAAATATATCTCAACCAGAATGCTAACATTTCAAGTGACCTGAATAACCATGGGTAGATTTCATAAAGCTATTCAGCAAAACAAACTTTATAGAGTACATTTTTGCAGTGACCCCATTTTTTAGTTCATGAGTTGACAAGAAAAACCTTAGTAAAAGTGTTTGGTACTACAAAATGGGAAAATAGAATTAAGTAACGACAAAATATATGCTGAAGCACTTTTCGACTTGCAAAATGCAAGAATAGCGTGGTGACGCTATCGACAATAGTATAAGGCTAAAGGCGGGAATTACGTGTTCAGAATGCTGAGCGCTAATTCGTCAGCAGCAGGGAGCAGCGTTCTCTACTACCGTTTTTGTCCGGGCGGGCCGCCAGGGCCAAATCATCAGAAGTCCCCTCTAAAACACTTTGAAAGTACAGCCAAGTCATTCAAAAATTAGGTGTAAAGTCACTAAACATGATTCGCTAGCCATTGGTGTCATTATCGTTCACTTACCACGCATATCTATCGCATCAGCGACCCAATCAGTCATGTCCGCAGTCGATAACTGCCATGACAGTTGCATGCATTCGTTTTGAACAGTGCCCTTACACAGCGAATACTGATTCGCCGTGTGAGGGCGCTGCTTAGCGCACCTTGACAAAATATTGAGCATGCGCAGTTAGATTACATGGAGCGTGTGCACAAATTCTTGCTGACTACACAGAACGGGTTTCGTGAAGTGCATAAATGTAGCCTCGAGCATGTGCAGATGCACGATACTGCGTGCTCTGGCCAGTACAGTGAACTGCTGTTCGCTGTATTGTTTCGAGCATTCAGGGTGATCAAGCAAGTGTTGTCCTATAGCAGATGTGCATTCCGGCGGTGTAGCAGCTTTGCGAGCGTTCTTGCAGACGTGCCACGGCTGTTTGCGGGAAGCAGGTTGCTGCGGACGGAACGTCCTGTTTCAGCGATCAGCCAGCCGTTGAGATGTATGACCTACGTACCGAGACTCAAATCGGCACCGAAATTCATAGATAACATTTCCTTCACGAAACCTGTTCTGTGTCGTCGGAAAGAATTTGAAATCTAATTGCATGCTTCCTACTGCTGACCAATTAACACTCAGAATTCTGAACACGTCATTCCCGCCTTTAGCCTTATACTATTGTCGAAAGCGTCATCGCGCCATTCCTGATGAGTGCCAGTTGTAAAGTGCTTTAGCATGCCTTTGTCGTTACCTAATTGTATTTTTCTAAAATAGTTAATAACAATGGTACCAAACACCGCATGAATTTATTTCTGTCAAAAATGGTATTTTGTGTGAACAAAATAACAACTGAAGGTGGTTTTCTAAAAAAGTCTTTTGCATTATTATTCAACTCAACACAAAAACCATGAATGGTTTTCAGAAGTATTACTGCACCTATGTGGCTGAAATTTCTACAGGGCAGTTTTATTGGCTTCCGCTTCTAATCACGAGTGGAAATAACGCCCCTTTTAACAGTTTACCAATCATGTTTTCTGCCGTTAACTACAAATTTTCTTTTTATTAATGTGATTGTACATTTGTTTTCCAGTTGAAATTAAACCTGAAGCAGAGACGAAACCAGTAACCACAGTTTCTAACACCGGGAAACCAATAAGCAATGTTGCTAACACTGAAAAACCAGTAAGCAATGCTGCTAACACCGGGAAACCAGTAAGCAAAACTGCTAACACCGCTAACACCGGGAAACTAGTAAGCAATGCTGCTAACACCGGGAAACCAGTAAGCAATGTTGCTAACACTGCAAAGCCAGTAAGCAATGCTGCTAACACTGCAAAATTAGTAAGCAATGCTGCTAACACTGCGAAACCAGTAAGCAATGCTGCTAACACTGCGAAACCAGTAAGCAATGCTGCTAACACTGTGAAACCGGAGGTGTTCGAAGACCCTGATGTAATTGACTTGTGCGACGCGGATGATAATACACAGATGGAAGACGACCAAGATTTTATAGAATGCTTGCAAGTTGAGCATCCTAAAACACACATACAAGACAGGTATGCTAGAATGTATAATAATATAATTATATAATATTGGATGGCTTTGAGGGTGATATGAGAATATACCGTACGAGTCATGAAAATACGAGCCGATAAACACTGGTCCAAGATGTGTGATTTTCGCGAGGTACTCTGCGTTGTAGTTCTATTACGCATGCGCATTTTTGCAGTTTCCATGCAATCATCGTGCAGAATAGCGTTTTACGAAACATGATGTTAGTTACTCATTAATATAATAAACGAAAAACGCCCAGAAACGTCGCAAAAATTATGATGTAAAATTGTTCACTTTCTTTTTCTCCGCCATTTTTCTCTATAGCACGCCAGCGCTTCCTCGGAATGAAACTTCACCCTCGTTCTAACTAGAGAAATCGCTTCGTTCGACGAAGATTAATTATTGTTAGGTAATGAAGCGTGCGTTCACATATCACTTAACGAAGATCGAACAAAGATTGTATGAAGAGTGGTACATAAGCGACTGCTAACGGAGATCGAATGAAGCTGTGGGAGGTCGTACATGCTCGTCCCCTGTCTAGACGCGCTGTGTGGTTTCCCAGTGGCGCGTCAAAAACAACGCTTGTTGGGCGCTTGACACACAATGCGCTTGTGCAACCAGGCCTGTCAAATTGCTTCGTCGAACGAAGGCCAAGGGAGCGTTCTCATAACAAATTTGCTTCATTGAATGAAGCGATGTCTTCGTCGAAAAAAGCTGTTTGCCTTATCGAATGAAGCGATTCTAATCATCGTCGTATGAAGAGGCGTGTGTTCACGTCAGACACCAGGAGCCAAACATCGCAGACGTGTTTCCAGCGCTCATGCGAAATGTGCGTTTAATATCTCTGTTACGTTTCTTCCAGCTCATTTCGACTGAGTCAAGGGTACCGAGTTCTCGCTCGAAAAACCAGCAACAGCTGTTGGACTGAAGCGGTCATCATTGGTATTAACAAAGAGACAAGCTCACAGGCGAGTTTTATTTTCTTATTTTTCAAGATGGCTTACGTAATTTAAAAAAACTTAAAAACAGGAATGCATTACGTAACTGAAGAATAATGTTGATAAACTGCCTTGTAGAAATTTCAGCCACATAGATGCAGTAATACTTTGCGGATGATTTTCTAAAAAGCACCTTTAGTTGGCATTTTTTCCCCACAAAAGTATGTACTATTTTATAGATATATACATGTACAGTCCGTGGTTCTCAGCAAAATTGATTTTTTTTCTTTCTCCGAACGAATTTTTAAAGCATTTGCTTTATTTTAAAGACAAAACATCATACTTTGTAATTTAGACATCGGAAAGGGCTGTGAAAAATGCCGTTTTTATACGGCCGTTTTTGCGCCTTGCCTAGCCTTGCCCCGATCTGACTTCCCGCGTTTGGTCTGTGGTGCGGTGCGTACAGCGTGCCCTCTGGACTGGTGGCCTGTCAGATCTTTTTTTTTCTGTCTTGAAAGACTTTCTGAGACGGAGGAAATGGAAGAAAACGGATTAGACAAGCCACTGTTCCGGATGGCGCATTGTGCGCTGCGCGTTGCAGAGCGAGCAAGGGAGGTCAGATTTGGGAAAGTCTACACCTTGAATTATTGGCGGACTGCCAATAATTATAAATATTGACAGTAATATTTCGATAACTAAACGTTGGTCGATATTTTTAAAAAATTTGTTATGTCTCATTTGAAAGCGAATAACTGTTTCTAGAAAATTGTCAATTAAAAAATGTTTTATTTTATCGAGGTGCCACACCCAAAAAGCACGGACTGTATACCTTTAAACAGGAAAAATCATGTGGTGTTTATTATCATTGCTAGCAACACTTTTAATTAGGTTTTTCTTGTCAACTCGTTAAGTAAAATTTCGGATCGCTGCAAATGGTTAAAACTTTATGAAAATACAACGTGTCGTCAACCCCTTCTCGACAGGGACTGCATATGCAGTTCTAAGTGTCGGTGTCTTGGGGGGTGGTTATACAGAATTAGCCCATGGGTCAGTACTCGGTACTACCAGGGCAGAGCTGGTCTATCAACTTGCTGGCCTGGGCTCAAGTCAGTTTTTGGTTTTTGACCTGTGACTTGACTCTTGAGAAAATGACTTGTCACTGGACTTGGGAAATAAAATTGATTTACGACTTGAAATAAAAACTAGTCATCAAGTCTCTAGCCCCAGAGACATATCCAGAAACTGCAAGTACAGTCTCCGCTCCAGGGGAATAAATTGGAAAATGGTTAGCCTCTTCGAAGGGATTGAAAGTTAATCGTTTGACCTTTGCGTCAAATGCAGGTTTTATAAATAGTTTCAGGTTTTTTTTTACAATAATCGAAGCCAGATGGGGGTAAAAAGGCAATTTTTCATCACTTCTAAATATTGGTAAAATATTATTTTCATGTGAAATTTGTTTTCCCCCTAAAATAACTAAATTGTGATTTTTTCCACCCCTACAAAGCACTCATTCATGTTGCATTTGTTTTTTTCTAATTTTTCTCTGAATAGAAATTCAACATTACATGTCGGTTTGACAGTAAAACGACCGTAGCTGTTTCTGGGAAGCAGATCGCTCTTAAATCGTACCCACACCCATCCAAAGTGCACGTTGGCAGCCGTGTCGTAGGTAGGTTTTAGCATACTTTTCGCCCAATTTACACGATCATACCTTCGTTTTTAAATACCATCCAACAAATGTATGACGATGTTTGCACTTGTTCAAGGTCTCTAGAAGTCCTGGAGATTTTTCATGAATGTTTTATGGATTTTGTGGATGATAATCGACTTTATATACCATGTGACCCAAATCTGTAATCTGATTGGTTTAAAGGTTGAACACAGTCGTGGGTCTTTCCACAGTAAAGGGGGCATTTTGGCAACACAGACCATATTTTCGAGGAGATACCTTTGTCTGGTCTCAAAATAAAAGAAATAAGTTTAAGTTGTTCTGAAGAGATAACTTATGCCCAAAAAGGGTTACAAATAGTGTGACAACATGCCTTTCTAAAAACCCTGTGTACAAATTTCCAATATACGCTCATAACCGGGACGGTCTGTGTTGCCAAAATGCCCCCTTTACCGTGGAAAGACTCTTACATGTTAAGGGGCGTTCGAGATGCTTACACCGTGTAACACCAATTTACACCGGAGCATTCTTTTAGCCATCACGTGATACCGATACACGAGTCTGCCCCGATGGCAGCCACCACTGCCCAAGCTAGCAGGCGAGTCCCTGGTGTAAGGCTTGGTGTAATGGCGTCACCTAGTAACCGCGAGTACATGTAGTAAACATGGCGGACAGTTTGGAATCGCGACGTAAGTACAAAGAAAAATACAGATTTATGACACAAAATAGGAGGGAATAGGACTGTAAATACATTTTGCTTAATCAGTAGATGTCTGTGGGCATTGACAAAGTTTATTGCGGTACTTTAGGGCAACTAATTCTGCGTGGCGCCGGCTTCATTTTTCATGGTGAGTCAAACAATAACAGCGTTTATAAATCCCCGTCCGGCAACAACCTTTGACCTGTGTTCCCAAAATTCAAAGCAAACCTATGTCGTTTGTTTTGCATCTTCTGGGGGCTTCCCCTGGTGTAAACCTGTTACACGGTGTAAGCATCTGGAACATCGTCCAACATGTTCAAATTTCAATTTACACGATAGAACATTCCCCTTGAACATCATACAAATGTTACCCGGAGTTTTGAACAAAAGTATCATTGTGTAAATTCGCCTTTAGTACAGCGTCTTCTGTCAATAAACCTTATTGACGTTCTTAAGGCATCATGGGACGGGATGACAAACGAGGCTGGCACTTTTCACATAAATGTATTGGGCTCCGGGGACATAGCAATGTTAATCGATTTCATTCTCATTTCTGTGAAGCGATTGACATGCGATCTTCCCGCACGTTTTTCATAAAGGAAAGATGCAATTTTTTGACAAATGTGATTTATATTTTTAAAGAGCGTAGACGAAATAAACTAAGAACATTTTTTGAACGGCGTCAGTTTATAAAGTTATAGAAGGGCTGTTACGATGGTGGAGATACTACGTTAGAGCCAATCAGTTGTACTCTTAAACTGGTGCTGTGCATTATTTTCAATTTTTATTATATTTAATTTTTTTTAAATATTTGTCAAAAAGTGCATCTTTCCTTTGTGAAAAATGTGTGGGAAGATTACATGTCAATCGCTTCACAGAAATGACAATGAAATGTTATTATTTATTATTATTATTAAACTTTATTGTCCCATCAAAGGGAAATTCAATGGCCTCTGCACGAAAATACATTAGAATAAACATTAAATTTAAACACCACATTACTACACTTATATAAAATATTAAACATTAAACAGTAACTCTTATTTTATTTGATTCTAAATTTTTAACGTCATCCAACAATGAAATACATCTTCGTGCCTCGTAAGAAATTTTGTTTGAAGATTTGTAAGATTTGTTTGAACGCTACCACTTCTCCAAGCTGTGTTGCATTGGGGGAATAGTTTTACCTTATGTGTTTTTTATACCATTGGAAAGCTCTTTTTCTGCTGAATTCAAAAATACCAATATCTCATTTTTGAAAATTGCGACTTTAAGCTTATTTTGTGGTGACAAGCCACATACATGTATGATTGTTGGAGCTTATGAAAAATATTTCTGGTTTTGTTTCAGCCGACTGTAGGGATGGTTCTAAGCCCTCGGGCTCATCTCTCCGTGCTGGTATCATAGCTGAAATCCCGTTACTCATCAACAAAACGAGATATCTTGTATTCTTTGATGACGGCTATGCACAATATGCATCCCTTAAGGAATTGCATCTCATCTACGAAGCAAGTTAGTCGTAATTAATTATATAATATTGGATGGCTTTGAGGGTGATATGAGAATATACCGCACGAGTCATGAAAATACCGAACGAGCCGAAGGCGAGTTCGGTATTTTCATGACTAGTGCGGTATATTCTCATATCACCCGAAAAGACATCCAATATTATTATTGTTATATAAAATGAAGCTGACACACTTGTAACATTTTTCAGAGAGTATAATTTAAAATTCGAAATTGTTGAAAGTTCCACAAGCAACAGTAAACATTTTCAAGACGGAGTATAATTTACTGGTATAAAAACTCGAAATTCAAACTTGCTGTTAAATTTTGCTTAAGTCTTCAAAGTCCTCTGACAATTCCTTTTCCCTCAAGTACAGCTTCAAAATGTTCACTGCTTTCGGAGTGCTTCTCCGCGTCGCTCCGCTTTCTCTATTTTGGAGGATGTTATCGTATTCATCGTCTTCTATCGTAGCAAATCTGGGTTGTGCCGTCGCCATTTTCTTTTCATTTCGTGGAATTGAAGTGCGCGCGCGAGCTCGGTCTGTTTTGCAGTATCGATACTGTTGTGCAGTATTTTTTGTTACTGTACAGTGTGTGACATTTTCCACCAACAGAGGGCGCTATAAACCATACTGTCAGTGCCGTTTAGTGTGTGCTTTGTGCGTAAGTTTGCATCAGTTTACCCCGTAATTTCCCTCAAAAATCAAAACCCTGCCCACTTTCCACAAAATTAAGCTTGCTAATATCAAGAATGGTTTACCTAAATTTTTTTTGGTAAAAAAAATACAAAAAAACTCCAGAATTCTAAATGCAGATCCGTACAAAACTCACGACTGTGGCGTACAGTAACAGAAATGCGCGGTATCGCTCACAGCTTCATTTTATATAATAATCTGTAGTCTTTTTATGCTTGTATGACCCAGGGATACAAATGTGGACAAATGTCCATATGAGTTTGGGAAATCTGGATGTAGTGAAAAGCAACTTGTCTCCACCGGGATACGAACCGCGGACCTTCTGCTTAACGTGAAGATGCCCTACCAATTGAGCTAAGAAGCCAACTGGCGGTCTCGAATCACGGTAATGCAGTTGTTCCTGACTGATTAGGATTGGCTATCACGTGAGCTTAGCAAGCCCTACAGAGGGATAAACCCTTCAGTTAGATAACCACTCCTTCCGTAAATCACTTACGATCGACCCGGTGGAGCCAAGTTGTTTTTCACCGCATACAGATTTGTCCACATTTTTATTTGTTTATACTCGACTTTAGTATTTATACTCGACCATTAACACAACTGCCGATATTTTGCAAATTAGCCACCACGGAGCAGTGAAATTTCACACCATTCATGTGAAGCATTGTAAATTTCATCTGCACCAATTGTCTAGGCTTGTGACCTTGTTGGGTCTGTCATCAATGTAACTTTCACAAATAAGTCAAATTTTCAGATAAGATCAGGTGTGCGTTGCTATTTTTTTTGTTGAGTTTTTGGGTATGAATTTTGTTAACTGGTCGCCACTGAGATGGCGTGTGTTGAGCCTGGCATACCGGTACATCGATCCTGCAATTGGAAGCAACTAGTGGCAACTGGAAGCAACTCTAGCAACTAGGAGCAACAGCAGAACTAATCAGTTGCTTAAAAAGGTCAATGTACAGTTTCCTCGAGTTGCTCATGTTCTACATGTACTTTCTGGCAACTACATCTGTAGTTGTACCCAGTTGCGGTCAGTTGCATTGATGTACGCGTACTTGCAACTAGTTGCGTCGATGTACTGTACGCGTACTTGCAACTACAGTGTAGTTGCTGTCAGTTGTACACGTGCATCTGATCACGTGCACGCACATCGACAGCAACTGCAAGCAACAGTTGTTTCCAGTTGCAAGGTCAATGTACTCTAGTTGCCGTGTCGATGTGCGCGCTCTGGAAATGTAGACATGGCTGGATGCTCTAAATTGCCGCTAGTTGCACAACTGATAAATGAGCGTGCTACGCACACATCGGCAGCAACTTAATTATAGTTGAGTGGCTTCCAGTTGCAAGGTCGATGTACGTTAGGCTTTAAGACTATGGAACTTGGTAGAAAAAGTTAAAGTATTTTCAAGGAAAATGTTTTTCACTACTAAATTCACTTCCTTTTAAAATATCAACCTTCAATGACCAGGCTTCGAACCATGGAGTTCCCGACCGAAAATCCGACGCGCTATCCACTAGACCACCATGTCTCCAAATCCATTGGAACAAGTTTGTAATAGTTTTTACTGCTGTTACTGCTACAATGAAACTTGTCTATAGTGGCCACTCTCGGGACCGTAAAAAAAAAACTGGCCGCTATAAACAGGTGGCCTCTTTATAAAGGTTGCATTAACATTATACACATGGCATTTGGGACCAAAGATGGGTAGCCACTATAAACAGGTGGCCTCTTTATCAAGGTGGTCTTCAAAACATTATATGATTGGAAAACTTTTAAAAACAGGAACAGCATCACATACTAAAGAATAATGTTGATAAACTGCCTTGTAGACATCTCATCAGCCACATAGATGCAGTAATACTTCAGAAAACCTTAACAATCCATGCATGGATTTTGTGTTGAATAAATGGTAAAAATATTTTCTGCAGACATTTTTTTTAAAAAGCACCTTTAGTTAGCAATTTCTTCCACAAAGGTACCATTTTACTCAGGAAAAATCATGTGGCGTTTGTTACCATTGCTATCGACACTTTTAGTCGGGTTTTTCTTGTCAACTCGTGAAGTTATGGGGTGTTATGGCCGAGCGGTCTAGTGCGTCGAACTTAAGTTCCTGTGCTAGTACTAGAATGTAGGTTCGATTCCGGGCCGCGACGGGTTGTGGCACCTGTGCCCTTGAGCAAGGCACTCAACCACACTTGCTCCCATTCCTGTAATTGGCGGTCCCTCCGTTGTTGGATGAGGTGAATAAATAAATAAATAAATAAATAAATAAAAGTAAAATTTTGCGTAACTGCAAATTATGTATTGGGGCTTAACCCTTTCAATACCAATGTCGAGTTCACTCGACAGCGCAACGCAGTGTGCTTCCGTACCAATGTCGAGCTCACTCGACAACAGAAGGCTGCTGTTTTCGAGAAGCTCCATTATTTGCGTTTGCTGCCCTCTGTTGTTGGATTTTATATAGTCAGGAAGTCCATTGACCTAGCTTCACAATGGTGTATAACACGTGTGGGGTGTTTTTTTTTGGGACAAAATATCACCATTATGGCTGATCGTGACGCGTAAATAATAGCAGAGTTATTTGCTGATAGTGACTCCGATATAGATTTGGAAAGTTCTGAAGAGAACTTAGTGAGGATTCCGCTGAATCTAGTGAAGTTTCTTCCATGTCTATGTCATCGGATGACAACGATATGCCTGGTCCGAGTGCCGTAGACGGGGTGCCGGTGGACGCGTTGGGTAGCTAGCTGGTGTCGCCGGTCAAGGTGGAAGAGCAGCTCGTGGTCGTAAAAAGGGTAACAAACGCCACCAAATCAAGTGTTTGGTATCATATGAAAGAGCATTTCATTGCCTACAAATAATATACACAATGAATTTCTGTAAAACGAAGTCTTCAAATGGAAAATTTAGGTTTACAAATAGTAAATATTGCAAGTTGCATAAAACAGTGCGTTGTGTGAAAGAATGCGGTACAGGGCAGTGTGACCCCATAAAACAATGCGGTATTGAAAGGGTTAATAGCAAAACAAATGGGATTTAACTTGCTTTCCATTTTTTGTTTTGCAGGCGATAAAGCGTGGGAAGACGTGCCAAGAGATTCCAGGGAATTTATCCAGGATTATTTGGAGAAGTATCCTGAACGGCCCATGGTGCGTTTGCATTGTAATCAGACCATCAAGACGGAATGGAGTGGAATTTGGTAAGAAAATTGGATTTGAACCAGAGACTCAGCTGGCAGATGCTGAGCTATGAGGCAAAGTGGTATACTCCCTCAGATTTTCCCCAAGACCTCTGACACACCGGGCAGATGCTCTACCAGCTGAGCTATGAGGCACAGTGGTATTCTCCCTCAGGTTTCCCCCAAGACCTCTGACACACCGGGCAGATGCTTTACCAGCTGAGCTATGAGGCACAGTAGTATATTCCCTCAGGTTTTCCCCAAGACCTCTGAAACACCGGGCAGATGCTCTACCAGCTGAGCTATGAGGCACAGTGGTATACTCCCTCAGGTTTTCCGCCCAAGACTTCTGACACACCGGGCAGATGCCCTACCAGCTGAGCAATGAGGCACCGTGGCATACTACCTCAGGTTTTCTCCCAATACCTCTGACACTGGGCAGATGCTCTACCAGCTGAGCTAGGAGGCACAGTGGTATTCTCCCTCAGGTTTTCCCCCCAAGACCTCTGACACTGGGCAGATGCTCTACCAGCTGAGCTATGAAGCACAGTGGTATTCTCCCTCGGGTTTTCCCCCCAAGACCTCTGACACTGGGCAGATGCTCCACCAGCTGAGCTATGAGGCACAGTGGTATACTCCCTCAGGTTTCCCCCAAGATCTCTGACACACCGGGCATATGCTTTACCAGCTGAGCTATGAGGCACAGTAGTATATTCCCTCAGGTTTTCCCCAAGACCTCTGAAACACCGGGCAGATGCTCTACCAGCTGAGCTATGAGGCACAGTGGTATACTCCCTCAGGTTTTCCCCCCAATACCTCTGACACTGGGCAGATGCTCTACCAGCTGAGCTATGAGGCACAGTGGTATTCTCCCTCAGGTTTTCCCCCAAGACCTCTGTCACTGGGCAGATGCTCTACCAGCTGAGCTATGAGGCACAGTGGTATACTCCCTCAGGTTTTCCCTCCAAGACCTCTGACACACCGGGCAGATGTTCTATGATCTGTCACGGTGAAATGAGCATAAAGTCGCACTCCGCTAGGTTCGAAGTCAAAAATTGAAGAGAGGTCAGTTTTAGGGTTTTGTAATATTTGGAAAGAGTAACTCTTATTAGGTGATCGGGCTCAACCCGATCACCTATTGATATCGTACGATTTCTTTGTCTTTTTTTTTTTTTTTTCTTCTTTTTCCACTCAAACGTTTCCAGAGCTTTTCTTCGAAACGGTTCAAGCTATCAACTTGAAACTTGGTAGGAACATCAACCCCAATGTGAAGGTGTGCATACAAGTGTGACGTCACCGTGACGTCATCGGGTATCAAATTACAACAACAAAATTACCAAAATATGCATGTTTTAAAATGCTTCCGTCTGGAAAACCACGTGACTCATGATCTTCGTATTTGGCAGGCTTATATATCAGATCATGGCCAACAATTTTCTTCGTGTGGGCATTTTCATCTGACCCTTCCTTCTGGGGTCAATTTGAGGTCAAAGTTCAACGAAAACGAAAATCTCAATTTTTGCACTTATTGAGCAACAATGCCCATCAAACCAAGCTGAATCTTTAACAAACTAAGTACAGGCATAGGTCCTATGGCAGACTTTCACCAGCGTGTATAATATTATAATGGCATCAAGCGTGACGTCATCGTGACGTCATCAAGTATCAAATTACACCCCCAAAAAAAACAAAATATGCATATTTTAAAATGCTTCCGTCTTGAAAACCACGTGACCCAGGATCTTCGTATTTGGCAGGTTTATAGAT
Source organism: Henricia sp. BOLD:AAB3569 (assembly GCA_037783545.1). NCBI lineage: Eukaryota > Metazoa > Echinodermata > Asteroidea > Spinulosida > Echinasteridae > Henricia > Henricia sp. BOLD:AAB3569. The sequence goes on along the minus strand of JBBELK010001011.1, from coordinate 95,096 downwards.
GACATTCTGTGCTACAATTCTCTTTGTGTGGGCATTTTCATATGACCCTTCCTTCTTGGGTCAAATGGAGGTCAAAGTTCAACGAAACTGAGAATCTCAGTTTTTACACTTACCAGCAACAATGCCCATCAAACCAAGCTGAATCGTTAGTAAATTAGATACAGACATAGGCCCTACGGCAGACTTTCACCAGAATGTATAGTATCATGATGGCATCAATAGTGACGTAATCATGACGTCATCAGGTATCAAATTACAAAAATTCAAAGGTTATTATTTCCAAAATTCATATCTCAAGAACCGTAATATATACTTGAACAATTCTTTCACAACATGATAAGTCTAAATGAACTGAACAAATCATACCATGTCATGACCCCTGTGTGACGCCTACTTCCGGTCCAAACCGGAAGTTGTTTGAAAATGTGCATTTTTTAAAGCGTTTTGAATGCAAATAGATTCAAAGTGGTAGTGAATTTGACCATATTTCTACGGAACGAAATGTTTCCACACATGTGGACTTTTTGACTATACCATTGGTGGCGTCATCACATGGACGGTAGTTACGTAATGTGGTGTCAAAATACGCAAATTTGGAGCTGAATTGTTTAAAAATGCTGTATCTTGAGAACTACAGCAGATATTTGCATGATTCTTTCGTCACATTTAAGAATTTGATGGTTATTAAATTGTTGAACAATTTGTGCACAACATTGTGACGTCATGATATCGTCACAGGTGTCAAATTACAAAAATTAAATGGTTATTATTTCAAAAATTCATATCTCAAGAATCGTAATAGATACTTAAACAATTCTTTCACAGCATGATAGGTCGCAATGAACTGAACAAATCATACAATGGCATGACCCCTGTGTGACCCAAACCTCCGGTCCAAACCGGAAGAGGTTCGAAAATGTACACTTGTTTAGCATTTTGAATGCAACTTAATAGAGCCAAAGTGGTAGGGAATTTGACCATAGTTCTACGGAACGAAATGTTCCCTCACATGTGGACTTTATGACTACATATATACCACTGATGACGTCATCACGTGCACGGTGGTTACGTAATGTGGAGAAATGATTTGTTGAGTCCCTTGATAATTAAGCTAACTCAGTCGTTTGAGGGCGCTATGCCAAGCCTCCACTAATCTGACGATTTGCGCCCATATATAGTGCTCGACTTCTAATAATAGAACTTGTATCTAGGCAGCCTGTCTCGGGTCAGAGGTCATAATGTATCTTTTTAGGGAGGATGTCTGGGCCACACGGCCAATGATATAAACGTACGTGCGCGAGTAGTGAATAAGTCAGACAGACGAGAAATAATAAGCAGGGATTGATTTACAACCGAGAAAATTTGACTTTTGAAGATATAAAACTGCTAGTTTCCGTGGCATCATCGCCAGGAAAGTTGAATGAACACTTGATAGCACAAGGAAATTTACTTTTGTTTACTTAGCTGTTGTATCTTGGGTGTAATCATGGTATGTACGGCTAGCCTTAGTCGGCGAACCAGAGTAAATATGTCTTCTCCCCGAAAACTGTGAATGTGACATGCTGGAAATCGTTGCTGTGTTGGAAATAAAATGGACATGGTGGACCGCAACTCAAGTTGACTGGAGCGTCAGTTTATTCTAGATGCAATTGAACCCCAACTCCCCACACGGCGATATACTACAGTAATATGATCTCAAATGAAAAAAATCTTTAGAACTGTAATAGATATTGAAAAGATTCTTTCACCACATATAGGCCTAGGCCTACATGTCAAAACTTGTTCTTCAGTAGATACTTGAACAATCTGTGCACACAATAGTAACGTTATGATGAGATTGACAATTATGACGTCATCAGATACACAATTTTAGCGTTAAATAGTCAGAGTCATGTCTTGAGAATTCCAATACTTTTTCAACATCAAACAACTCAAGTTTTCAAACAATCTAAAAACTGTGTCGTCATCATCATTTCAATGTTTGTCACCCGATCACCTTGCGTTTGTAAAAAAACACAAACGCGAAGCTCTAGTTCTATTTGATTTCAAATTTCTAGCGTCATCCAACAATTAAAATATAATTTTCAGACCAATTTTGACGATATCTTTCTTCGTGCTTCGTAAGAGATTTTGTTTGAAGATTGGTAAGATTTGTTTGAACACTACCACTTCTCCAAGCTGTGTTGCATTGGGGGAATAGTTTTACCTTATGTTTTGTATACCATTGGAAAGCTCTTTTTCTGCTGAATTTAAAAATATCCATATATCAAAGTTTTAAAAATTCCAATTTTTGAAAATTCCAATTTTTAAAACAATTTAAATATTAAAAAATTCAACTGTTTGAAAATTCCGACTTTATGCTGATTTCGTCGTGACAGGTCACAGGCATGATTTCAATAGAGGGCGCTGTTGATAACAAATGTCACACGGCCTATACTCAATATGTGCTGTTTATCTACCCAGGTGGCGCGCTAAGGTTCTAGAGGTCGATGGTTCTCTAGTCCACATGGTGTTTCCCAAGGATAATCGGAACGAATGGCTGTACCGCGGTTCAACAAGATTAGAACCATTGCATAGAGAAATGGTAGGTACATCTGGGGTCTAAATTAACCTGAATTTCATGCTGGTCAGAAGGACCAGTAGATTAGAGAACTCTACTGGTCCTGCTGAAAATTTGGTGGTTCACCGGTGCTTTTTAAAATGGCACCGAGATGCTTCAACACTTTCTGGTTAAAGTTCATTGAGTGCAGGATGGATGGGATTGCTTTTTGATCCAACACTGGGGCATGTCTGGAGAGATCGGAGAAAGAAATGTAGTTATTTGAAAATGTCTAAAGCGATCAGGAATTGTTTGTGGTAACCAGGAATTTTTCACATTGAGTAAGAAATGTTTACTGTTGATTAAGCATCAGGGAATGTTTCCATGAGTCAGTAAATGTTCTCACTGTTCCATCGGACCAGCGTCTTTGACAGATCTAGTGGTCCTATTGATTGTTTTACTGGTCTCAGACCACAAGACCATGTGATATGGACACATCCCTTTAAATATATTTGGTTGTATATTAAACTACTGACAATAAGTTAGGGATGTTGTGGGGTGTACGCAGATATTTTGAGGGAAGCATTCCACTTGAATGATTTTGTATATGATTAGACAATTGTATCTGCATGACAGACACCTTGTCACAGGAATAGGTAGTCTTGGTGCAAGACGATACTGCGTGATATTTGTCACTGACCGCCGCCCGATAACCAACACTCACCGACAATCGCCAAGATCGAGAGGGCGCCATACACACCAGTCTCCAGTATCGTCTTGGGACATTTGTCGAACGTTGGTATGTGACACTGTGTGACCTCTAACCTAAGCTTATACATATGCATTATAGAGGTCAACAGAGTTCCACATAATGAGCATGCCAGCCTGGCAACTTTCTGTGCCTGCACAGCTAGGGTTATTTCCTTCCTACTGTACTAAATCATGGTCCCATATATCCTCCAAAAAAAAAAGCCACTTGTATATACGTTATACCCGAATCAAGTGTGTTACAAATTGGGGAGAATCATAAACGTAAAATTTAAAAGAACGGCTCAGATTGTCCGCTGCCGAGCTATAGACATACCTGGCGCGGCCCGCGCCCCGTGGTGGAATTCCCGATCCACACACGCCCCCAAAAAGCAACTGTTGTAACCTCAAAATGGCCACAAATACATCTGAGGTACAAGAGTAGCCTATCGAGGTTTTAGCTGGGTACAATGGCTGACTTACATTCTTAAAGAAAGTGCAATTTTCCGACCGATTTCGAGACCGTTTCTGTGCGTGCCGCACGGCATTTCACACATTTTGCAGAATTTTGCGTGTGCCGGACCGGGAATAATGAAAATGCGATGCCTGCTAAATATACTGAAATAAAAGAAGTTCGATCGTGTCCAGGTTCGTGTTTGCGAGACAGATTTGTGAAACTGTCTACTGTTCATGGGGACACTATTTGTTTAAAATTGTATTCTAATAAACGTGTGCTGCGGGTGCCGTTTGTCGCCCATAAATTAAAGCCTGCCCTTTGCCAGCGTCATAATTTTTAGTGGTAAATTCACTGTATATTCCACACGGAAATGGACGAACTGTACCAAGCATAACACAGCAACCGCTTGGTCAAAGTATTTATAAAATCTGTTGTAACTTGTGTGTAGCTAGAGAATCATTTTTCTTCATCATTGTACTTTTGATTTTCCCGAAGTTGCTGCGAGACGTCGATATTTGCGGAAACAAATAGGCATGACCTTTTGTTTAAAAAAAAATCAGATTTACGCCTAACTTACCGATATAAACACGATGACCGTAGAAAACTTCCCCTGAAATGGTTTTGTCTGAAGTGCTTTAGTCTTTGAGAAATTAGTAAAACAATTAGTTTTCGTCTCATATATGGGTCTGTCCACAGTAATGGGGTACATTTGAAAAACAAGTCAATAATTCCTATCAGATGTCTTTAGTTTATCTCAGAATTAAAGAAATGTCCTTGTTTTGTTCTCAGGAGATAACTTTTGCCCAAAAAGGTAAGAAATTGCTGCCACAACATACATTTTTGAAAAGCAAGTGTACAAATTTTCCTATAAGTAACGTGGACAGACAATTTTGTGACATTTTTTTCCGTCTTTGTTACATGCGTAATAGGAAAATTTGTGCATGAGTTTTTCATAAATGTATGTTGTAGGACTATTTTTCTTACTCCTTGGTGAAAAATTTATTTCCTCGGTTTAGCTTGATAATTTAAAGATAAAATTAAGACATTCGAAGTGAACTGGGACCCAAGATCTTGAATGTTACAGAAATGTACCCCATTACCGTGGACAGACCCATATATGAGACGAAAATTCAATTCGCCCAAAAACCATTTCGCCCAAGTGCCATTTCGCCGCCAAACCACTTTGCCTCAGGAGTGCCATTTCGCCCCAAATCACTTCGTCCAAACACTACATCGCCCACATGCTACTCGCCCCAAAACCACTTTGTGCACAGGCCGAGGTTCAGTGCGAAAAGGTTCAGGGCGAAGTGGTTTTGGGGCGAAATTACTGCAAACCCTTTTTTGACTGTTTTCTCAAAAGTTAGACTATGCCATGGTTATACCATTATTTAAAGAAGTTCGGAGCTGGTTTTTGCTCGGGTTAGTTTTAATCATGCATATCTTCAATCACACGGGGATAAAACTATTTGCAACAGTTTACCAATCATGTATACTATCTTTAAATTTGGCGATAAAACGTGATTTTAGTAAGCCTAGTAAAAAAAAAAAATGTTTTTTCTTCGAAAACACGACCCATGGCAGTCTCGTCCGCGTAGCGCTAGCTAGCCAGCGAGTGCCGTACGGTTTTCGCAGTCTGTGAAATCATAATAAAGACACGTTTCTGCAACGTACGGGTTCAGCCAAATAACGGCTTCGGTTGCCGGGCTGACAAACCAAATCCGAAGTTCGTTGAATTAATTGGGATAAAAACCGGCCCCATTGCCACATTGTCATATTTTTTCTTTTAAAAACAAATAAAGCACGGACTTGTCTGACGCGACAACGTGTGCTTTTCCTGTTTGATAATTAAGACGTACGTACAGGTACCAGACTTCACAGCGCTCGGCTTGAAATATGTTAATATTGGAATGCGCTCGGAATTTCCCGAGTGGATTCAGGAAATGTCCCAAGACGATACTGCAGAGCACGGACGTAGACTGGTTCCCTGTCCTCATAGTACAGTGTATGGCGCCCTCTCTTGGCGAATGTCGGTGAATGTTGGTTAGCGCGCGGCGGTCAGTGACAAATATCACGCAGTATCGTCTTGCACCAAGACTAAGGAATAGGTGAAAAAATTGAATATTTCCGTAAGCAGTGTATTAATTAACCAAAGTAGCATTTTTGAATTCTTCGCTAGGAAACGGCCAAGTATTTGCGTGAATCTGGGCGTGTTGTGGCAGGAAGCAGTATCTCGAAGAAACGTGGCGGTCCCTGTGTGGAGTATCAACGTGTCAATCCTCTATTCTTAGTACCAGGTTTGTAGCATTGCACTGGCAGTCCATTGTGTCCCTAGGCAAGACACTTTACCATCAATTGTAGCCTGACCATGAAACGTGGCGGTCCCTGTGTGGAGTATCAACGTGTCAATCCTCTATTCTTAGTACCAGGTTTGTAGCATTGCACTGGCAGTCCATTGTGTCCCTAGGCAAGACACTTTACCATCAATTGTAGCCTGACCATGAAACGTGGCGGTCCCTGTGTGGAGTATCAACGTGTCAATCCTCTATTCTTAGTACCAGGTTTGTAGCATTGCACTGGCAGTCCATTGTGTCCCTAGGCAAGACACTTTACCATCAATTGTAGCCTGACCATGAAACGTGGCGGTCCCTGTGTGGAGTATCAACGTGTCAATCCTCTATTCTTAGTACCAGGTTTGTAGCATTGCACTGGCAGTCCATTGTGCCCCTAGGCAAGGCACTTTACCATCAATTGTAGCCTGACCATGAAACGTGGCGGTCCCTGTGTGGAGTATCAACGTGTCAATCCTCTATTCTTAGTACCAGGTTTGTAGCATTGCACTGGCAGTCCATTGTGTCCCTAGGCAAGACACTTTACCATCAATTGTAGCCTGACCATGAAACGTGGCGGTCCCTGTGTAGAGTATCAACGTGTCAATCCTCTATTCTTAGTACCAGGTTTGTAGCATTGCACTGGCAGTCCATTGTGCCCCTAGGCAAGGCACTTTACCATCAATTGTAGCCTGGCCATGAAACGTAGCGGTCCCTGTGTGGAGTATCAACGTGTCAATCCTCTATTCTTAGTACCAGGTTTGTAGCATTGCACTGGCAGTCCATTGTGCCCCTAGGCAAGACACTTTACCATCAATTGTAGCCTGACCATGAAACGTAGCGGTCCCTGTGTGGAGTATCAACGTGTCAATCCTCTATTCTTAGTACCAGGTTTGTAGCATTGCACTGGCAGTCCATTGTGCCCCTAGGCAAGACACTTTACCATCAATTGTAGCCTGACCATGAAACGTGGCGGTCCCTGTGTGGAGTATCAACGTGTCAATCCTCTATTCTTAGTACCAGGTTTGTAGCATTGCACTGGCAGTCCATTGTGCCCCTAGGCAAGGCACTTTACCATCAATTGTAGCCTGACCATGAAACGTGGCGGTCCCTGTGTGGAGTATCAACGTGTCAATCCTCTATTCTTAGTACCAGGTTTGTAGCATTGCACTGGCAGTCCATTGTGTCCCTAGGCAAGACACTTTACCATCAATTGTAGCCTGACCATGAAACGTGGCGGTCCCTGTGTAGAGTATCAACGTGTCAATCCTCTATTCTTAGTACCAGGTTTGTAGCATTGCACTGGCAGTCCATTGTGCCCCTAGGCAAGGCACTTTACCATCAATTGTAGCCTGGCCATGAAACGTAGCGGTCCCTGTGTGGAGTATCAACGTGTCAATCCTCTATTCTTAGTACCAGGTTTGTAGCATTGCACTGGCAGTCCATTGTGCCCCTAGGCAAGACACTTTACCATCAATTGTAGCCTGACCATGAAACGTAGCGGTCCCTGTGTGGAGTATCAACGTGTCAATCCTCTATTCTTAGTACCAGGTTTGTAGCATTGCACTGGCAGTCCATTGTGCCCCTAGGCAAGACACTTTACCATCAATTGTAGCCTGACCATGAAACGTGGCGGTCCCTGTGTGGAGTATCAACGTGTCAATCCTCTATTCTTAGTACCAGGTTTGTAGCATTGCACTGGCAGTCCATTGTGCCCCTAGGCAAGACACTTTACCATCAATTGTAGCCTGACCATGAAACGTAGCGGTCCCTGTGTAGAGTATCAACGTGTCAATCCTCTATTCTTAGTACCAGGTTTGTAGCATTGCACTGGCAGTCCATTGTGCCCCTAGGCAAGACACTTTACCATCAATTGTAGCCTGGCCATGAAACGTAGCGGTCCCTGTGTAGAGTATCAACGTGTCAATCCTCTATTCTTAGTACCAGGTTTGTAGCATTGCACTGGCAGTCCATTGTGTCCCTAGGCAAGACACTTTACCATCAATTGTAGCCTGACCATGAAACGTGGCGGTCCCTGTGTGGAGTATCAACGTGTCAATCCTCTATTCTTAGTACCAGGTTTGTAGCATTGCACTGGCAGTCCATTGTGTCCCTAGGCAAGACACTTTACCATCAATTGTAGCCTGGCCATGAAACGTAGCGGTCCCTGTGTGGAGTATCAACGTGTCAATCCTCTATTCTTAGTACCAGGTTTGTAGCATTGCACTGGCAGTCCATTGTGCCCCTAGGCAAGACACTTTACCATCAATTGTAGCCTGACCATGAAACGTAGCGGTCCCTGTGTAGAGTATCAACGTGTCAATCCTCTATTCTTAGTACCAGGTTTGTAGCATTGCACTGGCAGTCCATTGTGCCCCTAGGCAAGACACTTTACCATCAATTGTAGCCTGACCGTGAAACATAGCGGTCCCTGTGTGGAGTATCAACGTGTCAATCCTCTATTCTTAGTATCATTGCACTGGCAGTCCATTGTGCCCCTAGGCAAGGCACTTTACCATCAATTGTAGCCTGGCCATGAAACGTAGCGGTCCCTGTGTGGAGTATCAACGTGTCAATCCTCTATTCTTAGTACCAGGGGCCAATTTCATAGAGCTGCTTAAGCATGAAAAATTGCTTAAGCATGAAAAACCTTGCTTGATAAAATGAGGTTACCACCAAAAATTTCATGTGATTGTCATGGTAATGAAACAGTCCTCTAACACTGGTCATACACTATTTCTATCACATAAAGATTTCACTGGTAACATTCTCTACCAAGTACGAGTTTTTTGTACTTAAGCAAATTTTTGTGGTTAAACACCTCTATGAAATTGGCCCCAGGTTTGTAGCATTCCACTGACTGTCCATTGTACCCCTAGGCAAGGCACTTTACCATCAATTGTAGCCTGACCGTGAAACATAGCAGTCCCTGTGTGGAGTATCAACGTGTCAATCCTCTATTCTTAGTATCATTGCATTGGCAGTCCATTGTGCCCCTAGGCAAGGCACTTTACCGTCAATTGTAGCCTCACCATGAAACGTAGCGGTCCCTGTGTAGAGTATCAACGTGTTAATCGAGTTCCACCGTACATAAAGTGCTACGGCTGTGTTCCAAAGCTTTCGCCAGCAATTTCCTAATGCAAGATGTCCAACTCGTGCCACCGTTTACTCAAATGTTCGTAAATACCAAACCACAGGGACAAGCCACAACCTAAACAAAGGCAAGTTTTTGGGTTTTTGTTTTGGTCTCTTTTTTCAATTCAGATCAGTTGGCGCAAGTCGTGTTCCACCTGACTCCCTTATTTGCCTCATGTGTGGCCATGCATGAAACATAATTTAATTAAACTGCTACCAAAAAAGCAGATGCTCTACCAGCTTGAGCTATGAGGCACAGTGGTGTACTCCCTCGGGTTTCCCCCAAGACCTCTGACACCAGGCAGATGCTCTACCAGCTGAGCTATGAGACACCAGCTGAGCTATGAGACACAGTGATATACCCCCTCAGGTTTTCCCAAAGACCTCTGACACACCGGGCTGATGCTGTACCAACTGACCTATGAGGCACAGTGGTATATGAGGCACAGTGGTATACTCCCTCAGGTTTTCCCCCCAAGACCTCTGACACACCGGGCAGATGTTCTACCAGCTGAGCTATGATGCACAGTGGTATACTCCTTCATGTTTTCCCCCAAGACCTCTGACACTGGGCAGATGCTCTACCAGCTGAGCTATGAGGCACAGTGGTGTACTCCCTCAGGATTTCCCCGAGACCTCTGACACACCAGGCAGATGCTCTACCAGCCGAGCTATGAGGTACAGTGGTATACTCCCTCATGTTTTCCCCAAGACCTCTGACACACCGGGCAGATGCTGTACCAGCCGAGCTATGATGCAAAGTGGTATACTCCCTCATGTTTTCCTCAAGACCTCTGATACACCAGGCAGATGCTCTACCAGCTGAGCCTATGAGACACAGTGATATACTCCCTCAGATTTTCCCCCAAGACCTCTGACACTGGGCAGATGCTCTACCATCTGAGCTATGAGGCACAGTGGTATACTCCCTCATGTTTCCCCCAAGACCTCTGACACAGTGGGCAGATGTTCTACCAACTGAGCTATGAGGCACAGTGGTATACTCCCTCATGTTCCCCCCCCCCCCCCCCCCCCCCCCCCTCCCTCTATGATCTGTCACGGCAATATGAGTCGCACTCCGCTATTTCCTATAACGACGGTTCGAAGTCAAAACTTGAAGAGAGGTCAGTTTTAGGGTTTTGTAATATTTGGAAAGAGTAACTCTTATTCTATTTGATTCCAATTTGTTTTCGTCATTGCACAGAGAATGAAATTCTCCTAATGGCTGAAGGCACAACTACAAAACCATACAGCAGACCGGAAACTGCCGACAAGCCTATTTCCAAGGGAGTTTTTGTCAGTAAGACCGTGCAGCTTATGCCTGTCGTTCAGTGGGCTGTCAAAACGATTAGACGTAAGTAAATTTTTTTTTTTGTATACAGTAAAAAAATGTAAATCATATCAGGACCGAAAGACCCATGTACATGTAGCTTATTTTATCAGTAGAGTCTTTCTATAAATTAGGGGTCCAATGTTGGTGTCCCCCGTTACATTTTACATCTCGTTTTTGTAAATTCAGGACACATTCTTTAAATACTTTCCATCTCAAAGAGTAGGTACATTTCATAAAAAAATTGTTTAAAAGCCATTTTAATGATTTTTGTACGAAAAATAACATTAGGTGTAACGGGGGACACTAAATGTCACACTTTTGGACCCCTAATTTATAGAAAGACCCAGTAAGTAATGTGTATGAACACCTCTTGCGGCAAGGCTGACTGCACCAGTCTCTGTTAGAGCCACTGAGGCAGGGTGCGCCACTCTTTTAGGGCTATTTTTGAGACGCGCAGCTCCAAAGGTCAGCTCATTCCACACATGTTTAACTAAACCTAACAAAATTGTTTTTTGGGAGTCTTTAGGCCTGTCCGCATTGGACTATTTTTTGTCAAACTTACCGAGACGATAGGTACCTTTTCCATTTTTAATCCAGTTTTCCTCTCCGTAACTTTTCCTGGCCAACTGCTGCCCAGGAAATTTGACCAGGTAACTTTTCCCGAGACAATAAGTCCAATGCGGACACATCGAGTTGGTAAAAGCGCTCTCGAAGCGTACGTCCGGGCTGTGAAGGTCCAACTGCGAAGGGACACTGCGAATGCTCTCCCACGGTCTCGTCAAAAAAATCCAAATGCGGACAGCAGTAAAATTTAGCCATTTCTCATTTTAACATCGTCTTGGTAAAACCTCCCGAAAAACAAGTCCAATGTGGCCACGGCTTTTAACTATGGGATTCTCCCAGAAACGGACAAATGTCTCATTTCATTGCTCTAGGAAGCATTTTGTTCAAATGGGTCCTATTGGACCTTGATGAAATCACAAGAACGGTCTTGAAAGCGATTCCAAAGGGATTGGTCGATCAGTGCCAAGATCAGTACTATATTATTATTGTTATATAAAATGAATCTTATACTTTGTTTTGTAAGATTTCTGTTTGTTTAGTGTTAAAAACGTTGGTGCATGTGCAACGTTTACAACTGCATGCGCTTTTGTTATTGTTGTACATCTACAGTATTTTTGGGTACTGTATTGCAGCAAGGGTGGGAACGATTTCACCCTCCGCTTTCACTTCAACGATCGATGTTGCCTAGATTCGTTTTAATATTATCCACATTTGTACAAGGTAAATATTTCAAACAAAATCGGTTCTTGACATTGCAATTTGCACGATGGTGGTTTTTAAAAACGATCCCAAAAGTTGAAGTCTTCATGGTCTCTACGTCTCCCCCCGCCCTCTTCCCCAAGAAAGCCACGCCCGATATTTTTTTCTTCCGGAATTTTTGTTTCCCTCCAATCTCACCCCTGATTCACGAGCGCGTTGCGTACATGCGCACATTGCATACGCGCACATTGCATACACGTGCATGGACGCGCATCAGATTAGGGCTCTGTGCTGCACAGTATCAGAAACACCTATCCGGAGAAACCCCGTTCAAGGCACCCACACTATCATTACCCCTGATCATAGGGCTCCATTAAATCACTCCATATACCATCTCAGCTCCCTGGGGAGTATACAGCCACAGCTGCCTATTAGGCGCTTAATGGCTAATCAAACACATCAACATTCGCTACCCTCTCGGGTACCCATTTCACTCCTGGGTGGTGAGAAGCAATGCATGCAAAGTGCCTTTCCAAAGAACACATGTATAATGGATGGACGGAACTCACTACCTTTGAAACTAAACCAGGGCCCAATTTCATGGAACCTGTTAGCACAACAATTTGTTTAGCACAGAATTTCTTTGCTCTGTAAAATGAGTTACCAGCCAAAATTGTATGTCAAATTGTATTTTTAGGAACGGAAGCAAAATATCAGTAAATACACATCACATACGATTTTGGCTGGCAACCCAGTTTTGTAAAATAAAGCAAAGAAATTCTGTGCTAAACAAATGTTTGTGCTAACGGGTCCATGAAATTGGGCCCTGGTTTTGAATACGATCGACTAAATACCGCTCTGATTACAAATTACTTTGGGCAAGGGATTCCGAGTTTAATATTGTCTGTCTATTGTTAATTAATCTTTCTTTATCCAGATGTCATTCCTAATAAATGCTTCTTTGTTTTGTTATTTCCAGAATGGTGCAAGATTCATCGTCTCACAGCTCAGTTTGAAGAATTGCCGTCTGATAAGCTGGCAGTTTTGCTGGAGCGAATCTATCGCGAGGGACCCAAAGCCAAGCCAGATATATTTACTCCGTATACACTACATGGTTAGCTATAAAAAGAATCAAATAATTTTTTAAGATTGGAAAATGTTAGTTATCCTATTAGCGCAAATGGAATATGCAGTGCCGTTAGGACCCCAATACATTATACTTCACGAGTTGACATGAAAAACCTTACTGAGTGTTGGTAGCAAAGGTAACAAACACCACATGATTTTTTTTCTGTGTAAAAAGTTCAGCTGGTAAGCATCTGCCTGGTGAGTCAGAGGTCTTGGGGGAAACCTGAGGAAGTATACAACTGTGCCTCATAGCTCAGCTGGTAGAGCATCTGCCTGGTGTGTCAGACGTCTTGGGGGAAACCTGAGGGAGTATACCACTGCCTCATAGCTGAACTGGTAGAGCATCTGCCTGGTGTGTCAGGGGTCTTGGGGAAACCTGACGAAGTATACAACTGTGCCTCATAGCTCAGCTGGTAGAGCATCTGCCTGGTGTGTCAGACGTCTTGGGGGAAACCTGAGGGAGTATACCACTGCCTCATAGCTGAACTGGTAGAGCATCTGCCTGGTGTGTCAGGGGTCTTGGGGAAACCCGAGGGAGTATAACACTGCCCCGTAGCTTAGCTGGTAGAGCATCTGCCTGGTGAGTCAGAGGTCTTGGGGAAACCCGAGGAATTATACCACTGTGCCTCGAAGCTCAGCTGGTAGAGCATCTGTCTGGTGTGTCAGAGGTCTTGGGGGAATCCTGAGGGAGTATACCACTGTGCCTCATAGCTCAGCTGGTAGAGCTCCTGCCCGATGTGTCAGAGGTCTTAGGGAAAACCTGGGGGAGAATACAACTGTGCCTCATAACTCAGCTGGTAGAGCATCTGCCCAGTGAGTCAGAGGTCTCGGGTTTGAATCCCGATAAGGCCCTTACATTTTGTTATCTCAGTCCAATTTGGTTGTCTATTTTGTTAACACACAGGTCTGCGTTCTGCACTGAGCACCTACCTCACTGAACCCCCAGTCAGCCACAAGGTAGACATCTACAAGGACGCCGAATTCCTTAAAGCAAACCGAGCATTCGATGAAGCCGTGAAGCACGCAGACAGCAGCAAAACAACGCACAGGACGATGACATCTCAACGGGGAATCAGTAAACGCGATATCGTCAAGCTGCTCAAGTCAGGTCTGGTGTCGCTTAGCAATCCCTTGGGCCTGTTACGGCTGGTGTGGCTTTTCATACAGCCGTTCATTGGGAGAACACGAGGCAAAGTTAAGGTAGGTAGCTATGCTCTGAGTGGTATAATAGGGCGCTTTCACATGGGGTCAAAAGGTCACCGGTCACTATTGCTTGTCTTCCAGAACGGGAAAGAATGATAGAGCCACGTGCGTTAACCCAAAATATGGTACGCTGGCAGCCATACATTTGCACGGCATGAATATCGAGCTCGCTATGCATATGTAGCCCCTGCATTGGCCCCGCGGTCACAAGGGACACTCGTGATCACAAGGGACACTAGATTTGTGATGAAGATTTTACCCCTCCCCATTTTTTTCAGAATTATTCAATACAGAATTGTTTTCATACCGCTGTTTGATGTACACCTTGATGGACCAGCAAATAGCAGTAGACAACATATGCAATGCCCTGTGGGACACGTGGGTTGTGTGGAGAGCCTTTGTTCTTGGGTCATTCTGACTCCATACTGGAATCCGTAAGCACCAGAACACTGATCGACCCTGCCACACAACTCAACCTGTGTCCACTTTTGCTGTTTCTTTACAGTTGGAGTTAAGATTTTAATGTACGCTTCGGTGTAACCAACATCAGGTTATTCTGGGGTTGTAACACATATAATACAGAGTGTAATGTCAGATTTCTAGTTTTTTTTTCCTTCTAATGTTCAGCTTGAAATGAGCATTAATTATGGATGTCCATGAACTTTTTGCTGAAAGAATTGGGAAGTTGATCATGGCTTCAGACCTCGTGTGCAAAACATATGAGACAGGCTGAAGTGTTTCCTCACAAAATCTTAAATTTTCCCACTAAATATTTTGGGTTTTTCCATCAAATCTTCACATTCCAATGCTAGATGAGTAATTTTAAAGAAAACAATTCCGATCAACTTACCCAGTTTGGGAGTTCGGAAACGTAGAAAAACCACTACAGTGACTATAGCTAAACGTATGCCTACGTGTATCAGTCGGTTTGCGAAACCTCTAATTTATTGCTTTCCGTGACGTAGAACATCCGTGAATGTTTAGTGGTCAGCAATCACGCGCGTACACGCGCACGCCAATAGACACACATGAACACGCGTAAAAAATACTCACCAGCGTATTTTCATTCGAAGATGCCGCACGCGCACGCTGCGATACTTGTAAAAATGAAAGTGCTTCTACTTGATCGCGATTTTTAGCCTGAAGAAATACATTTTTATCTTTATCGATACAACAGCCATGGCGCAACAACATAAAGCAAAGTTAAGCAACGGAGGTAAGTGCAACCAATGCACTTTTCTTGCTCTTTTTGCCGGTTATCACTCGAGCCACGTGGGTCATGAAAAATTGAAACCAAAATGGTGAATGGAAGGCGTGACGTCACCGGAAAGCAATCAATAACTAAATTTGGTACTTAATTCTACCGCATAGATTGATAGTTCAACCCTATAAAGTCTTACAGGAACACCACTTACGCTTTGGCGTTTCCTTGTTTTTATTTTTTTCAGTCACTAGATCTTGACCTCCTTCAGAAGAAAGAAGTTATTTTCAAGGTTGCGCTGTCCGGCTTGCCGTACTACGAGATCAATTCTCCAGTTCTGGGATTGAGCGGAGGACAGGAGCAGAAACTCTATGCGACTGGCAACCGTTTCTATTGCCCTTATCATGCCATCAACCTGTACATGACGAAACTTAACCCAGGATGTCAAGATTTCCTGCAACAGCCAAAGTAAGACAGATTACGTGATTGGAAAACTTTAAATTGAGATTAAGTGTCTTGCCTACGGACACAAACATGTTGGCACAAGTGGGGCTCGAACTCATAACCCATGAACCGAATTGACCAACATGATTCACTTGACTTGACTCGAGACTCAAATGGCTTGATTTGCGACTCGAAGGCAGTTTGACTTGACTTGGGACTCGAGGGCAGTTTGACTTGACTTGGGACTCGAGGGCAACTTGACTTGACTTGGGACTCGAAGGCAGTTTGACTTGACTTGGGACTCGAAGGCAGTTTGACTTGACTTGGGACTCGAGGGCAGTTTGACTTGACTTGGGACTCGAGGGCAGTTTGACTTGGGACTCGAGGGCAGTTTGACTTGACTTGGGACTCGAAGGCAGCTTGACTTGACTTGGGACTCAAAGACAGTTTGACTTGACTCGGGACTCGAGTGCAGTTTGACTTGACTCGGGACTCCAGTGCAGTTTGACTTGACTCGGGACTCGAGTGCAGTTTGACGACTCGGGACTCGAGTGCAGTTTGACTTGACTTGGGACTCGAGGGCAGTTTGACTTGACTTGGGACTCGAGGGCAGTTTGACTTGACTTGGGACTCGAGGGCAGTTTGACTTGACTTGGGACTCGAGGGCAGTTTGACTTGACTCGGGACTCGAGGGCAGTTTGACTTGACTCGGGACTCGAGGGCAGTTTGACTTGACTCGGGACTCGAGGGCAGTTTGACTTGACTCGGGACTCGAGGGCAGTTTGACTTGACTCGGGACTCGAGGGCAGTTTGACTTGGCTTGGGACTCGAGGGCAGTTTGACTTGACTCAGGACTCGAGGGCAGTTTGACTTGACTTGGGACTCGAGGGCAGTTTGACTTGGCTTGGGACTCGAGGGCAGTTTGACTTGACTTGGGACTCGAGGGCAGTTTGACTTGACTTGGGACTCGAGTGCAGTTTGACTTGACTTGGGACTCGAGGGCAGTTTGACTTGACTTGGGACTCGAGGGCAGTTTGACTTGATTTGAGACTCGAAGGCAGTTTGACTTGACTTGGGACTCGAGGGCAGTTTGACTTGACTTGGGACTCGAGGGCAGTTTGACTTGACTTGGGACTCGAGGGCAGTTTGACTTGACTCGGGACTCGAGGGCAGTTTGACTTGACTCGGAACTCGAGTGCAGTTTGACTTGACTCGGGACTCGAGTGCAGTTTGACTTGACTCGGGACTCGAGGGCAGTTTGACTTGACTTGGGACTCGAGGGCAGTTTGACTTGACTTGGGACTCGAGGGCAGTTTGACTTGACTTGGGACTCGAGGGCAGTTTGACTTGACTCGGGACTCGAGGGCAGTTTGACTTGACTCGGGACTCGAGGGCAGTTTGACTTGACTCGGGACTCGAGGGCAGTTTGACTTGACTCGGGACTCGAGGGCAGTTTGACTTGGCTTGGGACTCGAGGGCAGTTTGACTTGACTCGGGACTCGAGGGCAGTTTGACTTGACTTGGGACTCGAGGGCAGTTTGACTTGGCTTGGGACTCGAGGGCAGTTTGACTTGGCTTGGGACTCGAGGGCAGTTTGACTTGACTTGGGACTCGAGGGCAGTTTGACTTGACTTGGGACTCGAGGGCAGTTTGACTTGACTTGGGACTCGAGTGCAGTTTGACTTGACTTGGGACTCGAGGGCAGTTTGACTTGACTTGGGACTCGAGGGCAGTTTGACTTGATTTGAGACTCGAAGGCAGTTTGACTTGACTTGGGACTCGAGGGCAGTTTGACTTGACTTGGGACTCGAGGGCAGTTTGACTTGACTCGGGACTCGAGGGCAGTTTGACTTCACTCGGGACTCGAGGGCAGTTTGACTTGACTCGGGACTCGAAGGCAGCTTGACTTGATTTGGGACTCGAAGGCAGCTTGACTTGACTTGACTTGACTCGACTCGGAGGGAGACTCGTTACAACCAGGGGTGAGATTTGTCCGGATTTCCGGAATTCTACCAATTTGTAGCGGAATTTTATTTAGTTGTATTGTGTGCTTCGCGGCCGCGATCCATATTGTATTTTCTATTTGTTTCTGTTTTAGGCCTTTTAGCACACCATACTTTTTAACGAGCGCCCTCAATTGATTCAGTAATTTTGCGAAGAAAACTTGTGCGAGTCTAGTTGTCACGCAAGTGCTATGACATACAGCACTTTACCATGTATACTGTGCATGCCGCGTGCTCGGCGACCTGACCGAGTCTGCAACGAGTACCGAAGCGGACGTGTACAAGTCTAATCCATAAGCAAGCCTGCATCGCAACAGCCGAGCGCGCATATGCGTGTACGGTACATAGAGTTGTATGGGTGTACGTATTGCTGTACGGTGCAGTGCATGCTGTGCGGGCCGCGGATGGCGCGATGCGACAAGCAGCTAATGAACTGATTTTACCCTCCGCTTTCGCTTCACCGTCTTCAACGGTAGATGTTGCCTGGATTCTTTTTAATATTATCCACATTTGTTGGCCTATAAACAAGGTAAATATTTTAAACAAAACTGGTTCTTGTGATGCCTAATTAAAATGTTTTTGACATTGCATTTTGCACGATGCCGATGGTACGGTGGTGTTTAAAACGATCCTAGTATGAAAAGTTGAAGTTTGCGCGCGTGGTCTCTACGTTTCGGCCCGCCCCCAACCCCCCCAAAGGAAGCCACACCCCCGCCCTCCCCCAAAGGAAGCCACGCCCCTTCCGGAATTTTCATTTTCCCCCAATCTCACCCCTGTACAACTCGGCTAAACAACTTTACATGCTATTTATGTAAAATACCCAAAATATTAATTAGTTTTGTATACATTTTGTTTGACAGAACCAGAATCAACTTCAAAACGGAGTTAGTCTGGTTTGAACCGAAGCCGATGAGCTCCTCGTTTATCAACACTATGATGACGGACTTATCAACAGCGGCCAAAATGACCCAAATGTACAGCAACGCAGACATTCGTGCCACAACCTGGGACACACTGCAAGAGGCCATTGAAGAATTCTCAGAGAATATTCGGTTGGGATATCGTAAGACCCAAGCATCGCAGGTTCACGAAATGAAACCTGTATTGGGTAGACACATTGGGTTGCCTGCTGTTATTGAACGAACAAACAAGCCTGCTGAAAAACAAGTTAGTATTTACTGCTTGAAAAAAGACTAGTTACAGGCCTTGACATCTGTGACCTGTTACGACGAAATGAGCGTAAAGTCGCACTCCTATAACGACGGTTGAAAGTCAAAAATTGAAGGGAGGTCAATTTTAGGGTTTTGTAATATTTGAAAAGAGTAACTCTTATTCTATTTGCTTCCAAATTTTTAGTGTCATCCAACAATTAAAAACATTATTTTCAAACCAATTTTGACGATAGCTTTCTTCGTGCTTCGTAAGCAATTTTGTTTGAAGATTTGTAAGATTTGTTTGAACACTACCACTTCTCCAAGCTGTGTTGCGTTGGGGGAATAGTTTGACCTTATGTGTTATATACCATTGGAAAGCTCTTTTTCTGCTGAATTCAAAAATACCAATATCTAAGTTTTAAAAATGCTGACTTTACGCTCATTTCATTGTGACTGGTTACATTTAGGTAGGATTCAAGTGTTAAGGCATGGGGTACCGTGGCCGAGTGGTTTGGGTCCCTGACTCGCAAAACTCGGGTGAAAACTTGGGGTACCTGTGCCCTTGAGCAAGGCACTTAAACACACTTGCTCCATCCTTCGGAAGGGATGTAAAGCCATTGGTCCAGTGTGTTGTGTAACGCATTTAAAAGATCCCAGAGCATTCTTTCGTGAAGAGTAAGGGGATTCCACGGTGTCTCTGGCCGTCGGCTGCCAATGGCGCCACCCACCTATGTATCTCGATGTTTAGGTGGAAGACAATATGAATCAAGTATTAAATTGAAAACGTCACCCTTTGTGTGTTGCCAGGGTTACTGGGTCAACACTATAACCAGTGAACTGTTTCCCTGCGCTTAAGCAATGGACGTTTCAGATTACCAGTGAATGTTTAGACCTAGCTCCCCTGGCAAATGACGTCACACTCTAGTAGTCTATTAATTCTTGCCATGTTCTTCTGTTTTCAGTCAACACCGCAGACCACAACTGTTAAAAGCTCAATTGTTAAACGGCTGCTTACGACACCACGCCAAGAAACCAAACAGGTATGCTTACAAAAATAAATATCTTTTACATATTTTATAAAATTATTAATTAAATTGTTCGTAACTGGAGGACTCTGTGATATACTCCGTGCATTTGAAACAAAACGTCCCAGCGGTTTATTTCTCCGCTTTTCACGAGAATAAAAAGGTATTGTATTGATCCTCGGTTACTAGAGAGAAAAATTCCGAAATAAAAATAAGAAAATTCCACCCCTGTTGGACAATCGTTCATCATAAGATCACCTTCCATTTTATGCGAACAACGGATTGATTATGTGAATCTTTGCGCAGTGAACAGCGCCCTCTGTAGTTCAGCTCCGACATATTGGCTGTTTTCAAAACCACCGTCTTCATCTGTGGCTCCGGCCTGGTGTATCCCAGCAATATTAATGGATTAGGAAACATCTTGGGCCAATGCTAATTTGAACGTTCACCCTTCTTGAGCGTATTTATTAACATCAAGAGAATTCACGAAGGTAAACTACACACAAAGGAAGATAACGAATTCAAAATACCAAGCCTGACTGTAAAACACCGAGCGTTTTGAAAACGGCCTATGTGGAACAGATTTTGCGCCGTACGTCCACACGTCCAGGGGTCCACACGTCCATTAAGTGTCTATTTTTGGCCTTAAGAAATCGTGAAAAAAAAGTTTTTCAAATTTTGATTATTTTTAGTGGAACATGATCATTAAGGTACACAACAACTATAATTAACTTTCGGCACAATCTTTAGGGGAGTTTTATTTAATTTCATTAACATTAAATTTTCAGTGTTGTAGCATAGGAGAAATGTGCCAAAATCATATCCGTCACACTTTAGTGACGGAAATGACAAATTTTGACAATGACTTCGGAAGCTGAGTAAATTCAAACAAGAGAATTTAAAGTTTAAACATAGAATAACAACAGTGAGCAGAGGGCTTTGAACAGAATATAACGCAACTTATTGTCCTCATTTTATTGCCATTATTGGCAAATGAAAATGCCAAAAAAAGTCAGATATGACGCTCCAAAATATCGTGACGGAGATGACCCAAAATGCCAAAAAATCTTCTCCGTCACGGCAAAAAGTGATGGAACTGACTGTGACGGATATGACTAAATAAACAATTAAACTGTTATAACACCATCCACAGTCTGTTTGAAGCCCAAACACCACACAAGCTTGGAAGTTTGCACAATTGTGATCGTTTTCATGAATACTTTTAAAGATTAAAAACACAAATAAGATATGTTATAAAGCGTTCGGAGATAACGTTGAATAAAGGTACTATTGTAATTTTTTGAGAAAGTCTACAATTCCTTGGCTATTACGGGTTGCAGTTTTCTTTAATGGATTATTTCATGCTCTATAGGCTCTGAGGTATCCGATGGACTAATGCAAGTCTTGTTCATGGTCAGTTTTCTATCAGATATGATGCTCCAAAATATCGTGACGGAGATGACCAAAAATACAGGGACACGATTTTTGACTCTTAAAATGTCGGATTTCATGCAAATATGGTTTAATGATGTAATTTTTAATTTTGCATTTGGAGGAGACCAACTATACTTGGCTTCTGGTAGTATAATTATCTTTTTAAGCCGCTTATTTTAAAAATTATGGCAATGGGGACATTTTGAGAGACACCACCGGGACATTCGTTTTTTTTTTTTTTTTTAATGTTCATCTTAAAAAATAAGCACCCTGTCGATTGTTTTCAAGAATTTGTACCACTGCATATAATCAGAAATATGTTAACGCTTAAAAATAAGATTTTCATCGTATAGTTTTTAAGATGTTAAATAACTACTTTTCCCATATTAGGACGACCTTTTTGGGTAGAGTGCTTACAGAGACCACTAAAACCACAAAATTGTCGGAAAGAAACTCATGAATTGACACCCATTTTCTCCACCTAATTCTCTGAAAAAAATGTTTTGCGACCTAGACGAAAATGGTTTGTGACCTAATAAAAATGGTTAAGAACCTATTAAAAATTGTTTTTGACCTAATAAAGATGGTTTTTGAAGCACTTAGCGTTAGGACGACCGGCTATCGGTCGCCCTAATGCGGTCGGTCGTCCTAATACGCCGTTTTTACCCATAACCGGTCGACCTAAACGCGAAAGAGTAAGTTGTAGCATCTCAAAGTGTCGGGGCACGAAAATAGACACTTACTGAAGAATGACGTATCACGTGCATAGCTACGCCCTGGTTAGTGCTATTTGCATATAAATTTCCCGCCGACCCGATACTTTTTATTGGGAAAGTACTCAAGTGGATGGATCAAAAAAGGTAGGAGGATTGTATTCTTTTTCTTAGACTATCGACTGGTTCAAATAAATCGTGATTTTTGGCGAGGCCCAGTCTTCGGACAGTACAAACTCCGATTCCCCCTTTAAAGTACCTGGGAGCATACTGCTTCAATTTTGGTGAATTTAACCCTAACCCTAAAGGCGGATACACACTATCGCGGAAAAATCACACTGTGCCATTGGTTTGTACACAAACTGGTTTGCCGCTTGTGCGCGGCCTATCGCGACGCGCAAAAGTTTTGAGCTGGGTCAAAGTTCAAATTTGTTGAACTTTGACCGCGGTGCGCTGACCTTTCCAACTCGCAGCCAATGAGGTATCAGAGAAGCCCCAAGTTACCAGAGTGGAATTTTCTATTTTGGAATAATCGGCGATTGGGAGCTCATGCAATGCGGTGAGCGCAGCGCGAAAGTGTGATTTTTCCGCTTCTACTAAGTTTCAAAACAAATGTCCTACTTTTGATCTTAAATAACTTTGTCATTTTCCAATGGATTTAAACCAAAATTTCTCATCATGTAAACTAGGCTTGACAAATTTTATTGAGTGAGTTTCATCAGTTTTGACCAAGAGGGTGAGATTTTATAGCCGTACGAAAAAAGGTAAATTTCAAAATTCGCCACTTTCGACTTGGCCTCCTCCAATGTCGATACACCGCTGGAGACTGATGGAATGTGCATGCTGGAGCCAAAAGCTTCTGAAGAAATGCAGGATCATCCCTAATGTTATTGCAAGCCTATTCTTATCGTTTCGCGTAACTCAACAAGAGGTGCAAAGGGACCTTAGACATAGACAATTGCCTTGACAATGGAGGATGCAAAGTCAAAAGTGGCGAATTCTGAAATTTCGGGGGTTTTTCGTGTGGCTTTTAAATCTCACCCTCTTTGACAAAACTGATGAATCTCGCTTAATACAATTTGTCGGGCCTCGTTTACATGATGTGAAAATTTAGTTTAAATCCGTTCGAAAATAAAAAAAGTTATTTAAGATTGAAAGTAGGACATGTTTTTTTTTAACATGTAGTCGTAGAGTTGCTCTGTGACACGGCAGGCAAAATAATACAGCTTGGTCTATGAAACTCCATAAAACCTATAAATTACATGTAAACTCCTCAAAAAAAGTTCGGAAAGTTACTAAATTATTTCCCTTGAATTTGGTAACATTGGAAAGCCCTGTTATTCCTCTTTAACAGTGATGTGTCATTTGTTATGATTAATCAATTGGGGGGGATGTGCAGTATAGCGGAATACAGGGGTGGGTGGAAAGTGAAATGTGAAATCTACTGCTATTGTCATGCAGTGCATTCCCCTTTTGCTTGAAGGATGCGAATGTGTCAATGAACTTTTTGACAATAGCAATGCATTTTGTGACATTTCACTTTACACCCGCCCCCGTATATAACAGGGCTTTCCAATGATACAAAATTATTTTGCAACAAGAGAGAAATCGTCAGTCAAACTTGACTTTCCGAACCTTTGGCTAAATCATGTAACTTATGACACCTGTAAGCAAACTTAATGACAATTTTTGAAATATTTGCTTTGAAACCTCGCTATTATTTTGGTGTTGTAGGCTGCTGGTAGTGGAGATAGCGATGATGACGTCATCATTATTGAAGAACAGCGTGACAGCACGCAGTCGGCCTCGCAGCGCCTTATGCACCTCAGCAACCTGTACAAAGCAGGTATGACTATAGCGCCCTCTATAGCATGTCATTATCATTGATGAACAGCGTGACAGCGTGCAGTCGGCCTCGCAGCGCCTTATGCATCTCAGCAACATGTACAAAGCAGGTATGACTATAGCGCCCTCTATAGCATGTCGTTATCATTGATAAACAGCGTGACAGCGTGCAGTCGGCCTCGCAGCGCCTTATGCACCTCAGTAGCTTGTACAAAGCAGGGGCCGATTTTACCTACATGAAATTTTGTGATCATGGCAAGAGCGATCGCTAACCAAAAATGGAACTTGTGTTTCACTATAAGCATTTAGCATCGAAAATAATCACATTTGACAAAGATGATCGCTAAAAGGTTGTGTTGCTTGAACGTGAATCACAAATCAGCACAGTTGTAACAATGTATGACTAAAGCCTAACGTACATCAACCTTTTAACTGGAAGCAACTAGGAGCAACTCGGGGCAAGAGGGAGCAACTGATCAGTTGCTTAAAAAGGTCGATGTACGCGCAGTTGCAACTATACTGGCAACTGAAAAAAATCCCAGTTGCCACGAGTTGCTCATGTTCTACTTTCTGGCAACTAGTTGTACCCAGTTGCGGTCAGTTGCGTTGATGTACACGTACTTGCAACTAGTTGCTGTCAGTTGCATGCGTGCAGCTGCGTGCAACTGCAAGCAACAGTTGCTTCCAGTTGCAAGGTCGATGTACTCTAGTTGCTGTGTCGATGTGCGCGCTCTGGAAATGTAGACATGGCAGTTTCTGCTAGTTTAGCAACTATAATAATAATAATAATAATAATAATAATTTAAACAACGCTGAATGCCGCAATGGGGCGACATTTCGGCAAGACTCTCACCGGAGACCACCGAAATTTCAGCAAGAGTCACTCAAAATGACACCTTATTTTTTTACCCAAAGCTTCCGGAGATGGTCACAGACCGAAGAGAAACAACTCCAGTCCCGATAAAAATGGTTCTCGACCTAAAAAAAAAGTTTTTTTACCTAAAAAAATAAATTTTAAACTAAAAAATATTAGGGCGACACCAAAATGTCGCCCTATTGAGCAGGTCGCCCTAATATACCTTTTTTACACACGATTTGTCGCCCTATTCTAGCATTGATAGTAATTCTTCTTAATGCTCCAAAGGGGCGACCCACCGGTAAAACTTTACCAAACGACCACCGAAATTTCGGCTGGAAGACATCGATTGGACACCAAATTTCTGTACCCGAAGCTTCCAAAAATGGTTCCATACCTAAGAGAGAAGGTTCTAGACCTAATAAAAATGATTCTCGATTTATAAAAGATGGTTTTTGACCTAAAAAAAATGGTTTTTGACCTCCAAAATATTGGGGTTACGCCAAATTGTCGCCCTAACCGACCGCGTCGCCCTTATATGACTCTCTACACAAAAAGTGTCGCCCTATTGGATAAAATAGAGAAATATAGATATTTATAACAGTGCCTTACGTAAAATACATCAAAGCGCTTCACAGACCACAATACCACCCAAAAAGATGTTACAAAATCAAGTTAATTTATAAAATACAACATGTAACGACAACTAATCAGTTTCTGTCGATGAGCACGCTACGCACACATCGACAGCAACTGATCAGTTGAGTTGTTTCCAGTTGCAAGGTCGATGTACTCGGAGAGGAAATATTTTTAGTACATGTACCTGTCAACATTTTTGTCACTACCATGAAATGTCAACATTTTACAAAGCGTGTAGAGTGGTACGCGGCCTCCCTGCCCACAAACTGGACGTCCCCTGACTTAATTTCCAGCTTTTAGAAAAACAAAAAAATTAGTTGGTGATCTGCATCAAATCTAGGATAAGACAAATCCCAAATTTGAGACCCATCTGCGCACTTATGTAGTTTAACACGAAGAGCCTCTTTATTGATGTACTGTACTTATACTGTACTTATAGCGCGCATGCGTACTGCCAACTTGACACAGAGAGCCTCGTCGTCAATGTCGAAGTGCGCAGAACTGGCTAAAGTAATATTGTACTTTGTGTGTTTACAGACAGGCAGAGTGCGAAACAGCAAACGGCCAAAAAGAGCACGTCAACCCACGGCCATCACCATGGACATTACCATGGGCACCATCACCGACATCATCGTGACGAGAAATATAGACATGGTGGTCTCACCCTGGGTAAGAAAACAGGGATTTCCCCGGGCCAGGCTGGGCTTTTCACTGGCTTGGCCTTACCACACCTTTTGGACAGCAGACAATAACAAGATATCATGCCTGATGGCCCGGGCCAGGCTGGGCTTTTCACTGGCTTGGCCTTACCAGACCCTTTGGACAGCAAACAATAGCAGGATATAAGGCCTGATGGCCCGGGCCAGGCTGGGCTTTTCACTGGCTTGGCCTTACCAGACCCTTTGGACAGCAAACAATAGCAGGATATCAGGCCTGATGGCCCGGGCCAGGCTGGGCTTTTCACTGGCTTGGCCTTACCAGACCCTTTGGACAGCAGACAATAGCAGGATATCAGGCCTGATGGCCCGGGCCAGGCTGGGCTTTTCACTGGCTTGGCCTTACCAGACCCTTTGGACAGCAGACAATAACAAGATATCATGCCTGATGGCCCGGGCCAGGCTGGGCTTTTCACTGGCTTGGCCTTACCAGACCCTTTGGACAGCAAACAATAGCAAGATATCATGCCTGATGGCCCGGGCCAGGCTGGGCTTTTCACTGGCTTGGCCTTACCAGACCCTTTGGACAGCAGACAATAGCAGGATATCAGGCCTGATGGCCCGGGCCAGGCTGGGCTTTTCACTGGCTTGGCCTTACCAGACCTTTTGGACAGCAGACGATAGCAAGATATCAGGCCTGATGGCCCGGGCCAGGCTGGGCTTTTCACTGGCTTGGCCTTACCAGACCCTTTGGACAGCAAACAATAGCAAGATATCATGCCTGATGGCCCGGGCCAGGCTGGGCTTTTCACTGGCTTGGCCTTACCAGACCCTTTGGACAGCAGACAATAGCAGGATATCAGGCCTGATGGCCCGGGCCAGGCTGGGCTTTTCACTGGCTTGGCCTTACCAGACCTTTTGGACAGCAGACGATAGCAAGATATCAGGCCTGATGGCCCGGGCCAGGCTGGGCTTTTCACTGGCTTGGCCTTACCAGACCCTTTGGACAGCAAACAATAGCAAGATATCAGGCCTGATGGCCCGGGCCAGGCTGGGCTTTTCACTGGCTTGGCCTTACCAGACCCTTTGGACAGCAGACAATAGCAGGATATCAGGCCTGATGGCCCGGGCCAGGCTGGGCTTTTCACTGGCTTGGCCTTACCAGACCTTTTGGACAGCAGACAATAGCAAGATATCAGGCCTGATGGCCCGGGCCAGGCTGGGCTTTTCACTGGCTTGGCCTTACCAGACCCTTTGGACAGCAGACAATAGCAGGATATATAAGGCCTGATGGCCCGGGCCAGGCTGGGCTTTTCACTGGCTTGGCCTTACCAGACCTTTTGGACAGCAGACGATAGCAAGATATCAGGCCTGATGGCCCGGGCCAGGCTGGGCTTTTCACTGGCTTGGCCTTACCAGACCCTTTGGACAGCAGACGATAGCAGGATATAAGGCCTGATGGCCTGGGCCAGGCTGGGCTTTTCACTGGATTGGCCTTACCAGACCTTTTGGACAGCAGACGATAGCAAGATATCGGGCCAGGCTGGGCTTTTCATTGGCTTGGCCTTACCAGACCCTTTGGACAGCAGACAATAGCAGGATATCAGGCCTGATGGCCCGGGCCAGGCTGGGCTTTTCACTGGCTTGGCCTTACCAGACCTTTTGGACAGCAGACGATCGCAAGATATCAGGCCTGATGGCCCGGGCCAGGCTGGGCTTTTCACTGGCTTGGCCTTACCAGACCCTTTGGACAGCAGACAATAGCAGGATATAAGGCCTGATGGCCCGGGCCAGGCTGGGCTTTTCACTGGCTTGGCCTTACCAGACCCTTTGGACAGCAGACGATAGCAGGATATAAGGCCTGATGGCCCGGGCCAGGCTGGGCTTTTCACTAGCTTGGCCTTACCAAACGTTATTGAAAAAATTTGTATGTCTTTTTACAGATTCAAGTTCCCAGAACGTGTCGGGAGGAAACCAATTATTTAGAAGCAATTCACAGACTTCTTCGCAGAATGTGAAAAAGAAGACAAAATTCGGTGAGTACGGAAATGTTCTTCTTTTTATCAAAAAATTGACATCAGCCATTACTTTTGAAAGCTTTGCACTTGGTTCATGTATTTTGTGTTTTAAAGGGACATACCGGCTT
Source organism: Henricia sp. BOLD:AAB3569 (assembly GCA_037783545.1). NCBI lineage: Eukaryota > Metazoa > Echinodermata > Asteroidea > Spinulosida > Echinasteridae > Henricia > Henricia sp. BOLD:AAB3569. Next base: position 66,848 of record JBBELK010001011.1, on the reverse strand, counting down.
ACTGTTTACATAATGTAGCGATCTAGCATCCTTGACAATAATTGTCGATGGTCGTTGTGAAAAAATATCAAAATGTCACGTCATGAGGAGTTCTATTCGCTCATATACAAAACAAATATGGCAGGAATTATGGACAACTCTTGCATTAAATAAACTCCATTCTATTCAACCTAACCTTGGATTTTGGATTCCTTATAGAAATTTAACACGACAGGACCAAGTCATCCTAACTAGATGCCGCATAGGACATTCTCACTTGACCCATTCCTTTTTACTAAAAGGAGAACCCCAACCTTATTGTATCCCATGCGATAGTCCATTGACTATGCATCACTTATTAGTAGAATGTGTTGAACTAATGGATATTAGACATCGATATTTTCATGTCACCACACTAAAAGATTTATTCAATATAGATCCCAGTACCATAATTTTATTCCTTAAATTAGCTGAACTTTACCATATCTTATAATCACTATCAATCTCAATATCTTTGTAGCCCCTTTAACTAATTAGATTACTCATTTTTATATTAGGTAGGCTATTAGTTAGGCTAATTGGCAGCTACACGTCCCCCGGAATGGTCGTAACTTCAATGATGCTGTAGCGGTTACTGTATGGAACTTCTGCAGCGGGACAGTAGCTGTCTCCTATACTGCGGTATGGGATCATACAAATAAATTTAATCTCATTAATCCATATTTAATATTGTTATTGATTTCCTCAAATCATCCCAACTTTATCACATTTTGTAAAATTCTGCTCCATTATCTACTCTTCACTCTTCCAAATAAGACTATTTAGGGACTCATCCCGGGGTTTGCTCGCCTCGGCGAGACAAGGTGTTACCCTGCCCCGTGGTTGATCTCCCTATAATAAAGTTCACTCATATTACAATGTCAATTTAGACCTTTTGAATAAAACTCGCATTTCACACGGGACGGTGGAACAAGAACCCCTACTTATCCTGGGAGACGGGGTGTGGGGGATTGACCAGACACTGGGTGCCATTGTCCCTTCATCACCCGGAGGTAAGCGGACCTGTAAAAATACCGGCGGGGCCCGGGCCCTTAAACTGCAAGGGAAACGGCCGACCTTGCGGGATTATTTAGACGCGGTGCCGTGTGTCTGGGGGATCCACTATGACCGGCCTCCTCGGGGTTGCCTTGGAAAACTACCCAGATTCCACGTAGTACTTATATACAACGTTTCTTCAATTTTATTGAAATATACCACTTGTTATCTATACAACTAATTCCAAGATCATATATTTTCCACAACTTACATGATTTTATTAATTTTAATCAAAACCAAACATTTTTATATATTAACATAATCCCGCCATGAATATGGCCTCTGATGTCGGCATGGCGTTAAACCACAAACTCACTCACTCACTCAAAATGTCACGTAATTAACTAGAAATGTTTAAAATTAACAAAAGAGACAAATACGGTTTACCAGCCGTCGCGATGTATTATGTATCATGTGTTTGTAAATAAAGGTGGCGTTCGATATGGGTCGACACGTGTTTAACCTCGTTTCGTTGTTTTCCCTGACTCATCACACTTTGCATGATCCCTCAGGTCAGCGCTGACTCAAGGACCTTTTTGGTGTCTTTAGCACCCTCAATAGGCCTATGCTAATTTTTTCTTCGGATATTATTTATCACCGCGAAGCGAAGACGCGAAAATCTGAGAGATTCTCTCGTCCATATCAACACCCAGAAACCCTGCTTATGAAATCTGTTGACAGATTTGTGTACAAATTGGAAAATACTGTATGTACATAGTGTTCGTAGGACGTTATTTTCCAACAAGAGAAACCAACCGCGAATGACAAAAGCAACTCGCACTTCGCGCTGGTTTCCACGGCTGGAAATAAAACTAACTCCAGGACCACGTGATTTATCTGAACCAGAATCTGGTTTGGAAAGATTTGGAAATCAATCCTTTATTCAAAGTGTGCAAGGTTTTTAACCTCTGATCAAAGTTTTCTTAAAATTCACTTGTTTAAATAAAGTCCATCTCTTGTGCCCTCCTTTTACAGTTCCCCATGACTGCGCATGGCAGTGCGTAGCTGCGTTTGTACCCAACACAGTCCGTATGCAGAGGATTAAACTACAAAACCCACGCAGTGTTCCCAGCATGTTTGGTTATGAACGGCGTTTAGCTAAACAACGTGGGACTGGCAGACGGCATGTTATCTATCATGCGCCGTGTGGACGCACTTTGGTAGGTTGAATTTACTATTCACCCGTCACAACAAAATGAGCGTAAAGTTGGAATTTTCAAAAATTGGATATTGGTATTTTTGAATTCAGCAGAAAAAGAGCTTTCCAATGGTACATGTATATAACACATAAGGTAAAACTTTTCCCCAATGCAACACAGCTTGGAGAAGTGGTGGTGTTCAAACAAATCTTACAAATCTTCAAATAAAATTTCTTACGAGGCACGAAGAAAGCTATCGTCGAAATTGGTCTGAAAATGTTTTTAATTGTTGGATGACGCTAACAATTTGGAATCAAATAGAATAAGAGTTACTCTTTCCAAATATTACAAAACCCTGAAACTGACCTCCCTTCAATTTTTGACTTTGAACCGTCGTTATAGGAAATAGCGGAGTGCAACTTTACGCTCATTTCGTCGTGACGGGTCACATATTTGTTATCCCACAAGCGCAAGTGGAATACGACATTATGTAGTGCGTCTGCGTCTATAACATAAAAATTGAAAGAGGTACACAGTACAATGTCACACTGTTGTTGCCATGGATCCACCAATCAGAAACATGGATTCGAGTTTGCTTGAAGATAAGTTAAATACATGTACGTGCTGAATATTAATTTATTCTTTAAATTTTCGTTGCATCGAATGTAGACACGCAAATCTGTATTTTCAACAAATCTGTATTTTTCTGGGCATACATGTAGCATAAATACTGACAACCCACTCTGTTCGTACATACATGAGCAAGTTCGGGCGGGCGACTATAGTTAACTACAACCCTGTAGACTAACCTACCCCTGGGGCTTGGTTCCTCTAGTCAGACTAGCTAGTGGTCAAACCCAAACAATGCAGCGTTCGAGTGACATAGTCGATCTAGATGTCACTCGAACGCTGCGTGGTTTGACTAGCTAGTCTGACTAGAGGAACCAAGCCTCGGGGTAGGTTAGTCTAGTTAACTATAGTCGACTTGCTCTTATATGTCGCCCGCACGGACGTATATACAAATTCTGGTCGCCCACCCGAACTTTCTTCTAAATTAATGGACAGTTTCTATGCTTAGCGTTTTTCCAAACATTTATTTTGTTCCGTTTTTTCTTTTCCGTTTAGAGAAATATTGCTGACGTGGACCGCTACTGTAAGTCAATTTTCAGTTTAACTTATATTGGGATAAACAGAGGTCGAAATTAACCTCAATTTCATGCTGGTCAGAAGGACCAGTAGATTAGAGAACTCTACTGGTCCTGCTGAAAATTTGGTGGTCCACTGGTGCTTTTCAAAATGGCACCGAGATACTGCAACACTTTCTGGTTTAAGGTCATTGAGTGCAGGATGGATGGGATTGCTTTTTGATCCAACACTGGGGCATGTCTGGAGAGATCGCTGAAAGAAATGTAGTTAGGCCAAACAAAATAAATGGTGTGTTTACGGTAACCCGACCTACCTGGAACTGTTAAGGCCAAATTGCCGACCTCAAACTTTTTATTGCCAATTTTCAAGTTGATAATTTTAAATGAGCACTATTTGCAATAATTTCCAACGAACATAACATTTTCTACACTTGTACATGAACATGTTTAATATTGTTAATAGTGAGTTTCAAAGATTGCAAAACAACACGCAAATGGGTTTGTCCATGAAGTTGGGGCACGGTGTCCACGTAGCATCGGTATAGTCTGTGTTAATTATATACTGAATATGTATTTACAACTTCAAATTGTTGTTGCAACGGATATGGTATAGTGCCCGGCTATATTCATTCATGTTTTCTTTGGGCAATCTCTCACTGAATATGAGATTCTTGTTTTACCGATGCTACGTGGACACCACATATGTTTAACACTATCAAGACATTTGACTGAGTCTGTGGTTTGGTACACCATAATGCAAGTACTTTTACTGTAGTGGGATATGCTTTTCTTTCTGAAATGAAATATTGACTGAAGTAGCTGGGCTAGAATGAGACACAGTTTTTGAGAGATGATATGTCACAAAACGTGACCTAACTTCATGGACAAACCTAAATGCATGAACTGAAGTGTAAAAAAAAAAAAAGACAAAATAAAATTATATTTCCTACCTACCTACCTGGATTTTTGTTATGTCGTTACCGTAAACGCACCATTAATTTTGTTTGGCCTTATCTGAAAATGTCTAAAGCGATCAGGAATTGTTTGTGGTAACCAGGAATTCTTCACATTGAGTGGATTAGGCATCAGAGAATGTTTCCATGAGTCAGTAAATGTTTTCAGTGGTCCATCGGACCAGCGTCTTTGATAGATCTAGTGGTCCTTCTGATTTTTTACTGATCTCGGACCACGGGACCAGTGTTAATTTCGACCCCTGGATAAGGTTTGTTTTATACTGGCGTAGCCTGACTGGGGTACATTTCTCTAGATTTTAGCCATTTTTACCACAGTTGAAGTAAATGGCATTCTTGAGCACACACGTGTGGTCTAATAGGTACACAGCTGTGCGCATGATCAAAAAGGTATGGGTTCGAGCCCCACTAGTGCCAACGTGTGTCCATGGGCCAGACACTTGATCTCAATTATAAACATGTCTTAAGTCACTACAAGTATTTGTTCATTCATTGAAAAATGTTTACTATAGATCGTATCGAATAGCCGCCATTTCGTGGGGCAGTTTCTTTGTTCCTTGAGGACATGTATGGTTGCACATATTGTGCTTCCATTGTTGAACGGTTTAAGTAACAAAAGGTGCCCCACGAAATGGCGGCTATCGATACGGTCTATAGACGAATCCTAAATTAACTAATTTAGGACGGATCTCCGCACTTACGTAGCTTAACACGGAGAGCCTCTTTATCAAACTCTGAAGTGAACTAATGTACGTACGTGACTGCACAATCATTCCTACATTCTACGCAGAACAGCACACGTGACCCAGCAACCCTGTGAAAAACGCTGTTTTTATATGACTGTTTTTACGCCTTGCCTAGACTTGCCCAGGTCTGACTTCCCGTGTTTGGTCTGTGGTGCAGTGCCTGCAGCGCGCCCTCTGGACTGGTGGCCAGTCTGGAACTGGGTCAGCACGGCAGGTCAGACTTGGGCAAGTCTATGCCTTGAATTATTGGCGGACTGCCAATAATTTGAAATATTGACAGTAATTGTTTGATAACTAAACGTTGGCCAATTTATTTTTTTATTAATTTGTTTTTTTTTCTTTTTTTTTATGTCTCATTTAAAGGTGAATAACTTATGTTTCTCGAAAATTATCCATTCCAGAAAACTTTCTATTTTTCGAGGTGCCAAACCCAAAATGTACGGACTGTATAGCTTTAACCCTGAATTGACGATTAAACGGTGTTTAAGTGAGAAAACGAAACTTGTTTTTACAGTGACCGAGACTAAGACGAAAAACCTCTGCGTTGATGCCTTCAACTTTGACCCTTTCGTCTACACCAAAATCCGGCATTATCGCAATAGTACACACTACATCAGAATCAATGACATCTCAAATGGATTGGAACCGGTGCCTGTCTCGGTTGGTATTTTAGTGTATTTGCGGAAACAATTCTAAGACTTTATATCCCTTAAAAAAAATAAAAAATTTATACCAAAAAACACTGAATGTACAAGGTTTGTAGTCGAGTCCATCACAAGTCCATCACAAGCCCAGAGCCGATAAAATCACAAGTCTGTGACAAGTCCAACACAAGTCCGTCAAAAGTCCGTCACAAGTCCAGTAACAAGAAGCAAAGGATGAACATGCACATAAGAATGCCTTTGTTGGAGTTCATTTGAATAGCTTGTGACTTGAATTAAGACCCAGGGACTTGTGGTGGACTTGTTAAGGCTTATGAGGGCTTGTGATGGACTCGACTACATCCGTGGATCGCACAGTATTCCCCATATGTATTGCATCCCAAGCACAATCCCAACTCGAACGTGGTACGCCATCCATACCAAGATTGCGAACAGATTGAATGAATAAGAGTTACTCTTTTCAAATATTTCAAAAACGAGCGTGATCCAATTCCGTCGTGAGGGACGGAAATCAAGAGACAAATGCCTTTCCTTAGTCGACAACAAATGAAAACTAAAGTGAACCTGTTTGTTTACCTTCTACTGATGCTAATACACACACCCAGTTTATCACATGTTGAAATTTACTTTACAGTTTTATGCGGAGGTTGTTTTTATGCGTGAGGGACAGATAATCAGTAAAATTGACAAAATAAACAATTTTTTACATGAATTTTCAACTATTTCTTGAAAATGTGATGGCACAGTGTGCCCAGTCAAATTTATTATGTTAATTTTTGTAATATGATTGTAAAATATGGAAATTTCTTTACAGATCGAGGTATTATTTTGATTAATTTAAGAAATTTTGAATTCTTCATCCAGTGTTTACCAGTTTTGGATCAGGCTCAAATCTTAAAATTTACCTCTCCTTCAAATTTTGACTTTAAACCGTCATTATAGAAAATAGCGTAGTGCGACTTTACGCTCATTTTGTCATAACGGGTCACAAATAAAAATTTATGACTTGATCAATTCAATTTTGTTTGTAGTTGGTAAACGAAGTTGATAGAGACCCGCCACCAAACGTGAAGTACATCGCTCACCGACAGCCAGAGAAAGGGACCAAGATCGTCCTAGAACCGGGATTCCTAATATGCTGCGACTGCACTGACAACTGCAAGGCAAGTAGATGTGTTCATTTTTGTTCACACTACTATAGGCATTTGACAGGCGTGTGTGAATTTTACACACGTCTCCTTAAAGGCCCAGTGTATCATGACCCCATAAAGTAATCGAGTTTACAGGGGAAAAGTTCTGAAAGTAAAGATTGAATTAATAGCAACTACCCAATGAAAGGTTTCTGCTCAAAATGATATAATTTTACCAGAAAATAATCCGTAAAGATGAAATTATTTAGATCGTTTGCAAACGATTTACTTATTTTTGGTTCGCATCTACGCGGTCCAAAATGCATGAGCGCTGTGTACTGCGTGTGCGTGTTCCAACGCGATGCATTTTTATGGATCGCGCGCACACGCAGTATATGATGTGCACCACGGAGTGCATGACGCAAGCCACATAGTACCCGATCAACTGAGAATGAATATTTGAAACACCCCGCCAAGACCAGGAAAACGCATACGGATTTTCATGTTTTTTTTATAAAACGTAGTACATTTGACAAAGCTGAAATTTCTTCGGATGAGTTTGTTGATGTCTTTCTTTTGATTTATAATGGTTTTATTCGCAGAATCGCTCAAAAATAGATCATCTACAGGGCCTTTAAAAAAATATTTTTAAAAAATAAAATGATTTTTTTTTTTGTGTACAGGACCGTGGTCATCGGTCCCGCAGGTCCGGTCTGTCAAAACTGACCAAAAATTTACTTTTCCGGAGATGTCTCAGAAATGATCCTAAATGAAAATTTAGCACATCCCCAACTCATTTTAACAGGTTTCAGGGATAAAAAAGAAATTTTTTTTTACAGGAGTGGGGTGCCGGACAGGTCCGAGTCCTGTTAAATTGACGAAAATTTGACTTTTCTGGAAATGTCTCAAAAATTATCCTGAAGGAAAATAGACCGATCCAGTAAGCTCCGCCCATTTACAAATTGCCTAGCAACATGCCACACATGTTAGGCACGTGTGCAGTAGAGTCGCGTGGCCGCGCCGTGCGTCAACGTTTGCGCCCTGGTCAGCGCTTAGTGAATCACGCATACGCACACAGTAACTGCACGTTGAAAGCAAAATGTGCACTTAAGTATCCGGTCGTGTGCGTGCACGTACAACACGCCTGGATTACACGTAACGCGCGCCATCGAACAAAAACATCTCGACACACATGTAGAACGCAGTGAATGCACAACATAGCAAAACGACAAGCTAATTTTGGTGAGTTTTACCGATTTATACAAAAACACATTTATGAAGGGATTAAAAGTAGGTTAGGATAGTCTTATACAATCCGTTTTAAACCGGCTAGGGTCCTCTGCGCTGATAAAAATGATGTTTATGGTGTTTTTGCGTCACTCGTGCTGCATTTCGCCGTAGCTCTGTGCACACAAATTTTAGGACTCGGGTAGCCAAAATGGTGGTCTACTTTTTGAGAGAATTTTTTGAGAAAAATTAAATTTGTATAGGGCCAGGGTCATCGGCGCCGACAGGGCTGGTATGGTAAAATTTGACGCAAAATCAACTTGTTGCACTAGAAGCCAAACGATGCGACGGTATAGATCCACGAAGTGCTTACTCATGTGCAGTGACAATGTGACTGCCCCCATCATGGCCTTCCTTGTATAAGGTCTATTCCACACAAGTCACAACATATCTACATGTATCTTCTTGTCCCAGGACAATGCAAAGTGTGCCTGCAGAATGCTGACCGTGTCCGCTGCAAAAGAATTCCCTGAGATTTACAAAAATCCCGGTGAAATCGGCTACAAATACAGACGACTCATGTCACTTGTGCCAACGGGGTGAGTACGTTTTTTGGGTATAGAGAACGCACACTGTAAACACAAGGGCCCAGTTTCAGGAAGCTGTTAAGCTCAGAAATTTGGTTAGCACAAAATTTGCTTTGGAAAAATGGGTTACCAGCCAAAATCATATGTGATGTGTTACAATTGACTGGTGTTCTGCGTGTTTATATTTATTTATTTATTTTTATTTATTTTTATTTTTATTTTTTTGGTGGAGGGGGAATGGAACATCTCGGTTGCAATTCGGGCGTTTTACAATAAGAGCGCCACCAAACGTTTCTGTTGGAGAGGACAGAGCGTTCGACATTGGTGCATTCATTTATCACACAAAAATTCAGATTTGATTTAAACACGAAAACCTGATTCAGGGGTCGATGTTTATTTAGAAAGCCTAGATTATTGAAACAAGGTTAACAATGTTTGCGAAAAAAAAAGTTCATTTAGTGCTCTATTCTTGAGAATAGACATCATAATAATATGCTTTATCACCGGTTTACCTTTTTCCCTATGCATCACGCGCTCGCACATCGAATGTAGCCTCTCTGTGTCAAACTCTAGATGGCGCTTTTATTGTAAAACGTCCGAATTATCTCGCCCGTGTCAAACTGTGGATGAAATTGTTAAATAAACAAACTACCAATGGTATTATTTGTTTTCTTTTTCTAGGATCTATGAGTGCAACAGTAGGTGTTCATGCTCCAAGCAGTGCCATAACAGGGTGGCACAGAATGGATTGAGTCTGCGTCTACAAATATTCAAGACTGACAAAAGGTCAGTGATGTATTCAAGGCTGTTAAAGGAGTGTGACCAGATCACTTTTTTTACCCATAACTCCCCGGGACTTACCTTATGGGTCATGAGATTTTTATATCATAACATCCGTTATATTTTTCTGATTACGAAACTGAAACTCCCGCGCTTCTAGGCCGCATATTTCCGAGGATATCGTCAAAAATCCAACAATTATTTGTAAACAAATTTTCCAGTATCAATGTTTATCCGCTGAAAGCCGACTCGATAGTTTTGTTCAATTTTTTACTGGAAATTGCGAATGTTTTCGGGTTTTTGGGACATGGGAGGTGTATATGGGAGTTGGGTCTTTCTATAAATTAGGGGTCCAAAAGTGTGACATTTGGTGTCCCCCGTTACACCTAATATGCGTTATTTTTCGTACAAAAATCATTAAAATGGCTTTTAAACCATTTTGTATAAATTGTACTTTATGTACTCACTCTTTGAGATGGAAAGTGTTTAAAGAATGTGTCCTGAATTTACAAAAACAAGATGTAAAATGTAACGGGGGACACCAACAGTGGACCCCTAATTTATAGAAAGACCCAGTTACTTGATAATATTGGTAAGTTACATCGAAAACTATTTTCCAGAAACTCTTGTCACGCTCCTTTAATCTAAGACGGAGCTAGTTTTATTGAACAAATCTGTGAGATACCTTGATATATTGGGTTTGCCTTCCACGTCTCAACTAAGAATTTCTCTCGCACTTCGTGGCCGATCTGAAGCACCTCCTAGGTGAATGCAGGGCAACGTTTTACGTCGGCAAATCCTTCAGCAACTCGATTTTTTGTAGGGGATCATACGAGAGAGAGAGAGCAACTTTAATAAATCTTTTTCAACTGTAAACAAAAATTTACCTGAGTATACCACTGTGCCTCATAGCTCAGCTGGTAGAGCATCTGCATGGTGTGTCAGAGGTCTTGGGGAAAACCTGAGGGAGTATAACACTGTGCCTCATAGCTCAGCTGGTAGAGCATCTCCCTGGTGTGTCGGAGGTGTTTGGGGAAACCTGAGGGAGTATATCACTGTGCCTCATAGCTCAGCTGGTAAGGCATCGGCCTGGTGTGTCGGAGGTCTTGGGGGAAAACCTGAGGGAAGTATGCCACTGTGCCTCATATAGCTCAGCTGGTAGAGCATCTACCCAGTGTCAAAGGTCTTCGGGAAACCTGGGGGAGTATACCACTGTGCCTCATAGCTCAGCTGGTAGAGCATCTGCCTGGTTTGTTAGAGGTCTTGGGGGAAAACCTGGGGGAGTATACCACTGTGCCTCATAGCTCAGCTGGTAAAGCATCTGCCTGGTTTGTCAGAGGTCTTGGGGAAACATGAGGGAGTATACCACTGTGCCTCATAGGTCAGCTGGTAGAGCTTCTGCCTGGTGTGACGGTTTTGAGGGGAAAACCTGAGGGAGTATACCACTGTCCCTCATAGCTCAGCTGGTAGAGCTTCTGCCTGGTGTGTCCGAGGTCTTGGGGGAAAACCTGAGGGAGTATACCACTGTGCCTCATAGCTCAGCTGTTGGAGCATCTGCCCAGTGTGTCAGAGGTCTTTAGGAAAACCCGAGGGAGTATACCACTGTGCCTCATAGCTCAGCTGGTAGAGCATCTGCCTGGTGTGTCAGAGGTCTTGGGGGAAACCTGAGGGGGTATACCACTGTGCCTCATAGCTCAGCTGGTAGAACATCTACCCAGTGTGTCAGAGGTCTTGGGGGGAAACCTGAGGGAGTATACCACTGTGCCCCATAGCTCAGCTGGTAGAGCTTCTGCCCCGGTGTGTCAGAGGTCTTGGGGGAAAAGCTGTGGGAGTATACCACTGTGCCTCATACCTTAGCTGTTGGAGCATCTGCCCAGTGTGTTAGAGGTCTTGGGGAAAGCCCGAGGGAGTATACCACCGTGCCTCATAGCTCAGCTGGTAGAGCATCTGCCCGGTATGCCAGAGGTCTTGGGGAAAACTTGAGGGAGTATACCACTGTGCCTCATAGCTCAGCTGGTAGAGCATCTGCCTGGTGTGTCAGAGGTCTTGGGGGAAACCTGAGGGGGTATACCACTGTGCCTCATAGCTCAGCTGGTAGAGCATCTACCCAGTGTGTCAGAGGTCTTGGGGGGGAAAACCTGAGGGAGTATACCACTGTGCCTCATAGCTCAGCTGGTAGAGCATCTACCCAGTGTGTCAGAGGTCTTGGGGGAAAAACCTGAGGGAGTATACCACTGTGCCTCATAGCTCAGCTGGTAGAGCTTCTGCCCCCGTGTGTCAAAGGTCTCGGGGGAAACCTGAGGGAGTATACCACTGTGCCTCATAGCTCAGCTGATAGAGCATCTGCCCGGTGTGTCAGAGGTCTTGGGGGAAAAGCTGAGGGAGTATACCACTGTGCCTCATACCTTAGCTGTTGGAGCATCTGCCCAGTGTGTCAGAGGTCTTGGGGAAAGCCCGAGGGAGTATACCACCGTGCCTCATAGCTCAGCTGGTAGAGCATCTGCCCGGTATGTCAGAGGTCTTGGGGAAAACTTGAGGGAGTATACCAACTGTGCCTCATAGCTCAGCTGGTAGAGCATCTGCCCGGTATGTCAGAGGTCTTGGGGAAAACTTGAGGGAGTATACCAACTGTGCCTCATAGCTCAGCTGGTAGAGCATCTGCCCGGTATGTCGGAGGTCTTGGGGAAAACTTTAGGGAGTATACCAACTGTGCCTCATACAATGTAGCTCAGCTGGTATTAAGACCCAGGGACTTTTGGTGGACTTGTGAAGGCTTGTGAGGATGTGTGAAGGACTTGTGATGGACTCGACTACAGCCCTGCTCTATTGATTTCCATGTTCAGGGGTTGGGGTCTGCGATGTCTCGATGATATCCCCCAAGGGGCGTTTGTCTGCACCTACGCAGGCCAGCTATGGGGCGCTGAAGAGGCGAACAAGAGGGGACAAATGTATGGTGACGAATACTTTGCAGAGTTGGACCACATTGGTACGTATTGATCACTCCTATATCACCAAAATATAGACTATTGAATACAAAGATTTTGATGCGATGCGCCTTCTTCAGGGCTTAGTATCTTTTGATGTTGCGCGTTGGGAACGAAGTTGATGTTGATTCCAGATGGATGAAGCATGCCAAGTTGGAAAATAACATGTTGCCCCATTGTGTGATGCTGCGTGTCTGACGTAGCTGTTGACACGGCGCAGACGCTCATGTCCTTCGTCGAATGTAAAGAAGCGTTGAAGTGCTGGGCCACAGCTGAGCTGAGCAAGTTGAGATGAATACTCCTCAGGTGTTCGGTAAAACGATCCGCCAAACGGCGCTTAGTTTCACTGATGTACAGCTTACCGCAGCGTGATACAGTACACAAGATTAGAAATAGTGCAGTTGTAGAGTCCACGGATGTAATAACACGGGGGCCTGTCACTAAAGATGTACCATCCACGGTTTTCATTCTAACCTAGCAATCATAAAATACCGCCCCAAAATACTATCCATGGGAAGAAAACAAGAAATTCCAATCTCCAATTTGGATGTGCTTTATGGAACCGGATAAATTGGTTTACTAAACTTGGGTAGATTTTTGACGATATCCCTGGAAATATACGGATTGGGAGAGCGAAATTTCAGAATGGTAATGAGAAAAATATGATACATGATATGCTGGGTTCAAAAATGTGATCTGGGGTTGATTTCACGAATGCTTACGATCCTTCGTAACTGGAGATGCAATGGGTTACCAATCCGTAACTCATGTTGCATCCTAAAAACTTGCAACGTATCGTAAGCTTAGATGAGGCAATTTTGACTAACGAATTGAAGGTCGTGGTTTTTGCATTTTTGGAGGACATCGAGACGAACTCTGGCTCCCCAAAAAACTGATTGCCACTCTTGGTAGATTCCATGCTAAGCGATATAAACAAGAGAAAATTTTAGCCGGTGACAAAAAGTGTCGCTTCAAAACTGTTTAGTTTCCGATGTTTTTGCTGCATGCAAGAACACAGAAGCTACGCTGCAGTTGGCCATCCATATTGTCTACGTCGCCCACAACGTCATGTACATGTATGTGTGGAATAAAGTTTTGAATGATGCTACTGTGTTCTACACGCGTCCTACGCGCGACCTAAAAACGCGAGATCTAAAAACGTGCAAAACAAAAGACTGCATGAATTGTATGGTACGCGTCCCGTAAGCTGCGCGCCACATTTAACGCGTGCACTTGTACTACGCAGAAAGACATGGAGACTTTGTTAACTTGTGTAGCCGACGACCATTTTGTTAAAAACATGATTCAGCATAGCATTGTCCAAGAGCTATGATATTGTGTGAATCCGTGAAGAATTTGCATGTATGCTATGCAGCGAAAGTGCGCCATCGCGCGGTGAATTGTAGCCAACTGCAAAATAGTCTGGTTACCGAAATATCTTGGTTTGAATCCTGACTTCTCGGGCGAGGCTGTATCATAGCCTTGTTCTTTCTGTATTCGATTTTATGGGCGGGACTCTTTATGCTAATTTGTCAAAGAGAGCACCGAAACGTAGAAGCTCATTGGTTAACGCGGTTGTTTTGACAGAACAATACGGTGCCATTTGAAAAATAGCAGATTTTCCGTACGTGGCCTATACCCAGTTGGTAAGTTCACAAACACGTCATACCTTTACAGAAAATATGTGAGGGATATCTTCTGGTCTTCGTGAAAGTCATCAATTTGCAATTTGTAGGATGCATAATTCAAACTACCGTTGATTTCCTCAGTTGTAACACTACGTGTGATGTCGCCATAATTGCATCCTGAAGACAGGCCTACATACTGTACACTACATGTACACATGGGGCGTACGGGTTCTTTCCTCGCCTTTCACCTCTGGGGTCCCGGGTTCGAATCCGGGGCGTGTATGTGGATTGGGTTTGCAGTCCCTACTTGACCGCGTGGGTTTTCCCCTGGGGCATTTCTCTGGGGTTTTCCTCCCACTTCCCTCCAACTCCTTCTTCGTCATCTCAGGTTGATAATATATTATAGTTAAAGCTAAAACCGTATAGTTGATGACATAAAGGGCCTTCGTTGCCGAAGATGCCATAAAATATACAACAACAACAACACTACACACGTACGACGTACCAACGTTTATGCTGGCAAACCGGGCACGTATACGCACCATTTGACCCGAGTAGTGAGCTCTGATTGGATGTTACGTAAGATATGAATATTTATAAGCACCCGGGTTTCGCATAAGTAATTGCGTCGGATTTCGAACGCAGATATAAAGAAACACATAACAAATCAAATACAGAAAGAACAAGGCTATGATACAGCCTCGCCCGAGAAGTCAGGATTCAGACCAAGATATTTCGGTAACCAGACTATTTTGCAGTTGGCTACAATTCACCGCGCGATGGCGCACTTTCGCTGCATAGCATACATGCAAATTCTTCACGGATTCACACAATATCATAGCTCTTGGACAAGGCTAAATTCAGCACAGCAAACTGCCTTAGAGTAAATATGCAAGTATCCCTAATCGATAATGGAATGCATCAGGCTTATGATAGGTTTGGTGAAATCCACTGCTGCACCCATCATAGCCACGATCCATCGCAGCCCTTCGATCCATCGCAAGCCTTTTTATGGACCGTAACTTACGAAGAGTTTGGTGAAATCGACCCCTGGTCATGCTCCTTTTATACGTCTTTCTTTAACTATCTTAGCCATTTCCGCCATGGAAAAAGCTCTGTTTTGTACACAGTGAAATCTTAAAGCAAGATTTGAATGTTGTTGGTTTTCTTTGCAGAGGTTGTTGAGAATAGCAAGGAGGGTTACGAGAGCAACGTGTCGGAAGATGAAGGGATTTCAGATTCCAAATCGATGTCATCTAATGCAAGCAACTCAGATCAGTGGTACGTATTATTATTATTTCTTTCTGGTACTTTCATCCTTCCGAAGGATGGAGCAAGTGTGTTTAAGTGCCTTGATCAAGGGCACAGGTACCCCAGCCAGGTATCGAACCCGCAACCCCAAATGTTCACCAGAGTATTGCGAGTCGGCGACCCAAACCACTCGGCCACGGTATCCCATAGTGTCTTTAACTGTCTTTAAAGGCCCATTGTATCATTTGCATTGACCCAATTTTGTTTTCCATCAGTTAACAAGAAAAACCTTACTCAAAGTGTTGATAGCAATGGTAACAAACACCACATGAATTTATATCCGTCCAAAATGGTATTTCACGCTGGAAATTGGCAACCGAAGGTGGTTTTTTAAAAAGGTCCAGTGCACGGGACATTTTTACCATTCACTTGTACACAAAATCCATATAGATTTTCAAGGTTTTCTGAAGCATTGATGCATTTAAGTAGCTAAAATGTCTTCAGGCTAGTTTACCAACATTCTTCCTTAGATATGTTACACTCTTATTCCACGAATCTGTAAAACGTTTTATCTTGCAAATGATACATAGGGCCTTTAAATGTAGTCTAGATGTTTGGTAATTCCCTTGCAAAAATGTCTGAATTATTATATTTAAGCCTACTTGTTATCAAGATGGTAAGGGTAGTAAGCATCCTGTGAAATTATTTCGTCTGGAATGACACCATTCATGAGAAAAATGACAAAACTATTTGAATCTCCAAAGATTGTCTGAACCATTTCAGCCTGTGCACGAAGCGGTTTTGGGGCGAAGTAGCATTTGGGCTATGTAGTGTTTGGATGAAGTGATTTGGGGTGAAATGGCACTCGGCCGAAGTGGTTTGGGGTGAAATGGCACTCGGGCGAAATGGTTTTGGGGTGATTGAATTTTCGTCTCATGAGACGAAAAATGATTGTTTTTCTCATTTCTCAAAGACTATAGCACTTCAGATGAAACCATTTCAGGGGAAGTTTTCTACGGTCATCATGTTTATAAGTTAGGCGTAAATCTGTCAACATTTCTGATTTTCAAGATACCAATCATGTATACTGCCTTTAACATACAGTATTTTTCCTTTTTTTCCGCCGTCTGTTAGAGAGGTCCATTCAAGAATTTCAGACTTGGTTTTTTTTTCACGATTTAAGAACTAAGCAATGATGCGACTAAATATTTTTTTTGATTTTCATGTTTTTAGCTCTTCATCAGGTAATGAATATCGGGGAGACAGTGCAGGGAGTGAGGGGTCGTCCATGCCAGTAAGGACAGGCAACCAGTCAGATGACAGTGTTGATTTGTAAGTATTGGCTCCGTTGGCGCGTGTACTCGTGTTAACACAAGTAAACTCCTGTGCGCGCGAACGGCAATAATTATAATGACACTCGGGTCAATGAGAGTATGCTCTCGCTACTCCCCAACAAATGGGGAGTGTGCTCTTACTCCTGACGAGTGTCATGTGATTTGTACGAAGATGGCGGAATATGGGTGGAATTTTGGGTGAATTTGCTCAACTGAAGCAACAACTCACTAAGGTTTGTTCTAGACGGCATCAATAATTCGGCAAAGTTTCTGACGACTGTACGTGACAGATTTACGGTAAGTGCTTCTGCAGATAATTATTAGTGAGAGGTTTATTGAAATGAAAACGCCGCTTTAGTGGAGAGTGAGTTTTTGGAAATGGCCCCAGCAATTAAAGGCACAGGCTCGTCATCAGCAATGCGGGCGCGCCAAATTCGTGCCACAAAATACGCAGCTCCATAGCCTCTGCCTTTAAGGAGTTTGTTTCTAGAAAATTAATTTCGCTCTAACCTAACAATCATATAAAATACCTCGCCAAAATACTACCCATGGGAAGAAAACAGGAAATTTGCAATCTCCAATTTGGATGTGGAAGCAAAAAGGTTGGTGTAATCACTGCACTGCTTTATGGAACCAGATAAATTAGTTTACGAAACATTGTTTTTTTTACGATATCCTTGAAAATGCACGGATTGAGAACGCAAAAATTCAGAATGGTAATGAGAAAAATATGACACATGATATGGTATCAAAATCTCAACACCCATGGGGAAAATGAGGGTTCAAAAATGTGATCTGAACGTGCTCCTTTAAATACTGTCTATTGTTACTTGTTGTCTAACAGGACCAAAGCCCCTAGTACTGATTCCGCAGCTACTAAGATGGTGTTTAGACGTCAACAATTGGAGCCAGAAACTGGCCGTCAGGCTGAAAGCAGCCGCTGGTAAGATCAGGCAATTAACTGTAAGAACAAAATGCATAAATCTTATGTGCAATTCTACGGTTAAGCGGGCCTCCCACTGTGCGATTTTTGTCACAAATTTCCTACGATTGGGTACGATTGTGTGTAGAGTCTATAGGCAGTCTCCGATAATTGTACCAATTCGTAGGAATTTCGTGGCACAAATCGCACAGTGGGAGGCCCGCTTTAGTTACGTTAAATTTTTAGCAAATTCTTTCGTCTGTTATATCAACATGCAAGCCTGTCAGTTCTTCATTATGGTACCATCAATGCATCTTAACAGTGACTATTAGGCAATAATAACTGAAATCATTTGGCCCCAGTTTGTGAATACGTGCTTTCACGGTTCCCCACAATTCACTGCGCGCGGTACATGAAGTAGTGCATGATGGGAGGCAATTTTAGTACACCGCACAGAAGCGCTAAGTTTGATCGTGTACAAATGATTGAGATTTTGCAGGGGAGTGCGGCTCTCGGCCGCTTCAAACTCGTAGAACGTGGCAAATGTGTGTTTTTGACACAAAATGTTAACCGGTAATACAGAGCTCAGATACAGATTCAACTATCTGTTTTCAGATTATATCGGCGTCTAGGGGTGAAATTATGCTTCAATTTGTCACGAGGACGACTGGCACGGTAGCGCGGTACAATGAGCGTGCCTACGGCAATGAGTGTAACGACAAGGTGCCCACGCACTCATCGCAGTGCATTGTGGGGGACCGGCACATATTCAATCTCGTTTAGCAGCATTACAAAAATAGGGCATGGGGGTAAAATGCATGTCTTGAAACAAAACGTTTCCCCAAATGGGACACAACTGAAACGAACCATTATATTTCTTTCGTTACTTATTTACTGGCGTGTGTTTTTGTGTATGACAAGTCTTGGCTCCTTTCACCAGTTTCACAAATGTGATTGGCCAAAAGGTTAAGACCAGGTCAAGCGCGCACCACAAATACTGACTCTTGAGAGTCATTTCGGCATTCAATGTATGAAAATTCTCACAAAAAAAATCATACTTCGCCACGGAGTGAGATTGCTACACTGACAGGCCATCCACAGCCGTCAAGTTCTAAACACGGTGTACAAATAGATGATTGGTAAACTGTTACAAATAGTTTTATCCCCCTGTGTGATTGAAGATATGCATGATTAAAACCAACCTGAGCAAAAACCAGCTCCGTACTTCGTCTAACTTTTGAGAAAACAGTAAAAAAAGGGTTTGCAGTAATTTTGCCCTGAACCACGGCCTGTGCACGAAGTGGTTTTGGGGCGAAGTGGCATTTAGGCGATGTAGTGTTTGGGGTGAAATGGCACTGAAGCGAAATGGTTTTGGGGCGAATTGAATTTACGTCTCACGAGACGAAAAATAATTGTTTTGCTCATTTCTCAAAGACTATAGCACTTCAGACAAAACCATTTCAGGGGAAGTTTTCTGCCATCATCATGTTTATATCGTGTAAGTTATGTGTAAATCTGTGAACATTTCTGATTCTTCGAGATACATGTACCAATCATGTGTACTGCCTTTAAACGTCAACAGTGAAACACAGCGGCAAAGCTGACGTTTTAACTCGTCAACCATCCATGTGACTATACATTGCCAGAACGTGTTTACACCATCTCTGGTGTCACATAGTTAAGGGTCGTGCTTAAGCAGTGAGGGAAGACACAAATCTAGCAGCCGGTACCGACTGTGGTACTGGCGGTTTTTAGCGGTACCGCCTGTACTAAGTGAGCTGTTCTCGAGCGGTACCGCCTGCACTAAGTGAGCTGTTCTCGAGCGGTACCCGGCGGTACCGCCTGCACTAAGTGAGCTGTTCTCGAGCGGTATCGCAGCGGTACCAGTGGTTAGATTTGTGTCTTCCATAATGGCTCAACTTTGTATGACGTCATCATGTGACATTTCCTTTTTAGGTCCGTTGCATTTCCCGACAAAGAGTCCACAAGGAAAAAAGTTGAAGAATGGGTGAACAGCAATCCCTCTAGTGACAGCACGACAAAAAACCCTGACGACAGCGGAGTATTAGGCACCCAAGGGAACAACCAAGCAGCAACTGATAAAGCTAATAAGGATGAGCCTGATTTTCAGCCTGCTGTTAGGAAGAGTTTAGCAGCTAGGAAAGAACAGGTTGCTGTTAAGAGAGGAAACAGGAAAGATTCCAGTAATAAGGACGGGAAGGATGAGGGAAATAAAGGTAAGAACGAGTCCTAGCAAGGCGCGGGGTCAAAATAGAAACGGTCTGTATACCGGGAAACGGTACATAAACGATACACAGTTGCACGGTTTTCAGTGAACAATAATAATAATAACACTTATATAGCGCCCGGATCCATAATATGCTCTTAGGCGCTGTACACATTAAATTACGGCATAAATATGTTAAAAAGGTGTACATGTATGTAGATCAATACTTACAATTACATTACAATTACATTACATTAAAGCCTGCTTAAAAAAGTATAGATCAATACATTAAATAATTTACATCAAATTCATACGATATAAACCCATACGATATAAAACCCAAGCAAACGATTCAACTTGTCTGGCCAGACGATAGATAATTGGCAATGTTCAACCCGGCCCACGTTCACTGAACAATAGAGAGCTTATCGGATTACTGGCCATTGTGTGACTACTCCTGGCTGACTCTCTGCCACTGTTGATCACGTGACCGCCCAAACAAGGGTGTTTAACCACAACCCATTCATGCCCCGGGGTGCGCCCGGCTGGAGGGTCGGGTGGCTCCCTTTGAAGTCGTCGGCCAGTAGCAGCCTTTTGTTCCCTTCATGCAGGCGGCTAGTTGTAAACCTGTCAATCATCAAGTTGGAAATCGTTCCCTTCAAACCGGCACACAGTTTTGTGTCAACAGAGAAACGATTTAAAGAGGGATTAACTCGAATCGTTTACCGGTATACAGACCGTTTCTATTTTGACCTTGCGCCTTACATTAGTCCCATATTACATTAAAATATGGACGGTAAGGAGAAGGTTCGCGGTTTGAATCCCGGTGGAGCCAAGTTGCTTTCCACTGCATCCAGATTTCCCAAACTCGTGAAAATTTGTCCACTTTTGTACAAATTGTTTTTTTTTACGGATAATGACCCATGGACTGCCGGGGTGAATTAATTCGAAACAAATTTGGATAAATATTAATAAGTTTGGGGAATCTAGATGCAGTGAAAATCAACTTGGCTCCACCAGGATACAAACCGCGGACCTTCTGCTTAACATCCAGATGCCCTACCAATTGAGCTATGAAGTCAACTGGTGGTCTCGAATCACGGTAGTGCAGTTTTTCCTCATTGATTGGGATTGCTATCACATGAGCTTAACAAGCCCTACAGAGGGATAAACCCGTCAATAACATAAGCACATTTGATTCTATTAAAGCACTGTTGTCTTTTTCCAGATCCGTCTGCTTCCGCCATGTTGTATGGCTACAACACAAGCCCAGGCAAAGTGCTGGATAAGAGTCAAATAGAGGCTTTCAGGAAACGGTCGCACACGGGGCGATTGCACATGCGCAGACGGTCGTCAAAAGGTCAGCAATGGTCAAAGTTACAAGTTTGAAATAGTTCATGTGATATACACGCCACTTTTGAATTATTGTTCAGCTCTGAGTCATTTTGCATAAGGGACACAGTGCATTTGGATAGTACACACAGAATCCCAAAAGAAAGGTACATTAAGAATTAGTCTAGAAAAATATAAATTGCATGAAATGCCTCCTTCAAACCTGAGTGGCATACATACAGTACATGTACCAAACTTGCGGCTGCACTGCCAATCTCTGTGCCAGAAATGAATATTTAATCTAAGTAATAAATGATGTGAATTGACCGAGACTTAGACCCCGTTCTCACTAGAGAAATCACTTTGTTCGACGATTAGTTAATCGTTGGTTAATGAAGTGTGCGTTCACATATCACTTAACGAAGATCGAATGAAGAGCGGTACCATACACATTATAAGCGACCGCTAACGAAGATCGAATGAAGCTGTGGGAGGTCATACATGCGCGTCTCGCGTCTAGACGCGCTGTGGTTTTCCAGTGGCCCGTCAAAAACAACGCTTGCTGGGCGCTTGACGTGCAACCAGGAATCAATTTCACAAAGGTTAAAGATGAGTTAAATGCGTCCTAATTGCCATGCCAACGTACCAAGATAAGAAGAGTGACCCTTCCTAAGATGCGTCTTAGCGCTTTGTGAAATCGGCCCCTGGCCTGCCAAATTGCTTCGTCGAACAAAGGGAGCGTTCTCATTACAAATTTGCTTCATCGAATAAAGCGATTTCTTCATCGAATGAAGTGATTTGCTTCATCGTCAAATGAAGAGGGGTGCGTTCACATCAGGAAAACCTCTTCGTCGAATCATCGTCGAATAAAGCGATTTCTCTAGTGAGAAAGGGGTCTTAGACCTAGTATCCCTGTTTTGTCCTCAGATCTTGGCAGCGAAACGAAAACAGAACCCGTTCAGAGTGGTGCTAAATCGTCTGACAGTGAACACTCGGCAGCTGACGACAAAAGTAAGTATTGTATTCAATTAACAGTTCATATTCATATTGCATTTGGTTTCAGACTTCCATTTAAAAATGACCTTGGAAAACACTGAATGTGTTGTTAAATCACGTTTATTTTATCAGAAAAAAGTGATGGTAAGAGCCTTACATCAGACAAGTCCTTGCAGGATAACACGACACCAGCTACATCCACTGGTTTGGCTAATGCTAAGGATTCTGGTAAGACTTATGTAAATTATTTAATTTTTTTTGCGTTGTAAACTGCACAGTTGCAAAATACAAGAAGACCAGCAACATGCCAGAAGACCAGCACAATGTTAGGACTCATCTAAAATATCCTTCCTGGAAATTCCCGACGAAATTGCCTCTGGGTGAGAACAATTGTAACCTGTCACGTCGGAATTTTCAAAAATTTGAGACTGGTATTTTTGAATTCAGCAGAAAAAGAGCTCTCCAATGGTATATAACACATAAGGTAAAACTATTCCCCCAATGCAACACGAGGCCCTAATAGTTTTTAAATGATAGGAGTTATTGAGATGGGGTCAACGGTGTTAGTGTCAGGGGCCCGCAAGCTTTCCAAAAATATAATGGGCTTTCAAAAAATGTAAGTAGTAATGTCATAATTTCTTACGAGGCACGAAGAAAGCTATCAAAATTGGTCTGAAAATTACGTTTTTAAATGTTGGATGATGCTAAAAATTTGGAATAAAATTGAATAAGAGTTACTCTTTCCAAATATTACAAAACCCTAAAATTCCCCTCTTTAATTTTTTGACTTGGAACCGTCGTTATAGGAAACTACACAGTACGACTTTACGCTCATTTTGTCGTGACAGGTCACAGTTGTTTTTGTTGCAAAGTAAATTGAAAACCGTTTCTCAGCGTCCATTTTTCAGGTTAAACTTAATTTAAAAGAAAATATTAATTCATTGGGCTTTTTACCTGACAGATTTTTCTAATTTAAATGTAAAAATTCCTACGTAATATAAAGCTTTTGTGTTTTGTTTACTCTGTTGTTTATTTCGCAAATTTTTCCCAGGCAATGTTAAGGGGAATGATAAGAGAGCGCCACCAATTCGTACAAGAACCTTTTTTGGGGAAACTTCCGGTCACGTCATGGATGCTAAATTCACTGGAAACTTGGGACGATACCTTAATGTAAGTATTACATTCATGGTCCGTCAAGTGAAAGTATACCACTGTGCCTCATAGCTCAGCTGGTAGAGCATCTGCCTAGTGTGTCCAAGGTCTTGGAGGAAAACTTGAGGGAGTATACCACTGTGCCTCATAGCTCAGCTGGTAGAGCATGTGGCCCATTCTCCGCTAAAGTGTTCAAGTTGGGAGTGACAATTGGCGAAATGTTGACAACAGTAAAAAAAGCAAATATGGTCGAAATCGTAAAGTGTAATAGCTCCAGAATATCAAACGAGGCATTGGTGATCTTTGACTCATCTACCTTTCTAGAAATACGAACACAAAGTCAGACCTTGTAAAACGTGTTTTAACAACATAACAGATACGTTACCACAATTCTACTTGTAGAAAATGCATGTCTGTGAATTGAGTATGATAAGGTTTAAACTATGTGAATGGTGGTGTTACAACATGTACATGTAGGCCTCATATCCGATTGAAAACACGTCGGTTTAATTGAGATTTTTGACTGGTAAATAATCTAAAACACGTTTTTGCCCGTGTGTTGTTGAAACAAATCAGGGTAAGGTCTGTTTGAAATGGATGTCGACATAATTGTTCTCGCTTTATTAAATGCTCCCCGTCTCGCAGTTTTTGATTAACCGCCGTCAACTAATAAACTGGTCACGACAAATTCAACGAACATGAAATAACACAGATTTTTCTTCCCCAACTCGGACAACGCAATAAATAATATAAGGATGTGTCTGGTAACGTATCTGGCAAATCAAATTTGAAACAGCCAAAAAGGGTTACATTAACAGCAGTTATACACAAACACATGTCTTTTGCGATATTTGCATTAAGAAAAAGGTAGAAAACTGAAAAATTTAAATTATTTTTGGTAACGTATCTGGTTTCGGTAACGTATCTGGCGTAACGTATCTGTTCGCGGCCATATGTTTTGACGCTACTTTTCAAACGTCATACTGCAATTATGCGTTGACCCTCTTTTACAAGTTTTAAACCTTTTAATCATGAACATTTGTGTAAAAACATGTCTTTTGCGGTATTTGCATTAAGAAAATGGTTAAAAAACTCAAATTTAAATTCTTTTTGGTAACGTATCTCGTTTCGGTAACGTATCTCGCGTAATGTATCTGTCCGGCCATTAATGAAACATGCCGTCATTTCCAAACTGCGCTACCGTACACTACATCTATCGCTCCTTGATTGGTCATGGCCCAGCCCTCTATTGACTGGTATGGTGCAAGAGGGCTGATACCGCTGGGTTTCTCCAGAGGATAGGGGAACGTAGGTAACGTATCTGTCGCAACTCGTGCGTAACACGGTGGTTTTTTTCCAAGGACAGGTCTATATTTTTTTAAGTGAAAACAGTTATACTTATGGCATATGTACAATATAATTACTGGTTTGGCCTGTTGCCTGGGCTAGCTCTATGTGGATATTCCTCGAATGTAACATGTTCAGATAGTTCAGAAAAAAACGGTAATGTATCTGGTGACATGTATTTTCCAAGGCTTATGTAAAATTTATGAGTTCAACTTTTTAAATTTGTCATTGTGCAATGAGTACATACTATAAGCTTATGATGTAAAATGATAAACATTCGGTATGTCACCCCCCGGAACGAACTGGAGCGTTTGTGTAAAATACACTTTGACCGGCGACATCAGGAAATCGCAACATATATGACCTTACTGTCACTATTTCTCAAATATTTGGTGGGTATAACCATAATTTTACCCCATAAATTTCTTAAACAAATCTGAATCACAAATAAATTCACCATACATTATTCTTTTAAATGATTTTATCAGTCCGAAATGTGCAATCGACACATGAATGGCAATTCTGAGCACTTTAGCGGAGAATGAGCCATGTGTCCGAGGTCTCGGGTTAGAATCCTGATTTTTCTCACATCCCACGTTTTATTTCTTTTATATTTTCCCCACAGCATAGCTGCAGTCCCAATTTGTTTGTTCAGAATGTGTTTGTCGACTCGCACGACCTTCGCTTTCCTTGGGTCACTTTCTTTGCCAAAAAGTAAGTCAATTTGTAACCATTTACAGTTTCAGACAATTCTAAAAGTATTGATAACAATACATTACGTGATTTTTTATCCAGTGTAACATGATACATGTACCTTTGTTTTGTGCATGTAGGTACATCCGTGCCGGTTGGGAGCTGACGTGGGATTATAACTAC
Organism: Henricia sp. BOLD:AAB3569; assembly: GCA_037783545.1. Classification (NCBI taxonomy): domain Eukaryota; kingdom Metazoa; phylum Echinodermata; class Asteroidea; order Spinulosida; family Echinasteridae; genus Henricia; species Henricia sp. BOLD:AAB3569. Next base: position 41,338 of record JBBELK010001011.1, on the reverse strand, counting down.
GACGTCGGCAGCGTGCCTGGTAGATCACTGATATGCCTGTGCGGATCCAGTGAATGCAGAGGGAGGCTGCTGTAATGTATGCGCACTCGGCAAGGGTTGCAAGTCGGTTTGTCAAGTCTGAGTGCTTGAGTCAGAGTCTAGTAGGCCATGTTCGAGTCCCGAGTCCATTTCAGTCATGCATTATTGCAGTCTGGGAGCAACTGATCAGTTGTTCAAGAAGGTCGATGTGCGCGCACTTGCAACTGGAGTTGCCACGAGTTGCTCATGTTCTACTATCTGGGGCCAATTTCATGGCGCTGCTAAGCACAAAAATTTGCTTAGCACGGGATTTGTTTGCTTTATTTCGCAAAAATGGATTGCCAGCCAAAATCGTAAGTGATGTGTGTTGAAAGGTATTCTCCTACTCTGGCGAATATTTTTGGCTTGTAAATCCATTTTATAAGGCAAATAAATCCTGTGCTAAGCAAATTTTTGTGCTGAGCAGCGCCATGAAATTGGCCCGCGCCCATCGACAGCAACTGCAAGCAACAGTTGCTTCCAGTTGAAAGGTCAATGTACTGAAAACTGTATGTTCCCAGTAGTTGTGCAACTGATCAGTTGCTGTTGTAGATGTGCGCGCTAGGCACACATCGACAGCAACTGATCAGGGGCCAATTTCATAAAACATGTTATGCTTAATCAAAATTGTTGATTAAGCGTAGCACGAAAATTTGCTTAAGCGACGGCGTTAGCATGCGATTTGGCTTGCTAAATAAGGGCTTTAAGCAAAAAAACGACTGCTTAATTCTTTTATGAAATGCCATCAACCGCTTAATGCGCCGCTTAATCAAAAATCGGGTGCTAACATGTTTTATGAAATTGGCTCCTGTTGAGTTGGTTGCAATAGATGTACACTAGGCTTTAGGCCATGTTATGATTTTTTTTTACCACTTTTGTGAATTTCGAGCTAACAAAATTTGTGAATTATTGTTTCATCTAAATAAAAAATTTTAAAAAAAATAAATAAAATTCCACTTTTTGTGCACACTTTTCCTGCTTAAAGTGGTTAAATATTGCCTCAGATCGCACCACAGAGCAGAAGCCGTCAGGGCTTCGCGCTTGCTACATGTATTTCATTGTCATCAGCATTGCATGCTTAAACATTTCACGCTCCCCCTTTTCAAAATCCTGGATCCGGCCCTGTCAGGGTAGTGCATTTTTAAATGCCCTCAAAAGATATTTCTAGTAACTAAAGTAGATATAGTGCCATAGGTACAAGATAGATCACTCTACCCCGACTTCCGTAGTATGTCAAGGCACCGCACACCGTTGCAATTTACCGGCCCACATACTGAAAAGGTGTGCGCTGACACATCGGGCCGGTCTTACCTTGCTCAACGACCGGGCAAATGTCCAATTGGCTAGTAAATTGCAAAGGCGTGCGACGGGCTTTAGTAAACTAGATGCGTCTCATATCTGTATGACTTGCTTGAAGTCATGTTTCCTTGGCGATGCCTCACTCATTGGGGGTGCGGGCGTCGACAGTTTGTCGTGTACATAGTTTATGTTGGGTACAGTTGTTAAAAAATATTGTTCCATGTTAGTGCCGTCCGTGTTTTGAAAATCATCAGTGGACCTGTTGTGGGAATAGTCTCTCTAATGTGTTCAGGGAATAAGAGCCATGCTTATGTTATTGGCGTTTTTAGCACAGTTGAAGGTTCAAAATGGTGTTGACAAATTTTTAGCAAAATAATCGCGATTATTTTGCTCCAGATTAATCACCCAGGCTTAATGAAAACAGCAATGCATTTTGTGACATTTCACTTTGCACCCACCCCCATATTCAGCTGTGCTGCACATCCCCAAATTGCTAAAATCATAATAAATGACACATCATTGTAAAGAGGAATAACAGGGCTTTAATATGATACCAAATTCAAGGAAAATGATTTGGTAACAAGAGAGAATTCGTCAGTCAAACTTAGTTTCCAAACTTTTTTGAGGAGTTTATATATTTAACAAAGTACCCCTAAAGCCACCCTCAAGTCACCCTTGCGGTGACTGCCTTTTTATGACCAAGATATGCCCGTTTGCATCAAAATCATTCGGCGATTGTTTTGCAACCCGAGTGTACTACCGGCATGAGGCGACGCTAAAAAAAAAAATGAACAATCGTAAGAGTAGAACATGTTTAACTTTTGCGACGTGATGGCTGATTGTGACTCAAGTTCTATGGAAGAAAACAACACCATTGTCTGTGGTTGCTGCTTATCCAGCGATACTCGCACGATTTGTTCAGTTTTGTGACCTGAGAGCTACATTTTTGCTCGATGCCGAGTGTTCTGTCATGGCGCAAGAGAATCGCTTGAGGGTAGCTTTCAAACTGATCCATGTTTTTATTGTGTACTTTTTGTAAGAAGCTTTTTGTAAGGTCCAGTTCATATTAATAAAAGTCTGTTTTCGTATTTAATTTTACCGTGATTGCTAATTTGACCCTGACATCATTTCACTTATACATACATGATTTATAAATGATCGGTTACAGATTTGTTTTCTTCGATAGTTCAAAATATTACTAATTAGGGTACATGATGTACTATGGGACACTTCATGTGAAGTCATCCATTACCATAACTGAGCGGGTATAGAGTACTGAAGTGAAATCGTCATCCTTTGTGCATTGTTAAAGTTACTGGGTCTACACACATGTACATTAAAACCAGTGAACGTTGTCCCTGCACTTTAGCTATGGATGTTTCCGATTACCAGCGAATGTTTAGATGTGCCACGAAATACACAGCTCCATGCCTTTTTATGGAGCTGCATATTTCGTGGCGCGCGCGCATTGCTGACGAGCCTGTACTGCCTTTAAGCAGCGTTCACATTATCGCAACAAAAAAAACGCTTGTACACTAGGCTTACCGCATTGCATGAGCTCCCAATTGCCATTCTTTCTAAAATAGAAAATTCCACTACGGTGACTCAGAGCTTCTCTGATACCTCATTGGCTGCGCGTTGGAAAGGTCAGCACACCGCGGTCAAAGTTCAACAAATTTGAACTTTGACCGTAGCTCAAATTGCGTTGCTATCGGCTGCACAGAAGCAGATTCCTGTGCAGACATATGGCACAGACGCGCGCAAGACCATTTTCCACAATAGTGTGATTCTCTCAACTTTCCCCCATAGCCTGTGGCCTTTTAAACACCCTTGCCACTGCACACGATTCGACTTCATGCATTGGGATGTCAAACGTAATATCGGCCCATGAATTGGTCACCTCGTCGAAGTCATACAGGTCAAACTGTGAGCTTAACTGCATAGGGATGTTAAGCCCCATTTCATGTACACCGCACCACATTCCACATAGATACACCCTGGTGTTGGGGCGATAATGAATAGCCGAGCAGAATCGTAGTAAACTCGGTAGGGAAGTTTTCTTAGTCCATGTTTGGGTTTCCGGTCGGAAAGATTCCACGTTTACTGTTGGTACTTCGGAGCTGCTTTGAGCTAGGAAACCGCCAATTAGCCAGATTTCCGAGCTTGTTGATGCGCACGCGGCTTGTAGTCGCGGCGTAGGCATTGGCGGTAATGTCGCAATCCACGTGTCGCTTTCACTCTCGTAACTCATGGTACGACTCCCGGAGAATACATAAATCATGTTCTGAAACGTGGTGGCGTTGAAATCGATGACGTCGCGAGGCATGGAGTTGGAGTACTGCCATTTATCCCGGCTGGGATCGTACCATTCGACGCTTCTTAGGATCTCCCAGTCGTTTAATCCGCCGAGTGCAAAAATCTTATCGCGCATCGTGACGAATGAAAAGTTTGAGCGGCCTTGCAGCATGGGGGCGATTTCCACCCATTTTGACTGGACGTGGTTGTAACGAAACACACTCTTTTCGCGGTAATCGTCGGTGGCAACATAGATATCGTTGTTTTCGGTCACGACGAGTTTTGCACCAAACGTCCTACATACTGAAGGCAAGATAATAAAGAAGTTAGTTTGCGTAGGTGGGTGATAACAACATAAAACGTGTTCTCTATAAATACGTCCGATAAGCATCAGCACATCTTGAGCGAGGTACCCCAATCGCGGCTCAAATTGTTTATCATCGACGTTTTGACTCACAACAAACGCATTTTGTACAGCACGACTTATCTCATCCGTTGTAACCAAAGCTAAACTCTCCTGCAGTTTATCATGAGTTATCTGCTTAAACCTGACATTTTCCAGCAAGTCCGTTAGAGTCGCGCGTCGGTTTATCAAATCCCACTGCACCCATTCAAGTACCATCTTTAGCACAGCTTCATCCGACGTTACGTTAAGTTTGTTGCTGCGCACTAAGTCGGTGATGACGTCCAGACACGCGTGGAGTAACTGTGGCTCGGCCAGAACATCCTGGGAAATAAACACAAGACATTTAGACTTCAGAAAAAGACAAATTAGTCGGGTATCTATGGGGGACCCCCCGTGCACCTCCCCCAGAACTAAACCAAACCATGCACTCCGGTTATTCAAAATGGCAGCCAAAATGCTGGCAAAAGGGTCAAAAATCATATATTGGCCAAATAATATGATGAAAGCACTTACAAAATGGCTAGTTATGTTTTTGACCCTCGCAAATTCATTTCTGGGGTCCCTTTTTTTGTATCATGCTTCAAATTCAAAATGGCAGCCAATATGGCTGCCAAAAGTGGCCAACTGAGCAAAATGATATATAATGGACAAAAATAATGATACAACACATACATAACAAAAGTTATGTTTTTGACCCTCGCAAATTTATTTCTGGGGTCCCATTTTTTCTATCATGCTTCAAATTCAAAATGGCGGCCAATATGAGAAAAATTATATACATGTACCGGTATAATGGACAAAAAAATACATGTACATTAAATGCAATCCCCAGAATTAACTTACAACCTTTTAGGGTGTCTTTTATGATCCTAAAGCATATCTGGGATACTAACAAGAAAAAAAAATGTTCTGGAGATAACCTAATATGTCCAAAATGGAAAAGATCATATATTAGCCAAATATAATATGATAAAATCATTTATAAAATTGCTAGTTGGGTCTTTCCACACTAATGGGCCTACATGTATTTGAAAAATCAGTCAATAATTCCTTTCAGATGTCTTCAGTTTATCCCAAACTTAAAGAAATTCCCTTGTACTGTTCCCAGGAGATAACTTTTGCCCAAAAAGGTTATGAAATTGCTGCCACAACATGCATTTTTGAAAAGCTTGTGTACAAATTTTCCTATTACGTATGTAACGTGGACAGACCATTTTGTGACATTTTTTTCTGTCTTTGTTACATACGTAATAGGAAAATTTGTGCACAGGGTTTTCAGAAATGTATGTTGTAGGACTATTTTTCTTACTCCTTCGTGCAAAAGTTATTTCCTCAGTTTAGCTGGATAATTTAAAGACAAAATTAAGACAATTGAACTGAACTGGGACCTAAAATTTTGTATGTCACTGTGGAAAGACCCAGTTACATGTACATATGCTTTTGACTGTTTAAAAAAATGTTCTGGCATCCCCTATTTTTCTATCATATATATCATGCTCTAAATTCAAAATTGGCGACCAATATGGCTGCCAAAAGTGGCCAAATGTAAGAAAAATGATATTCAATGACAACAAAATAATGCATTTAAATTAAATGCAACCCCCTTCCGCTAAACTAACCTCACCAACTTTGTATGATGCCTTTTAGAGTCCTGAAACAGTTTTGGACGATAACATTATTAAAATAAAATCTTCTGGAGACAAAGATGGTGGCCAATATGGCCGCCAAAAATGGTCTCATCAGCCAAATAATTAGCATTTATAAATTGCTACCGTATTCATATGTTCTTGACCCTCATTTATTACAACCAATATATGGCTGCCAAAATGTTAAATGAATGAATTCAATGACCCCCCCTCCCCCCACACACACCCCACTAACAACCTTTGGGTGCGTTGATCCACGAAAACTATTTGGATTTTAACAGAGAAAAACCTGCGGCCCTTGAGATATCCAAAATGCCGGCCAATAGGACTGACAAATCATATCACCCATATGATGCAATAGAAATTAATAAAATGGTTAGTTACTGGTATGTTCTCTACCCTCAACAATCATCTTTATGCTATCCTTTTTTACTTCAAATTGCATAATATGCGATTAGCATATGGCTGCACACTAGGACAACTGCCCATCCTAATCCCTCTGTTGCTTGCTGGTTTCTATCATGTTGAGGAGTGTACGATTAAACTGCTCTATAAGCACATCCAAATTCGAATTGTATTGAGTTGTTCACATTTGTTGTACTCCAATAATTATGCCCACTTCAATACCGTTGATGTTTCTGGAATCGCCCTCTTCACGAACAACAAACACCCCATTGTCTCATTGTCTGTGTCTCTCAGATAATATTTGTTGTGATCATGAAAAAAACATTTTGGTGGTCATACCAGCCTCATTTAACTTCAAACATGATAAGAATACCAAGATGACAACTGATAAGGGTGAACAACATCATTTAATTTATGTTTTATAATTTGTTTTTGGCCAATTAGATATAATTTTGTTTACATTCAGCTACACTTGACAGCCATATTGATCGCTGTCTTGAATTTAAAGCATGGTAGCAAAGTATAGTAGTGCTCACACCAGATAAAAATTTGTGAGTAAAAAATATATATAACTAATCATGTAAATCATTATTTTGCTATAAATATATGACCTTTTCTATTTTTGAAAATTTTTGGTGACCATATTGTCCACCATCTTGGAAATCGCCAGACAATTTTTTAATTAACATGTTTTGTGACCTCAAAGCAGGCATGAGAATGGAGATTTGTAAAAAATCAGGAAAAATAATTGTATTTCAACAACCTGCAAAGCCACGGCGTGGGAACTTTAAAAGCTCTCTGATGCATTTTAGAGCATACATGTATCTGGGGTTGTGTTTAAGGTAGATTTTTCCTTAAAATTCAGAGGAGATATTTTATATTTTTTAATAAAAATAGAATCAGTATTTCACAAACATTACAACTTCCTGAACTGGAAATGTATGGATCAAAAGTAGGTTTCAAATTAAGAAAAAAGGCAAAGGAAAAACACAATTTCTGCTTCCGATCACATGCCTTTCAAAAATAGTCTTGTAGGTCGGAAAAACGAGAATGAAGTTTAGAAATAAAAAGAAGGAACCAATAAACAGGCCGACTCTAGTCGTGAATCGAACTTGCTCAAGGTTGCCACAGAAGATTCATTTTCACTCACTTTTTTACATTTTCTTAGCTTTATATCCATATACACCTTACTGACCCCCACCCCCCATTTTTAATCCAAATTCACATTGAACTCGGAGACCACATATTTGGAGGTGAAAAATCAGGAAATCCTGATAAATCAGGAAGATTCTCATGCCTGTCAAAGGTGCAACAGTTTTTTGTTTTTTTAAATCTTTATTATGTGTCATTTTTCTCATATTTGGCCACTTTTGGCAGCTGCAGTGATCACCATCTTCAAGCTGTGGGTTATTTTTGGCCCATTATATCATTCTCCTCCATATGGCCACTTTTGGCAGCCATTTTGAATTTGGAGCAATGTAGAAAATCTTAAAAATAAAGTTTGCGGGGTTAAGAAACATAACTAGCAATTTTATAAATGATTGTCATTATTTGGCTAATATGATCTTTTTCATTTTGGACCATTTTTAGTGATCTCCAGAGCATTTCATTGTTTGTTAACATGCAAAATATGCTACCGGTATATGCTCACAATAAAGGGCTCCCCAATAAGTTGGTGTGGGTTAGTTCTGGGTGGTTGCCTTTAATGTACATGTATGTGTTGATCATTATTTTTTGTCATATTTTTTTGGTCATATTTTTTCATATTTTGCCATATTGGCCGCCATATTTAACTTGAAGCATATGATAGTAAAATAGGGGACCCCAAAAATAAATTTGCGAGGGTCAAAAACATAACTTTTGTTATGTATGTGTTTATCATTATTTTTGTCCATTATACATGTATATCATTTTGCTCACAGTTGGCCACTTTTGGCAGCCATATTGGCCTCCATATTGAATTTGAAGCATGATACAAAAAAAGGGACCCCAAAAATGAATTTGCGAGGGTCAAAAACACATAACTAGCCATTTTGTAAGTGCTTTAATCATATTATTTGGCCAATATATGATTTTGGACTATTTTGGCGGCCATTTTGAATAACCCGAGTGCATCGTTTTTTTTTTACTGTTAACATCAAAAATGTGTTTTAGGACCATAAAATGCACCTAAAAAAGTTGGTTTGGTTTAGTTCTGGGGGGTGGTGCACGGGGGGTCCCCCATAGATACCCGACTAAATGGTGTGGTTTGGATCATTGCAACACTCGGGTAAAAACTTGGTGTTATGGGTTCGAGGCAGCAAGCTACTTGACCACAATTGCTCCATCCTTCGGAAGGGATGTAAAGCCATTGGTCGTGTGTTGTGTAATGCACTTAAAGATCCCAGGGTACTGTTTTATAAAGAGTAAGGCGATTCGCTGGCTGCCAACGGCGCCACCCACCCATGTATCTCAATGTATGTGCAGCGCACGTGGACATACCTATGAAATGTGCACTATATAAATGTAATTATGTTAATTATGGTTTGTTTTGCCCTTACCCGTCGTAATTATTAACACTGTATACTCGGTGCTTTCCCAAGACACTGTGAAAAACTTCATGGTGTGGTCGGGTGGGATTCGAACCCACGACCTCCTGCAAACAAGGCAGACGTCTCAACCACCGAGCTAGCCGGTGTTGAATGGCCAGTTCAAATCATTTTGCAACGGGGATCGCAATTAATCAGACATTGATTTAGTGCGTCGGGGAGACTGAATGAGACACTATGAGAAAAATGTAAATATTATCAAAAATACCTGGATATAATAGTTGAGATAATCCCATGTAGCTTCTTTCAAACTAGTGCATGAATACGTCGATGCCAACTGGTACATATCAACACAGTTAGTAACGTGAAGGTTCTTAGCCATGTATTCAGCACAGAAGCCAATCACAGGCATGACTTGAAGCATGTTAGCAGCTGTGAAGACGCTTTGTACGTTGTCTTGGTTTAGGCTGATGGCGCCGGTGTACGCAAAGTCAATAATGGTTCGGACGGACTTGGAGTCGACATCGATGAGAGTAACTGCATTGTCACAAGATTCCTACAGAAAGTTAGAAATGGTCTTTGTCTGGGCAGGGTTGTAGTCGAATAAATCACAAGTCCGTGACAAATCCAGTAAGGATGAACACGCACAAAAGAATGCTTGAATAGCGTGCGCCAAATTCGTGCCTCGAAATACATGTACGCAGCTCCATAGCAAAGGCATAAATTTAGCTGCGTATTTCGTGGCACGAATTTGGCGCGCGCGCATTGCTGACGAGCCTGCAGTTATGTGCCTTTAAAACCCAGGGTGGACTTGTGAAGGCTTGTGATGGACTCGACTACAACCCTAGTCTTGGCCCAAGACTACTCTAGTCGATATTGGTTGGTGTACGCGTTGGCCATTCCCAGTAGTGCGCCCTCTTGCAGCACGAACTGACCAGCCCTTTGCTCACTAGAGTAGTCTTGGGAATCTCTCCCGGAAGTTCAGCATTGGGGGCGGTACCGTTTTATGTAAATAGCTGCACAGGGTTTTATTATGGCACACAAGGGACATGGCATACCACAGATATCTTTGCAAATATTTGCAATGTCGCAATTATCTTCATAAACAAATGTATTTTGCGATGTCATACGCCTTTGCAAACATGTTTGTAAATATATTCGCAAACATTTGCCAAGAAACTTATGCCACCGAAAATATTAGCAACAATAAAACGGTCATGTTCGATGATTCTTGTAAGCCACCTTATATTTTTCAAACCATTCGAAGCGCGTGCACGCGGTGTATCTGGGTCACGCGCTGCATCCGACGCGCTTACTGGGTCGCTTACTGTAATCCGATGCACTGCTGTATTTGGGTCACTTGCTGATTGGTTCCCTAGGAAAGCCTAGGCAAAGAAAAAGTTAAACCTTCCGGGAGAGATTCCCAAGACTACTCTAGTGAGCAAAGGGCTGGCCAGTTAGTGCTGCAAGAGGGCGCACTACTGGGAATGGCCAACGCGTACACAAACCAATATCGACTAGAGTAGTCTTGGGCCAAGACTACTAGCTACAACCCTTGATCTGGGAACACTCGACATGGTGAACGAAACGCACATTTTAAGTTTAATCAAAATTTAACATCAAAATATTCACATAACGGCTTCATTAATGCACATTAAGCTTCTGTGTGCTGAAAATTCCCAATCTCGGATTGACTGCTTTTTTCAATCGAAAAAATTGACAGGTTTTCTTTCTTGTGTGGCTCGGTACGGTATACATTAGCCCTACAAATAGGGCTGTAAATAGCTCACTTTTGAAATCTGACTTTTTACACTGTCGCCATTACAGCCCTACTTGAGGTCTGTACAACCACGACAATACCAAGTCTCAAACTTCTCAAATCTGACACAGTTTCACTATCGTCCGAAGCACATCATCGGACCAGAGCACTTTCACATACACCATTGTAATCCTGAGAGTGTGTCAAAAAATAATGGTAACGCTTACGGAATCGTCAATTTGGCCATCTACGGCGTCTTGAAACATTGGACAAAATTCGGACAACGGATTACGATTCCGTAAGCGTTACCGTTATTTTATGAAACACTAGACTCTCAAGATTACAATGGTGTATGTGAAAGTGCTCTGGTCTGATGTGCTTCGGACGATATTTGTAGTGAAACTTTGTCAGATTTGAGCAGTTTGAGACTTGGTATTGTCGTACGGACCTCAAGTAGGGCTGTATATTAATGGCGACAGTGTAAAAAGTCAGATTTCAAAAGTGAGCTATTTACAGCCCTATTTGTAGGGCTAGGGTATACATGTACAAAAAACCATTTAGCACGTACAGATGACGCCAACCTACCTGCATACCGATAGTAAACATAGCCCGGAAGTACGAACTACACGCTGCAAGCACATTGCGATGGCACGGAAATGTCTCTTCTCCAACTCGTAGTATGACATCAGTGAAATGTCTCTCGCTGCGTAGCTGGTTTAGCCCAAGGAGAATGACATTACTGTGATTTGTGTCTGCGTAGCGAATCACGTCTGATTCTTGAAATAATCGCAATTCTCGTAGCTTGTCGCAGTGGTATTTGGTCGTGGTGTCCAATCCTGCCATTTCTACACACACACAAAAACTGAAATCTGCAAAATCAAAAAGTAAAACCAATTTGTTTTTTTAGACTGGGGCCAATTAATTTTAATTAACAGTTTAATTTTAAACTGTCTACACAGTTTCAGAAGCCGTAACTCACACTTTTGTTACCTCACCCTAAAAAGATACGCATTAGGTGGGGTATCGTATGCCTACTTTCTAAAACAATACAGCGGGAATTCCACCCAAGTTTCACCTTTTTCGTGCAGCACTGTACTCCATGCATCGAGTACTGTACGCACCGACGGATTGCGCATGCGCGTTGAAGGGTTGAGAAGCATCAACATGCATGAAAATGGTAAAATTTGGGTGGAATTCTCGCTGTATTTTCTTGGAAAGTAGGCATCGTACGATACCCCACCCAATGCTGCGTATCTTTTTACTATTTTAGGGTGAGGTAAGGTGAGTTACAGCTTCTGAAACTGTGTAGTTTAAAAGCACTTTAAAAGCAGCCGAAAGGTCTATCACGCCCCTGTCATGCCTGTGGTAGGGAGTTCGGTGGATTTTATATTGTTCACCCAAATCATGACCCAAATTGGTATCAATGGAAAGCTCGTTCCAAGAGAAATCCAACGGTGTTTGAATCAGCTTCATATCTCAAACCATTGAGTTATGCCATTTTTTACATTAAAATTTGACCACTTCCTGTCTGTTAATTTTTTATTTGACACCGCTCTCCTATTAAATATTAATAGGCCCTATCACAAGTTTGGTATCATTAAAAATCCCTTTTAAAACTCTATTCGTTGATGTTGGAATAAAATCCATACCTTTTAATATAGAAAAGATATGGTTTCTTTAAAAATTGAGGTTTGACCCTCTTTTTCGGCACACTGACTGGACAGTGCTGCACTGATGGGTAGTTGGGTTTCTACATGGCATTTAACAAAAAAACAGAATTGTACCACCAGCCCCACCTATGAGCCCTGCCTGTCAGCCCCGCCCATTAGCCCCGCCCAAAAGTTTCACCCATCAGCCCCGCCCATCAGCCTCGCCCTGTCAGCCCCGCCCGTGAGCTCCATCCACCTGCAGCCCTGCCCATGAGCCCCACCCACCAGCCCTAAATCCAGCCAATCAGCCCCAAGCATCAACCCCACCCAGCCCCACCCTGGCATCAGCCCAACCCTAGTTATACAAGCCATGCCTACATTGTACCCACCTCGCCCATCACCCATCCCCGCCGGCGCCGCCAGGTAGGAGGCCCGCAATTTATACACACTGGCCCCATGATCCCCTGCTAGTGATACGCTACGTTTTGGAGTAGGTCTCGGACTAAGTTGTTCAAGTCGAAACCCATGAAACCGCGACTAACCGCGATGACGTAGGCTCAAGCAAATTGCACCGGCACTAGCATGAACAAACTCAACATTTTCCAAAAATCATGGTTTTATCATGGAGGTGGTTTCATCATAGGGGTTTCATCCACTCCTTCATGCTTAATTTTCCACTTTTTTACGCCAAAAACGTTCTAAAAAACGACTACAAAATGCAGTTTACCTAACTCCGTCGAAATCCCGCAAAAATTCTAGCAAAATCCGGCAAGTTTGGTATCGTTCGAAAGCACAAGATCCACCGCATACGACGATAATCGCTAGTTTTTCAACGGACGTACACCCCTGTGAGACAGGAAGTGGTGTCAAAGTTCACGGGTTGATGGGATAGTTTCGAAAATGGCGACCTCCTGTGAAGACGCGATTTTGTACCGGGCGGAACCTAGTCTTTACTAAAGACGTTAACTGTCTGTGTTTGTCACACGTTCATGTGAGCACACTTAATTGCATGCCCAATAGAGGGCGCACTTCAAGTACTTGTATTTGGACTGTCGTACGTGTGGATTTGGACCCAGTTAACGAGAAGGTCCAGTATCGTATGCACCACTGGTATCGATACCAGTGCAACGAATACGTACTACCGCTACAGTAGTATAGGAAAGGGGGCTCCTGACACAAGCCACAAAATTACATTTTTAAAAAACTTTTATTTAAAATTATAATTACTATATATAAATATGGCAACTGGTCACAAGCCAACGGGATATTCTGGATGGAACAAAAAACGACTCGCCAAGTTTATTAGCGACGAAAATCTACCGGCGGTAATTGACGTCGGTGAGAAAATTGGAACGAGAAGGCAACTAATTAAAACGGTTAAGCGATATGCTGATGAATTTAAAAATATTAGAGGCCAAGCTAAACAGAGTCTGCTATCGCTAATCGGCAAGTATAACATAAATAAGGTTGAAGCCACGGGTAAAAATAACAAGTATACAAAGGTCGATTACTTAGAGTCGATAAGAAATTATTGGCGGCCTATATACAGCGGGGTCATAAAGCCAATAGATTTTGGGGGGATAGTGCCTCAACGCTTTGCCAACGTAATTCAAAATTACGAAATAAAAATTGGTCGCGAGAATTTAGATTACGTCAATTTCTTTAAATACAACAGAAATAAAATTTCTGGTAAAATGCTTGAAATGATACGGACCAAACCAAATTACAATTTTCAGTTGGGATTACGCGTAACTCTAAAAAAATTAAACTCGCAGGGGGAAATTGAAGAAAAAGAAATCACATTCCGCACGAGAAATGAACTGGTTTTAAACAACAGCGACATTAGCCCAGTGTTAAATAGTACTATAGAAAATCTAAAGGCGAAACTAGAAGAATTTCAAACTGAAAAGAGCGGGTGGTCCGTGTTTAAGCTAAACACTCTGTACATAAACTTTACGGAATACAAGCCAATCAGGGGCAGCTCTTACATATAATTACCAGACTACATAAAAAATAAAAAGGCCGTCGTTAACGTGAAAAACGATGACGATATGTGTATCAGATGGACGTTAAGAGTAGCACTAGGAAAATTTAAAGACAAATTTATAGATGAAGATACCAAGAAGTTAAAATGCAGAGTTAATCTAAATCTCACGTCAATTTATAAAGAAGACGACGGACTAAATTTTAGAGGTATAACTTTTCCGACGCCGATAAGTCAAATATACAAGATTGAAAAACAAAACGACATAAATATTAACGTGTTTGGTTACGACGAAAAGAATGGCATATACCCGCTATACATTACGCAAAGCGAGTCGGGTGAGGTCATTAACCTCATGCTATACTCGGACGGCGATAAAAATCATTACTGCTGGATCAAAAATCTAAATAAACTATTATTTAGCGAGACCAAACATAAACAAAAGAAGCCCGTTTGCCCTCGCTGTCTGCAGCATTTTAGCAGTCAGACGATATTAGACAAGCATACGATTGATTGCCGCGGCGTTAAACAAAAGGCTAGCAGAATAGTCATGCCGTCTACTGAACTAGATAGATATAATCGTAGACGAGACGTCATCAAATTTAAAAACACCCAGCATAAAATGCCGACTCCGTTTGTAATTTACGCAGACTTTGAATCTCTCATCGTGCCTCACGAAGAAAAAGCGGGTAACGCTACAATAAAAACTCAAAAACACGTGGCGTGCGGGTGGTCTTACGTAGTAGTCAGACACGACGGGTACCTACTCAGTAAAAAATATTATAGGGGCGAAAACGCGGTTGGACATCTACTAGAAAACTTACAGAGAGAGGAATCTGTCATGAACAAACTTTTTGAAAAGGAAAATGCTAAAGACATGATTTACACGAAAGAAGACGAGGCAAAATTTAACGCTTCAAAAAATTGTTGGATTTGCGAGTACCCAATCAGGCAACTAGATCCATCAAAGTGCACGTGCGAGTTACCAAAGTCAAAGAAAATAAAACGGAATGGTCAAGATGTCTACTGGTGCGAAAAATGTCAAAAGGAAACTCAGTCTTTCTCAAAGGTGAGAGACCACTGTCATATAACCGGTACCTTTAGGGGCGCATCTCACAACGCGTGTAATCTGAAACTCTCTATCAAACCAAAAATAACTAAAATCCCAGTCTTTTTTCATAATTTGGAAAATTACGACGCGCACTTGCTCATGCAGGGAATTTCTAAATTTAGCGGTGACATTTTTTGTATACCAAAGACATCCGAAAAATACATTTCGTTTTCTCTAGGTCAACTGAGATTTGTCGACTCGTTTCACTTTTTAGCTAGCTCTCTAGATAAGCTTAGTAAAATATGCCCCAGAGAGCAATTTAACTTGCTCAAAACCCTGACTCAAGACGAAGAAAAAAATTCAAGTTGATCTTGAACAAGGGTGTTTATCCTTACGAGTACATGGACTCTTTCGCCAAATTTAAAGAGACTAAATTACCGCCAAAATCAAAATTCTACAGCAAGTTAAACAACGGCAACGTATCCGACGAGGACTATCTGCACGCTCAAAGAGCTTGGCGAGAATTTGAAATAGCTAATATGGGTGAATATCATTGTTAACGTTATTGTTGGCGGACATTTTCCAAAACTTTAGACAGACTTGCCTAGAGCACTACGGGCTAGACCCGGCCAATTACTTTACATCGCCGGGCCTCAGCTGGGACGCTCTGCTCAAACATTCAAAGGCTCAACTAGAACTACTGACGGATTACGACATGTATCTTTTTGTAGAGCGCGGGATAAGGGGCGGAATTTCTAGCGTCGGTTCCAAGAGATACGTAAGAGCAAACAACAAGTACTTGCAAGATTACGACGAGACGAAACCGAGCACGTTCATACAATATTTGGACGCCAATAATCTGTACGGGTGGGCAATGTCTCAACCGCTGCCAGTCGGCGACTTTAAATGGCTTACCGACAGAAAGATTAAATTCTTTACTGAAGACGTACTAAAGATATTGGAAGCTCAATCCGAGAGGGGATACATTTTGGAAGTAGACTTGGAATATCCAAAAGAATTACACGACGAGCACAACGACTATCCTCTAGCTCCGGAAAACCTGAACGTCTCTCAAGAGTGGTTTTCGGATTACCAACGACGACTAATTGAGAAAAACGACTTGACACCGCCCGACGTGGACAAATTAACGTGCACTCTGAAAAATAGAACCAAATACGTAGTTCACTATCAGACTCTAAAACTGTATCTCAACCTCGGCATCAAGTTGACCAAGATTCACAGAATTTTATCGTTCAAGCAAACTGATTGGATGAAGTCGTACATCGACAAAAACACTCAGCAACGCAAGGAATCAAAATCGGATTTTGAAAAAGACTTTTTTAAGCTGATGAACAATTCGGTCTTTGGCAAGACGATGGAAAACGTGCGTAATCGACTAAACTCGGAGCTAGTCAGATTAGAAGACGAAAAGAAGCTTTCTAAAATGTGCTCGTTACCAAATTACGAATCTACTACCGTCTTTGAAGACTGCAAATTGGCAATGGTCAACATGTATAGGACAAAGACGGTACTGGACAAGCCAATCTACTGCGGAATGACTATCCTCGACTCGTCGAAAACGTTAATGTACGACTTTTATTACAATCATTTGAAGGCCAAGTACAAAGATAACGCGAGTCTAGTGTATACCGACACCGACAGCCTTCTCTTGGAAATTAAAACGGACGACGTGTACGCCGACATGGCAAAGTATAAGCACTTGTACGACTTTTCAAATTATCCTGAAAATCACGAGCTGTACGACGACTCTAATAAAAAGGTCATAGGCAAATTTAAAGACGAGGTCGCGGGCAAACAGATTATAGAGGCGGTGTGCATCAGACCGAAATTGTACGCCATTCAGACGGAGCGAGACGTCATCAAAAAGGCAAAAGGCATTAAAAGGGCGGTGGTCAGAGACAACCTGACGCTAGACTCGTACACAAAATCTCTATTTAAATCCACTCTGGTTTACGAAAAACAAAACATTTTAAAGAGCGAAAAACATCAAATTTACTCAATCACTCAAAACAAGTTAGCAATTTCGCCTCTGGATACAAAGAGATTTCTTTTAAACGACGGCATAAATACCCTAGCGTACGGACACTACTCTACGGGTGGCAGCTCAGTGCCCGCGGGCACTACTTGAAGCTCTTGTTGCACAAAATACCTCTTTGGAGCGGGGTCGTTTAAATAATACAAGATTGGTTGACCGCGCGTGCGCGTGTACTCTTTGATCGTAAACGTTGAAAGAGACCATATGGATCTGTCGCTCGTCTCCTTTCGCCACCCTCTGATTCACCAGGTTGATACATGTACCTGACTAAATCTGTACCAATTTTTAACGGCGTCTCTTTAACGCCGGGCGCTGCGGGCGTCTGTTCGACTCGCTTTAATTTAATGGCGTCTATAGGCTTCTTACCGATTAAACGAGTTACCTCGTCATTCATAGCTTTGATTACGTCGGGCAGTCTCTTTACCCACTCTGTATTTCTAGACTTTGGGTCCAGCATTTCTTTCGAGTATTGGTGGCCGAATAATACCTCGGCTAATGACCTGTTGAATCTCTCTACTATACCCTGGGCTCGATGTAATCCGGGTATGCCGCGTTGTATTATAACGCCATTTTTATTCATGAGCGCGCTAAAACTACCCATAAACTCTCTACCCGGATCTACTTTAATAATCTTTGGCCACGTCAAAGGCGATCGTTGTTAATGGCGTCGGTAACTTGATCCGCGGTCTTAGAAGTTAGCGGCTCGGCTTCTTTATATCTACTCGCGACGTCCACGACCGTCAACGCGTATTTAAAAGTTTTAGACTTGCTTTTGTCGTAGGGTAAAAACAACAGGTCGGCCTGGTGCACGACGTTTGGTACGCCGTAACTAGAATTTAAAGAAGTAGGTCTAGGTATATACGTCGGAGGGGGTAGACAAATTTGCCACATGCTTGTTTGCGCAACCAATTTCTAGATTCAGCTTCACTCGTCTTTGCTTTTTTAGCTAGATTCTTAACCGCACCGTCACCCTTCCAGTATCCCCTAGGCCCGTAATACAACTTACGAAATTTCTCGTCGTTCATAGTCTTTCTATTTAATTTAGATATATTTGTAAACCAAAAATGTCAGTAAACACAGACCACCCACGATGAATACTAGCTCTCTGTCTTTTACGTGTTCTAGCTTGGTGTAAAAGTCGGACAATTTCGGCTCGCGAGTTAACCCTACCGGCATTTTTTTTTATCTTCGCCGGTGAGCTGGTTGTACTCGTACAGCGCCTCGTCAACGTCGCCAAAAGTACGCTCAGCGTGGGCTTCTTTTTTGAGTCGATCGTTTAAGTAATCCAAATATCTTATGCGCCTCTGTTCAAATTGTTCCTTAGCTAATGTAAGGTGTTCTAACGCCAAGTCGTGTCGTTGGGTTTCTTCGGCGCTGTTTTGCCCCGTGAGTTTATCACCCAGCATACTACCCCCCGTTAACGCAACCGCATTCAATATGGCTCCACCCAACATCATCGCTATCGACGCCATTTTAATTAAGCGATAAAAATTTAAATATAAAATTATCACTTTTATATATTAAAATAAAGATGAATAGGCACTTTGGAGAGAAAATTGATCCTTACAGAGAAATCAAAAACCCAAATTCTATTAAAGGCCAGAGAAGATTAATTTGCTCCGAGGTATCTGCCGAGACCGCGAGCGCCGGCAGTACTTTTAATCTAGATTTCCCCAAATTGACCAACGACGACGTGTTGATTCCGGGCACGGCATTGTTGATATTTAGAATAGTATTAAATAGCGACACGGACGATAACAAAACTCTTTACAACAACGTGTCTCGCAATATCGTAAAGCAGATGCGAATTTCTATGAACGGCAACGAGATTTACAACTTGGACGATTACGATGTCTATCAGTCTTATAAAGATCACTGGATATCGACTCATCACCAAAATAATTTGAGTCTTTTCGGTATTGAAAAAGAAAACGTAACTAAACTCAGGACGGAAGCCGACGACGCGGTGAAAACAAACAAGGGCGACGTGGCGGTGGCGAACGCTTACGGCAAGTTTTACGCCATTCCGTTAGACATTGGAATTTTAACCGACCATCACCCGTTTTACCCGAGTGGATTAGAGGGTAAACTGTCGTTTGCCATAAAGTGGAACGATCACGCTAGGGTAGTAAAGTCTACAGACGACACCGCGACTTACAAGATTACTCACTTGAAATTGCAGTACGAAGTAATAAATGATTCTAGACTAGCTATTCAAATTAAAAGCAGGTACAAGAGCGGAGTTTCTTTTTATTTCGACAGAGTACATCGCCAATACGAAAAGATTCTAAATAAAACTGACAACGCGTGGACTCTCAACATCAACACCAACGTAAAGAGCTTAAAGGGGGTGTTTTTAATTTTCAAGGACTTGACCGACAAGAACCCGCAAAACAGTTACAACCCAGACTTGACTAGAGTAAAAGTTCAAGTCGAGGGAATGCCGGAAGCGTTGTACGTTCCAGAGTTTAGGCGCGATCAACACTTTGGCGAGATTTGCAAGTACTTTGTAGACGACCCTGGGGCGCATGTGCCGTCGGCCGTGTCGAAATACGCAGAAATGATTCCTCTTACGATGGCCAAGTACCTTACCGACAAATACGCCCTTTGGCTCGATTTCAGGACTTCCGACGACAACTCGGCTCACGGAAGCGGCAGACACATTGGCTCTCACGGCGGAGGTATCCAAATTAGCTTACGTCGGCCGACGAGACGACCGGCCAATTAAAGTGTTATATATATTTGGTTATGGACTCTCAGTTAGTAATTAGAGAGGGGAAAATTTAATAGTCTTCAATATTAAAATGAAACTACCGACGGAACCCCACTGCGCGTTGATATGCGGAAGAACGAAATCTGGCAAGACGAAGTTTATTTTAGATTTGCTGTCGGGCGCGTATAAAGACACCTTTGAATACGTAGTAATTCTGTGTCCGACCGTGTATAAAAACAAGACCTACTACAACTACGAGTGGATAACGAGCGACGAGTGCGTGGTGTTAAACGACTTGGACAGATTATATTTAAATCAGGCACTCTGCTCCTACAGAAGCGTTTTAAAGGGATTTCACACGCTGTTTATCATCGACGACTGCAGCGCTCGACAAGACCTAAAATACCGCAAGAGTCTGAAAGACTGCGAAAATTGCGAGTTGTCAAATTTGGCCATGAGCGGGCGACACGACAATCACTCTTGCTGGTTGCTTACCCAAAAATACAACAGCGTGCTAAAGGATTTTAGAGAGCAGACAGAGTGGATAGCCATGTTTTATTGCAAGGACGAGGGATCTTTTAACCAGTGTATGAAGGAAAATAGAGGAGTACCCAGAGAAAAATTACAAGGGATAGAGTACGAGTTGAAGAATATAAAGTTTACAAAATTGATATTAAAGACCGATCCGCCGGTAACGTATAGCGTATTATAAATAATTACGTTTTTCGTTGTAAACAACTGCGTCTGGTATTATAAATCATGGACAGTTGTAACGCAATAAACTCAGTATACCAGATAGGTGTATTGACGTTGCTATCTGCAATTACTTATCAGTTGTTCAAGTTAAACGGCAAATTAACTTATGTAAAAAAGCTATATAATAAAATAACGTCTATATTTAAAACTAAAATGGAATTGGAAAGCGTAATGAGAGATGGTAAGCCGGATTTGAAGAGCAAAATGTTGGAAGTCGTTGCCGCGGGGAATTCTAAATCGTACCTCGGTAAAGACTACTCGCAAAAGGAAGTCGAGGCTATGAACGACGAGACGCTGACTAAACTCGAACAATTATACGAAACAAGGATTGGAGCGGAGATGATAAAAGGGTTCGGGTTGCCGATAATCACGGCCTTTACCAAGATTGTAAAATTTGCGTTGCCCAATTTCGGTATAGGCAAATTAAGATTAAACTTGGACGACGAGACAAAGCTTCACGTTGAATTAGAGACGAATCCGGCGGTAAACTCGAGCGTGAGTAGATTGCTTAGCGGGGTTTACTTCAATTACGGACACTTGGTCGGCCCGTTGACCGCGTTTTTAATTACAGCTAGTCACGTTGAAGTTGTAGAGGCAAAAGATGATGCTGTAGTTGAAACTGTAAATGAATTGCAATCAGAAAAAGACGAAGAAAATTGATTTTTATTAAATTATAATATAGTTATAATAAAATGGATAGTGCTATAGATACTCAAGTCGAAGAAACGAGTCACGTAGAAGAAACCAAACCAGAACCTAAAGTCAAAAAGATCACCGCCACCAAACAAAAAGATCCTAAACGAGTACAACTCGGCAAGAAGCTCGCCGCGCACAACAAACTTATTAAAGCGCAAAATGCAAAGTTGAGAGAGGCGGCTAATGAACTAAAGGTCTCGGATAGTACGCCGCTTTCCGTCGGCAACAACTACGAGTGGTACGCATTGGCGGCTGTAATAGGAGTTGGGGCGTCGATATATATATTTAAATTAGTTACTGGTAAAAATGTGGCGAGTTACTCTAAGGAGAAAGCTAAACCAAAAGTTGTCAGAGATGTTTCCGTTGACTCTAACCGCTCAGAATTACGAGACATGGAAGTAAATGGACATGGACATTTTATATCATTAAAAAAATGATTTAAATATTATAGAATCTAATTATAAATAAAATAATGGATCAAAAAACTATTGCAAACACCGTTTATCACTCGGTGGTGTTGTCTGCGATGACGATAGGCTTCGCTATGCTGGGTAAAAAATTGTTAAATATAACTCACGTAAATTTAGGTACGGTAGACGTCTCGGATGTCGTTAAACTAACTGCGTGGGTTACCGCGTCTGAATTTACGATGGCTTGGTTGATTAAACAGGGTATATTACCGGCCAACGTAATGACTGCAGTTTAAAAATGTTACATTTTAATTTAATAAATTTAAGCTGTATTAACAAATAAGAATGGCTGAGGAAGAAGTTGACTTTATGCACAGGGACGAATTAAGACCGGAAACAGCCAAGGCACAAGATGAAGAATATGAACAACACATTTTTGGAGACACCACTCTTGATGAGCTAGGAGCGGGGTTACAAGGGCGTTTAGACAGACTGAGACAACCGAATGAATCCCCCGATCAGACGCTCAGTCGTGTTGCTAGAGAAGTAAGAAAACAACAAGTAGATGAATTTTACGATAAAATTGCTGGTGAAGATAAACCGCGTATAATCGACTATGAGAAATTCAAGTATAAAAAAGATGGTAAACTGTACGTAAAGTGGGGAAAAAAAGACATCCCGTTAACGCAAGATAATAAAAAGATATATGCTAAAAGTTATCTTAAAACTCAATATAAGACTAAGTTTATTCGAGATGGGCTAGGTCTCGAAGTAGACCAACCAAAAAGGGCTCAACAGCCCATACAGCCTATGGAATCTGAGAGGCCTGATCTAAATACAACGGCAGACTCGGTAGACGCAACATTAAGAGAAACTAGAGATGAATCTCTTAGAAGTGAGGCGATAATCGAGTATACAGAAAGAACTAAATATGACCCCACCCCCGACGTAACGCTTGAAGTTAATGAAGACAAGAGTATAGATGCTACTTGGGAAGGAAATAGTTATCGCATTACAGAACGAGGCGGCGAACCACTTACCCCCGCACAACTATTTGAAGCGTATAGAAATAGAAACTTTGAAGGCTTTGCTAGGGCTCTGGGTGTACAACATAATGAAATTAAGTTTGTAATTGAGGTAGCGAGTATTGTAGAATTCGACGTAAACGGTGCTACTGATCAAGAACTAATAGATAGGTCTAAAGAATTTTACAGAACGATTAATGAAGATTTATTTTTACCTAGTGAGTCAAATAAATCTGATAATGTAAATAAATCATTTGAAGAAATGACTGCGTTTGTAGATCCAAATGAAACTTTGTCATCTTTAGATGACAACTTTATTAAACGTCGCCCCGTCGATGTATTTGTACAAACGGAGGGACTCAACTTTAGAGAACTAAAGGCCTTGGACAAAAAGCTTGAGGGATTTCGAGGTAATTTAGAAGCAAATTTAATAGAAATAAACGAAATTGATGATAAAATAGCGAAAGCCGCTGAATAATTAAACGTAGCTGAAGAAGCAAACGACGAAACAAAACTCGCTGAATTAAAAAAGACTATATTTTATTTGAACGATGAACGATTGGCTAGATCAGAAGCGGCTAGCGCAAATAGGATGAGATTAAGAAGTCAAATGAATAGAATAAAAGAAACTTGGGAGCGAATGAAAAATAAGACTCTAGGCGATAAAATTAGAACACTATTCAGCGAACAGGGTATCACGTTAGTAAGCATTACGGGCGCTTTTGTGTTAGCGGTAAGCACGATAATAGCGAGTATTGTAACTGGAACAGGAAGCGCAGCTGCACTAATAGCTAACGTAGTAGCTGGGGGGTCAGTCACTCCGGACAAGCCAGTCAAGCCAGTCAAGCCAGTCACACCGTCGCAACCTACTAATCCAAATAACGTTACAGACTGGATAAAACGTCACCTAGAAAACTTGGCAAATTTGTTAAAGAAGCTGGGGGCTAAAGCGTTAGCCGCATTGCCGGCGATATTAGGAACAGTAGCAAGTTGGTTATTTAATATGCTAAGCAAGTTTACGGGGCTATTGGCTCAAAACGTATGGGCCATGATTAGCGGAGTTGCTCTGTTGATATTTGTTTACGTGCAAAAAAGAATTTTAAAAAAATGACGTGAAAATGGGGCAACTCGGCTAAGCGCTTAGCCGAGTTGCCCCATTTTCACGTCATTTTATGTTTTAACAGACTACTTTATAAATCAAATAACCCGCCCCCGCAATCGCTAAAAATCCTACGATGAGTGAAGTCTTTTCTTCTTCATGATCTCCAGAATTCACGATTTCATCGAATTCTTGTTGAGTAATTTTTGGTTTTTGTTGAGGTTTACTAGATTCTTGTACTTGCGCAGATTGTTTTTTAGCCTCAAAATAGGTATTACGATTTATTTGTTCTACGCTCAGTTGAGGTTGTATTTGGGGTTGGGCTTGAATTTTAGGTGAAAGTTGAGATACAGCAGCGGCCTGAATTTTCGCTAGCCCGTCGTTTAATTGCCCATCGTATCCTACGTTCATACGTTCAGTAGTAATTACGATTTCGTTGTTGTATCCGGCGTGAATGCCTACTCTAAGACGCATATCCGCAGGTATCAAGTATAAATCTTGACCGACTACAAAATTTAAAGCGGAGCGGGCGTAATATAAAGAATCTTGATATCTATCGATAGAGTCTTGTATATTTGGAGGTGCGTTAATCGAGTCTTCGACAATAACTAAAAACTGATCCTGAGCGTCTAAAGGCCCTGTCACAAGAAACCGAATCGCAAGAACGTTCGTAAACCTTATTGAAAAATTAATATTTTTCTAGTACGGTGGAGAACGGACATAAAATGCAATTCATCAACTTTCTCATACCGCCCCAGTACCGTTCTGTTTCCGTACCTATACCGTATACAGCATAAAATGGTCAATTTGATCCAGAATCTAGCAATTTTGTCCGAGCCGAGACAGTACTGTTGACGAATTCACCGTTGCTAAACCTAACCATTACCGTTCTAAGACCGTTCTAAGACCGAACACACGAATCAATACCGTTCTATAAACTGTTGCGCACCGCACATAACTTACCAAAACCTTACCAACACCTTACCAATACCGAACGCATACCGACCGGCAACCGTCGGAAACGGGTGGCTAGCGAGTGTATAAATAAGCGTCTCCGTTCAAATTAAAATCATTACAGTTCCGGATATCGACGAGAACACTACGAGAACACTACTAAATCATTCTCCAGATTCAAGATGGGCAAAAGAGGACGCCGTGCTGGTGACCGTGGTGCTGCTAGTCGTGGTGCCGGTGGTCGTGACGCTGGTGGTCGTTGTGAATATCCTGCCCCTGAAGCTGCAGATTTAATAACAGCTGATGTCCACGATGTCCTCCCTCCCCGTGGTGGTCGTCGTGCTGGTCGTGGTGCTGCTGCTCGTGGTAGAGGTCGTGTTATTGCTGCTCGTGGTCGTGGTAGGGGTGCTGTTGGCCATGATGATCCTGCCATTCACGGGGGGACTAGCAGCAGCAGCAGTTCTCCAGCAAGAGAAGAGGAGGTGGTTCAGGGCAGCAATGGCTTGGATTCTCGCGGCATCTTCTGCAGGGTTCATCTTGGAATTCTAGTGGGATCTGGATCTGAACTGAGCTTCTCATCACAATTTAGTCATATTTATACTACATGTGTGTCATGCACGGATTGTTCGGAGAACGGTCGTGATTAGTGCGTGATAGGCGGTAGATACACGGTAGTAATAAGTTTACGACGTTGTAAGGAACGGAGCGAACGGGGAAGGTATAGGTGAAGTGCGGTATCGGCTCTGTATCAGAACGCTATCCAATCGTTCGTGATCCGGTACTGGTACGCTGATATCAAACCTTGCCGTATCAGTAACGGCTTATAAACGGCAAAACAGATCCAATACCGAGCTGATAGCGTGCAAGTAACGACCCGTTAACGTGCTCCAGTTCGGTGGCAATTTTTGAACATGTTTAAAACTTTTTTTCAGCAATTCCGTGCTGTCCTTATAACCCCGAGACAGCCAGTGTCAATAACTTATCAGTAACGATAGAGAAACGACCACTTACCGATCACTCCTTATCAATACCGATTCCACATAAATCAGTACGGTACATGAACGGTAATGCAATTCGGTTTCTTGTGACAGGGCCTTAATCCGGTACCCGGCGACGTTATGTTAGTCTTGGCTTGAGCTTGCGCACCTAGTATGGCGTAAGCGTAAGTTCTAATTGACTCGTTTATACTAGGTATTCCTCGGTCAGTAAATGGTTTATTAGACTTTTCCGGTATAAAACTTTGCCACGCGTAATTTACCGCGTCTGTCTGCCGAATATAATCTACCGGAAAATTAGTGACGTAGCCGCCCTGAAAGTATCTGTTTTCTACAAAACTGAACGTGTGCCGGTTGGTGCCGCTCCAAAATTTGCCAGTAGCATCTGGATGCGTTTGGTGAACGCTAAATAACTCGTTGTTGTGCTTTATGACAACTTCTTTACCCTTGTAATACGGTATACCCATTCCGCTAGACAGAGTTTCTACTTTCTGAATCCACTTTGACGCGTTATTTTTGTCTATGCCAAAGTCTCTACACACGTCCGTATATGCCCCTCTATCGATGTTGTTGTTAAACTTGTTAAACATTATGTCGTTTGGAATTGGACATTTTAACTCGTACAATATCCTTCGCGTCGTAAAATATACGTGAAAATTAAATATGCTAGCAATCATCTCGTCTTTATGTCTTAATAAATCTTTCCCGACTCCGCAAGCGGTAGTAGCGCAGTAAACTGCAAAATTTATTTGATTTTGGTAAAACGTAAGCGGATGATGTAAAAAACGGTTAAAGTCAACGAGGTGTTTTATATCCGGTAATTTATATTGATTGAATATTTCAGGCAGATGCGCGGTAAAACGTTCTCTAGTCTGCGATTCGACTACTACGTTCAAATTTGATATTGATAAAGGTGACAAATTCATTTAATTTATAATTGTATTACATTATTATAAATAATGAAACACACTTTTCTTGTAACGAGTAAAAATCAAACTTTCCAATTAAACCCGCCGATCGACAATAGTTTTAGTTGCTCACGTAAACAAATTAGGCTTTTGGACGTTAGCATGTCGTATACAATGTTTTATCATGTTGAAGAACAATTAGTTGTTCAATGGAAGCACGGCAGAGACCAAGATTGGAGCGAGATAATATTTGAACCTGGCTATTATTCATTACAAAGTTTAATTGATGTGTTTAAATCTTCCAATCTAGAATGGATAAGTTTCAGTTATAGAAGCGGAAGCCGGATACATTATGGCGTTTGGGCCAGTTACTAATTTACTTGAGCCTAGGTTTGTTATAACCAACCTTGAGGTTTTAGAGGTTGCACATAGCAGCGTTATGCCCCCCTCAACCATAAATGGATCAAGACGTTAACGCCACTAATTGGTAAAAATCCTAATGCCATTAACATTTATTGTAATCAGATTAATACCCACCAAAACTTTTATAACGGCAGTTTTAGCAATTTGTTAGGTTTTATACCAACGCCTCTATCGTACAGACAAGATTATTCTAGAGAAATCACAAAAAGCTTTACGGACAATACCGGGATTCCTTTAAAAAACGGCGTAATCGACGAGTTAACTTTTGAATTAAGAGACTATAACGGTGAAGAACCCATGATCGATGATATAAAATTGATATTATGCGTCGATATTAGCTATTAAAAACGTATACACGTTAATAAAATGAAACACACTTTCCTCATCAGGAGTAGAAATCAAACTTTCCAACTAAGCTCGCCGATCGATAATAGTTGCGCCGTCAGATGTAAAAACATTAAGCTATTGAGTGCCAGCGTGCGCGTTAGGATATTTTTCAATATTAAAAAATACACGACGATCGATTGGGGGACTTGGGCCCCCGGCCGTGATGGGCAAAAACATATTTCCACTAGTATAAGGCCAATTTTAATGCCTCCTAGATATTACACCATTCACAGTTTTGTTGATTTCTTTAACTCTTACAATTTGGGATGGTTAAAGTTTGATATATTAGATGACAGTTATCTAAAAATACAGATAGAGCGTTTGCGTTTTATATATTTCACTAAAATTGCTAAAATAGTTGGATTAACGGATGAAACCGTTTTATTTTCAACCGACAGTACAAGGTCCATAATCGTAAAACCATCAATCGGCGAAAGCCCCGGAGCCGTAAATGTTTATTGTAAACAAATTAATACGCAAAACAACTTTTTTAACGGTGAAAATAGCACTCTGTTGGGAGTGATACCGGCAACTTTTTTACACACGCACGATTACGGTCAAGCCGTCGCCAATAATTACACAGAAAATGATGGAATTCCTTTGATAAATGGAGTAATTAACGAGATTGAGTTTGAGATAAAAGATTGCAGAGGTTGCGAGATGTCGGCCGATAAAATAGACTTGGTCTTATGCGCCGATGTTCAATAAAAAGTTGGATAATTAAAATAGTAATTACTAGTAATAAAATGAATCACACCTTTGTAATAAAAAAAATCAGACGTAACGTTTCAGTTGCATAGTCCCATAGACAACTCTGACGGTATCAAAAAGATAAAGTTGTTGAACGCCAGCATGCCCCTGAGATTTTTCAACATCAGAGAGAGAACTAACGTCCAATGGGCCGACGTAGGAATCAATTCGAGGAGATCTATTATTATGAATCACCGCATGGACCCCGGCATATACGACGTTAGTGAAATAATTAGAGAAATTAATTACCTAGAAATAGCGGGGTTACAGTTTTCGTGGTATCCGAGCGGTCATAAATTATATACCTCCGTAAGTCCAAAACGCGCTATTAGATTAAATACAATTTGAGAGATATTAGGCCTGTCTAGAGGCTGGATAACTTACGGTCAGCACATCAGCTACCCGGTAAGAGATACCATAGGGGCAATAATGATTTATTGCGAACACATTTCTATGAACAAACAATTTTACAACGGAAATCCGAGCACGATTTTGGGTAGCTTACCTCTGAGCGACGTCGATCGCAATTATTATAACCAAGTAGCGGATAAAGAATATACGGCAAAACCCGGCGTTAATTTAAATAACGGTATAATTAACGAGTTTAAATTTCAGGTAAAAGATTGTAACGAGTGCCTGATTGTAGACGAACATTTAAAACTGGTTTTAAATATTGAAATTATTTAATATTAAAGTTAGTTAAATTAAAAATGGAAGCGAGATTGTCTGAACCCAGAGAGCGAAAAATTTATAGCGACGATCGCCGGTGTCATTTCGGCACCTTTAGGATTTATATTGTGTCAGGAGCCCCCTTTCCTATACTACTGCTACGAATACACCAAATAATCGATTAAAATGTATGAAAAAACGCCCTCAATAGTTTCGCGCACTGTTCATCGCGCGCTGTGGGAATTCTGTATAGCAACAACAAAAACTAACACGAAGGTCTTGGAGCCAAGACTAGGCGGAACCTAGCACGAAAAGATGACGTATTCACTTCGGTAGTCTATCAACCCCACACTATATCCAGCACGATATGTGACAAACGGATCTCACCCTTCCCCCACCCCCTTAATTCCCCCACCCCCTTCCCCCACCCCAAACCCCTCTCCGAGCTCACCTTATATTAACACTCCCTTCCCTTCTGTTGTTGTTGTTGTTGTTGTATATTTTATGGCATCTTCGGCAACTAAGGCCCTTTATGCCATCAACTATACGGTTTTAGCTTTTAACTATACTATATTATCAACTTGAGATGACGAAGAAGGAGTTGCAGTTTTAGAAGTGGGAGGAAAACCCCCAGAGAAATGCCCCAGGGGAAAACCCACGCGGTCAAGTAGGGACTGCAAACCCAATCCACATACACGCCCCGGATTCGAACCCGGGACCCCAGAGGTGAAAGGCGAGGAAAGAACCCCGTACGCCAACCCGACCGCCCTCCCTCCCTTCTGTTAACACACCAACTCCCCTAAAAACTGAAAGGAATTCCTTGGATGTTTGAGACACAATGGGGGAACAATGGTAGGGGTGCATATCCTCTGCCACATCGTGCTGCATATACATTCCTAAGATGTTTAAATAACAATAGGAACAGGTGTACTCTCAGATGCTATGTTAGTCCAGATTCTGGACTATATTATTGCGATATTGGATCGTAGCGCGGCCGACTATAGAGGGCGGAAAATGTTGTATTTTATTCATTTAAAAATGGAATGAACAGCACCAATGTCTGTATATAAACAAAAAGCTAATGGCTTTTAAAACAGGGTGCAATTTTAGTTTGCAAATTTGTTAAAGGTGGTAATGTGGAGCACCCTGTCAAGCTTTAAAAGAATAATGTTGATAAAATGCCTGGTAGAAATTTCAGCAAATGATGCATGCAGGCAGTAATACTTCAGAAAACCTATAAAAATACATGTATGGTTTTTGTGTTGAATACTTGTGTTGAAATACTTTAGTTGGCAATTTTTTCCACAAATGTACAATTACACGGGAAAAATTATGTGATGTTTAAAAGTTTGTTATTGTTATCTACACTTTTAGTCGGGTTTTTCTTATGGGTAACTGCAATAGAAACTGCAGTATATATGGCCTTTTTTTGCCTATTGTGTATAGAGCCTAAATTTCCTGGCCCACATGCCAGAGGATTTTGTACTAAAGTGGCCATATATTAGTCAACAAATTTAGTACACCTGCTTTTGTTGGAACTAATAACTGGATTTATTTTACCATGTAAATTTTTCTTAAATACCATGCAATAAAATACACAAAGCACACGTACTTGTCTTTATTTTACTAAATTCTGACCTCTTGACCTTAAAAATAGCTATTTTTAAGGTCAAGAGGTCAGAATTTAGTAGATAAGATTTGTTTCTTTCAAATGAAGTGCACTGATTTGATGGGAAAAACCTGAAATTATAAGTGAGAAAATTTGAGCACGGCAGGATGAAGAAGTGTTTCCGCACAAAATCTTTTTTTTCTCACTCCTATATATATTTTTTTTTCATCAAATCTGCACGTACAGATATGCTTGATGAGTAATTTTGAAGACAAAATCTGATCAACTTCTCAACTCTTTCCAACTATACAACATACAGTATACACCTATAGTACTGCATGCGTGGCCGGCTATAGCCACGCATGCAGGTGTATACTGTATGTTTGTTCGTTTCACAATGCACAGCGCATAGCCGGCATAGGAGGCCGATATGTATACATTATAATATTATAATGACTATGCGATGTATTGCGCGGACAATTTTCGAGAATCGATTCCCGACCGTCGATTATTCGGCGCGCCTCACACACATGATTGATAAGCGCTGCGTCCAATCAGACTAGGTGGGCGGAGCTATAGTTCCCTGAAATTTCTCAGGGAACTGGAGGTTAAGTTCTGGACTATATTATGCGCTGTCCAAATAATATCGATATTCCGCCCTCTATAGTCGGCCGCGCTACGATCCAATATCGCAATAATATAGTCCAGAATCTGGACTAATTGCTATGTGGGCGTCTGCTTGGGCGATTCCACGCTGGAGTCGAGTATAATCGATTCCACGCTGGAGTCGAGTAGAATCGATTCCACTTTAAGAATCTGAGTCACTATTCCAAATTTTCAGGAATCGATTCCTTTTATTCACCACCAAAGTAGGTACCTATATTGTTCTGTGTGGAGAGGCAATTTATGGTAAAATGCCTTGCCCAAAGGCACATCTACAACCTTTTGAATTAACCAAGGTATTGAGTACATGACACTTGACTGTTTAGATATCTAAATTTCATATTAAAATTGGCCCAGACATTTTTTTGTGTTTTTACTTGGTTTATTGATCATAAAAAGGCAAATCCTGGGTGTCCGTGCATGGTAATGAACCCCACGTATATTTTGAAGGAAAGAACTAACCTCCAAATTTAAATCTTGTGGCAAAAAGTAAAACTAAAACAAAATTGGAATATGTGGCCCTGCAGTGACATGAAAGAAACTTGGCTTGAGAGATGATGAAAATCAATACCTGCATTTTCCGGAAACCATTAGTTTTTGATAATTTTAAAACTAATTAAGTTAGGAAAATAACTAAATTATTGGCCTTTTCGCAATTTCATTGCTTGAGAAATCAGTGGCAAAATCAGTGTACACAAATAAATTTACTGATAAATTTCTGGTGTCCTTTAATAGCGCATTTCATGTCTCTTGACATCTCAATGCGAACCACCTCAATATTGATACATAGATCGGCAAGTGGCGGCTAAGCCAGAGACATTGGGAAAATTCCCCTTCTCTTCCGAAAGAATGTTCTAGGATCTTTAAGATGCATTACACAATACTGGACATAGGGCTTTACATCCCATCCACAGGATGGAGCAATTGGGGTAAAGTGCCTTGCTCAAGGGCACAAGTACCTCAAGTAGTCTGAAAACTACAACCTTCGGGTGTTTCCACCTGAAGTTTGTAAGTTAATGACCCAAACTGCCACGATACTTATAACTCATTCTGCAAATTACCTGCACTATGCTATTAAAGAAGAAAATATAGCAACGTATTTGTATCCGTATATCATCCTGAAACCTGTGCACATCAAGTTGAATTTGCGAAAAGGCTACATGAATACATACATCGTACAGACTTCACCTACTCATCTGTGTCAAAAGTCGGAAGGTTCCATGTTGTGCATGGCCACAATTTTCATTCAGACATGCTGGTAAATGTACAGCACAAAATCAAATATGTTTGGCATGTAGATTAAACAAACTTTACTTATTGCATATGTGTGAAGGGAATGAATTTACTTGCTGAAGTGGTTTAAAATTGGAGTACAAACTGCATGTTACAACATGAACTGTCTGCCATTATAATACATGTATTCCAGCAAACATATCAACATTCACTGTCCTATTACATGTAGGTACCCATTTACTCCTGGGTGGAGAGAACCCACGTTTAGAACTAAATCATTAGGGAGGTTTTCGCACCGTCACAACTTTATGCGCGTCTCGTGACGCGTAACCGTATATAGTACACATGTTTTCATATGCGTGAACAACGGTTATTGGCCTCCATACGCGTAGCATAAAAACGGATACCGGTTATGCAGATTTTTC
Source organism: Henricia sp. BOLD:AAB3569 (assembly GCA_037783545.1). NCBI lineage: Eukaryota > Metazoa > Echinodermata > Asteroidea > Spinulosida > Echinasteridae > Henricia > Henricia sp. BOLD:AAB3569. Next base: position 8,488 of record JBBELK010001011.1, on the reverse strand, counting down.
GCTTTTTCCGTGATGGATTAATAAGTTTTATGCATTTTGTTTCTTTGTGATGTATCTTCCATGAATACCGATCGAATTTAATGAATCATTCCCACGTGAAAGTGAGGAAAATCTGCTGCAAACAAAGCCAAGCGCAGAGCATATTTAGCAGATGAATGTATGCACGTAGTCACACAGTGCGAAACCCAGTTCAGTGAGCGCATCAACGTGAACGGTTACCGTTATCCGTATTCGTCACCTTGCGAAACCTCTCTATTGTCTCAAATGCAATCCACGCCACATGAATTGACCTTTTCTTTTTTGTAGAAAATGAAATGTGTAACATGCAGTTTGTGCTCAAAACACGAGAATGGCTAAAAATTGTTTCTAAGCAAATTCTTAAATTTAGTTTTTTTTTTTTTATAGGGAAAAAACCCTTAATTCTTACCTATAAATTGATAATCATTGAAAAACCATAAACAAGTTTGTGTGCATTTTCAAAGTTAAACTAAATTAACCTGGTTTTATGAGGAAAGAATTCAGTACTCAATCATCAGAAAACCGGAGGATTGGCCAAAAAATGTAATTTTGTTTTTGAAAAATAAACCTATGTGTGTGACATTTTGAAGCATTTCCGGAAAGTCAAGTTTGACTGTCGATTTCTCTCTTGTTGCAAAATAATTTTCCTTGAATTTTATATAATTGGAAAGCCCGGTTATTCCTCTTTACGATGTGTCATTTGTTATGATTAAGCAATAGGGGGATGTGCAGTACAGCTGAATACGGGGCGGGTGTAATGTCACAAAATGCATTGCTATTGTCAAAAAGTGCATTGACACATTCCCATCCTCAAAGCAAAAGGAGAATGCACGACAATAGCAGTGAATTTTGTGACATTTCACTTTCCACCCACCCCTGTATTCCGCTATACTATACATCCCAGAATCACTGTAAAGAGGAATAACAGGGCTTTCCAATGATACAAATTTCAAGGGAAATGATTTAGTAACAAGAGAAAAATCGTCAGTCAAACTTGACTTTCCAAACTTTTTTTGAGGAGTTTAGCATGGTAGTCATCTACAGGGCGCACCTTATAATAGTACAGCATTTGTTTCAAATTTATCTGAAAGTTCCTTTTTACAGGGGGAAAATGTATGTTACGTGTGTGACGTCAGAAATGTCACACACGTAACAGACATTTTTTCCCTGTAAAAAGAAATGTTCAAGTAAATTTGAGACAAATGCTGTATTATTATATAAGGTGACCCCCTGTAGATGACTTCCACGCTATATTAATGCAAAAGTATTCACCAACAGGAAATTTATTGAACATAATACAGTTCAAAAAGCTACACATGTAACAAGAGAATGGCTCTACACATGATTTCCAGCTAAAAGGTACTTTTTTGTACGACTGGTAAATTGTTTTAGGCAAATGGAATGTTATGAGAAATTTAACTCAAAAATCATTTTGTTTTGGTATGAAATGCATTGTAAATTGTGTTGATCTGAAATTAATTTTTGTAATTTTCTTTTTCAGAAATGGGAGCTCATGAGGCTGCAAGCAGTTGTAGTCAAGTCCACCACAAGTCCCTGGGTCTTAATTCAAGTCACAAACTACTCAAATGAACTCCAACAAAGGCATTCGTTTGTGTATGCTCATCCTTTGCTTCTGGACGTTTGACGGACTCGACTACAACCGGAATACGTGTTGTTTTTAAATATTTTCGCGAGTGATGTGGTACGTCGTAATCTGGAACAAATTGCCGATGGTATTTTCAGTCAATTGGGTATGTAGACAGAAAACTTGAGAAAGTCAATTTTCAGTTTATCGTCATGTTGTTACTGACAATATGTAACTTAATTGTGATTTACCAAGTTACAAATGTTGTGTTTTACTGATTTGTTTCTTGAAATTGCAGTTATCGTTTGTAATTATATTTTCTTGTTTTATAGTGAATGTTTAATAAATCATTTTAATTGTATTTCTTTGTACACCATTTTTATTAATGTTTTCTTTAACAGTTAGAGGGAAACCTCCAGTTCAATACATTAGAAAATCGGACAGGGGGCAACCCCTGTTCGATTTTCAAATTATAATTTTGGTCCACCGCGCCCTGGACTATCTGTAAAGACAATAGCAATTAGAACCTTGCATAAATTAAGTTAATGAACATTTTACTTGAATATATTACTTGGTTTACTTATTGGAGTACAGAATAAAATGAGACTTGTTTACAAATGAAACTTTTGTTGTCAGTGACTTTTATTTTGACTTTGGAAGTTACTTTAACTATATAACACTATTTAAATAAGACTGTTTACAAACATTACTATATTTGTTAAAGTACATTTAACAATGCTACAAGAGAAATAAATACAATTGGTTGTTGCTAAATGAAGACAAGAATATTAAGTACAAGTCAATATTTACAAACTGTTAGTCATTTTTTGAGAGAATAATTTGAGCAAGTTTTGGTTTGTTTACAAACTGTCTAATTTTTGACGAAAATAATTTTAGCAAGTTTTGGTTTGTTTACAAACTGATAGTCATTTTTTGAAAAAAATATTTTGAGCAAGTTTTGGTTTGAGACACTGAAGAGTTGTGTGCTTAGGGATGGATAGAAGATTCAATGTTTACAAACTGTTAATCAATTTTTGGAGAGAGGCTTGAACAAATCTAGGACAGCTTGTTTGTTTACAAGCTGTTAGTCATTTTGTTGAGACATTGAAGAGTTGTGCTTAGGAACTGACTGTAGGATGGATAGAAGGTTTTTTCTTCTGTTGATTCAATGTTTACAAACTGATAGTCATTTTTGAGACACTGAAGAGTTGTGTGCTTCGGGACTGATAGATGGAAGGTTCAGTTGAGTTGATTCAATGTTTACAAACTGTTTTTGGAGAGAGGCTTGGACAGCAGAGCTTCTTGTTGTTGCTGTGGGTTTTTTTTGGGATCTCTGTGGCAGAAGGTTCAATCATCCTGATTTCTTCAACTTGTGTCTGCGGGGGAAAAGTAAAAAGTTTTTAAACAGTATAGTTAAATCTACAGATGGCACAAATGCAACATTTCCATATTTGTTGAATCAGATAATGTTTTTCTATGCTGTAAACTCAGGCATGCAACTGTGTTACAAGGGAAATGCAAACAAATCTCCGACTTTGTACAGTGTTTTTTTAATTTCCGATGGTGCAGATGAGGAAAAGTTGCATGCCTGTAAACTGCAACTCCTGAAGGCCCAATGGTCATTTTTCGAAAACTGGAGATACTTTATACAGTAAAGAGGGAATTTTGGCAACACAGACCATATTTTCGAGAAAATACCTTTGTCTGGTCTCAAAATAAAAGAAATAAGTTTCAGTTGTTCTGAAGAGATAGCTTAGGCCCCAAAAGGGTTACAAATAGTGTGACAACATGCCTTTCTAAAAACCCTGTGATCAAATTTCCAATATACGCTCGTAACCGGGACGGACACTTGTGTTACATTTTAGGCCGTCCCAGTTACGAGTGTATATTGGAAATTGGTATACAGGGTTTTTAGAAAGGCATGTTGTCACACTATTTGTAACCCTTTTTGGGCCCAAGTTATCTCTTCAGAACAACTGAAACTTATTTCTTTTATTTTGAGACCAGACAAAGGTATTTTCTGGAAAATATGGTATGTGTTGCCAAAATTCCCCCCTTACCGTGGAAAATGCCAGTATATTGGGGCTCACCGTGGGTCAATCTTGGCCACTCTGAAGACGATGCAGTGAGGTCTGCCAAAACAGATCTTGAAAATATTCAGCTCCTGGTCGACATCGCTTGGCACACACGTCTTTGTCACCTGTCACAAATTAAGAAAACATAACGACTACGTTATAAAATGCTGCAAGTTTAGAGAAAATTAAAAGTTGATGAATTTTGTCAATTTGGCTGGAAAAATTAAGACACGTTAGGTTGTTTAAAATCATGGATTGCCTAACGCATGGTGGAGTTTACAAATAAACTGCTTTGGAGAAATTAACGTGAAGTGTAGAGCAATTAAAATGCAAGATGAGAGGCATTTCCGCAAATATTTGAATGTGTAGTGGAATCTTCCCCAATGAGTGTTCACTGTATAAATTGCAGGCTACATTCACAATCAGAGTTGGTTGGGATGGTAGAGACGACCCTACCGGGGTACATCAGTATGGATTTTCAGCAAAGACAAAAAAGATTCAAAATTTTACTTTGAAACGTACCAAAACAGGTTGGAAACGGGCAAAAATTGTTTTCCTGATAATTTCTGAGACATTTTTTAAAAAGTCATATTTTTTTTATGCCGATTTGTGCAAATAACTGCTGGACTAACCCCTTGTGATTTAAAAAAAAAATTATTGTCATAAAATTGACCCAAAATGGATTTGCAGTAAAGATGAACAGAACAATGGACTGTGACTTACTGATACTGTAGGTCAACACTGGCCAGATTTCTTCTCCCAGCAAATCTCAACATGATGGGTGGTGCATATGAACAGTAGCCACAGACTAAAAGGGAAAGAAAATATATAAGTTAACTAAGTTACGGTACTTACAAATCAGAGCTACATTTAAGACTTCAAACCAAATATCTAACACTAAAGTGGAAAATGTGTGGAGGTATGAATGAACTTAATGCATTTTATGAAAGCAGAATTGATCCAAACAAAAGATGGTTTATTTTAGCTAGTTCATCCACACTGGTACAACCGCAGAAATGCTATCATCTAACTGAATATGACGGTGCCAAATCGGTGCCAAAACAGACAACAGGCCCGAAAATGTTATGGAGTTTGAGCGGAATTTGCTCAAAGATGTTTTAGTAATTAAAAAAGAAAATACAAAAATGTGCCTTACAAAAGTGCTTAAAAGATCTGCTCGGCTGTGGGTTCGAGTCCCACCCAAGCACTGGTTTTTAATGATTCAAACTGACAGTCCGACACCAGCTCACTGAGTGGGCGAGTGGTTAAGACAACTGCTCTACAATGCAGAAGGCTGTGGGTTCGAGTCCCACCCAAGCACAAGGTTCTAACATAGTTCTTGGGAAAGCGCTGAGCACATACATGTAGCAAAAATATATATCGTCAAAAAGGGGCAAGGGATTAGTTGTGATGCCAACTGCTCCACGATTCAAATAGACCCTTTTGCACCAATGCACTGAGTAGTTGAATAATTTGAGACAACTGCTCTAGGTTCAAGTCCCACCCAACCACATTTTTTAGCAGTTCTTATAAATTTGACCAAGAAAGGGCAGTTGTGATACCAACTGCTCCATGATTCAGACTGGCCCTTTGATACCAGCGCACTGAGTGGTCAAGTGGTTGAGGCAACTACTCTAGATTAGTGACACCAACTTCCATGATTCAAATTGGCCCTTTTGACACCTGCGTAATGATTGGTTGAAAGGTTAGAAACAATTGCTCTAGAATTCAGAAGGTTGTGGGTTCAAGTCCACCCAAGCACAGGTTTTAACAGAGTTCTTGGGAAAGCTCCGAGCATAAAGTGCTGATAAATTGCATCAGAAAAGGGCAGGGGATTAGTTGTGAAACCAACTGGCTCTTTGAGACCAGTACACATGGTCGAATGAGTGAGGCAACTGTTCTAGGTTCCAGTCCCAACTGCTCCATGATTTGAACCAGCACACCGAATGGTCAAGTCAACTGTTGTAGTAGAATGTAGGAGAATGAGGATATGGGTTCGAGTCCCACCCAAGCACATTTTGATATTTTTAATTGTTCTTATTTATTGTCGGAAAAGGGCAAGGGATTAGTTTTGATACTAAATGTTGCAAGAATCAAACAGGCCCTTTGACACCAGCACACCGAGAAGAGTAGTTAAGGAAACTGCTTCAGAATGCAGAAGGTTGTGGGTTCGAATCCCACCCAAGCACAAATTGTTAACATAATGATAGTTCTTGGGAAAGCACTCCTGAGCAAAAGTGCTGTAAGATTATATTGGGAAAGAGCAAGCTATTTCTAATGTAGAGAAGTAGTAACAAGCTGATGATTACAATACCTACATGTGTAAAAGCTGCTCATGATGACAAATGAATTCCAACAAGAGAGAGACATGTATGTGGAGTCCAATAGTCCAGGTGAGGCCAAGCATGGGCAGCAACACAAGGGAGCTTCATAAATTGGTCCTGTTAAAAGGAAATCAAATGAAATGCATGAGTATGTAAAGTTTACTTAATTACTCTGTTGTGAATGTGGGTGGGTCTTTAAAGCCTAGCGTACATCCACATTGCAACTGGAAGCAACTACACTGTAGTGGCAACTGGTGTTTCCGGCAACTGGAAGCAACTCGCGGCAACTGGGAGCAACTGATCAGTTGCTCAAAAAGGTTGATGTGCTCGTACTTGCAACAGCTGGCAACTGGAGTTGCCGCGAGTTGCTCATGTTCTGTAGTTGTACCCAGTTGCGGTCAGTTGCGTCAATGTACATGCACACGTAGTTGCAACTACTGTAGTTGCTGTCAGTTGCACGCGTGTGTCTGAATACGTGCGCGCACATCGTCAGCAACAGTTGCTTCCAGTTGAAAGGTCAATGTACTGTATAAGGCTTTACCAATTTGCCGTGTCGATGTGTGCGCTTTGAAAACTGGATGTTCCCAGTTGCTGCACACATCGACAGTAACTGATGGTCGAGTTGCTTCCAGTTGCAATGTCGATGGACGCTAGGCTTAACAGTGTTCAACAGAAAAACCAACTTTCTAAGTAACAGAAATGAGGAAAACATACTGACAAATTTGTTTGATGGTGCTCATCCCACAAATTATGTTCATAACGAACGGGACAAACTGTTAGAGAAATAAACAGGCTTTCCAATGATATCATAGCACACAATGCTAGAAATACAGTAACTTTTTAGACCCTCCCTCCCCCCTGTACGCATGGCGTACACAGTGGCTCCAACCTCTTCACCCCTGTACGCATATGCATTCCATATACCTCAGCATTAGTAAGCATTGGTAAATGGTTCAGTACTACATGTATAGTGCTATATACTACTAACGATTCGCATATATGTCGCCTCCAAAATCTGAAATAAATGAGATTGTTTTTGCATTTTTGTTTACACAAACTGCAGATTTAATGGGAAAAACCTAAATTGAGGAGTGAAAAAAATGTGAGATGAGTGACAAAAATGTGTGGCTTGTCCAATTCCTTTCTCGTTTTAGTAAAAGCAAATTTTCAGTTTGCAGATACGCATTGGCTTGGACCCACCCCCTGCCACCCTGTACGCAATGTCAACAACCCCCTCCCCCCTCCTTTATGGACGGCCCCTAACAGAGACATGATGATCAACAAAACAAAGTTTGCAAAAATCTTTGAAAGCTGTATTCAACTCTTGTAGCTTTTTGGCTGGAAGTAAATGTTTTTGGACTCTTGAGCCACTGTGAGTAACATGCCGTAGTAGAAACAAACATATTTGGGAAATATGGTACCGGTATGTAAATGAGCAATTTTTAAAATTAAAATTTTGATAAGGATAGTACACCTGATGTCAGTATTAACTCATTTCATTCAATACATTGGGGCATTCTGGGTAGCATCATGAAACCATGGCCACTATGTGACTTCTAAAAAATAAAACTGTAACTCAGTTTCAGGGGTATACACCATGCATGAATAAACATGATAAAATATTGGGGCATTCTGGGTAGCATCATGATAAAACCATGGCCATGATGTGACTTCCAAAAAACAAAACTGGAACTCAGTTTCAGGGGTATACACCATGCATGAATAAACATGAGAAAATATTGGGGCATTCTGGGTAGCATCATGATAAAACCATGGCCATGATGTGACTTCCAAAAAACAAAACTGGAACTCAGTTTCAGAGGGACACCATGCATGAATAAACATGAGAAAATATTGGGGCATTCTGGGTAACATCATGATGAAACCATGGCCATGATGTGACTTCTAAAAATCAAAACTGGAACTCCGCTTCAGGGGAACACCATACATGAGCAAGGGCAAAATAGTAAATTTAGCATGCTGCAGCGACATGTAAATAAGTAGCCAGATTTGCATAATTTTGATTAAGGCAAGAACAGTACATCAATATGTCAGTATTAATTAATGGTGCAGTAATATGTAAATTAAGCATTTATTTGCATAAATTTGAATACGAACAATTGAATACTACACAAACTATTAAAGGAACATGTTGCCTTCGGGTTGCGCTTTATTGGGCGTTTTTGGGCTATTACAAGTGTTTGAAGTATAATGAGCACGATCTGAAAGATGTTTAAAAAGTAGAATATAATGATCCACACAAACGTGCCTTAGAAATGCTTCAATTTTGCATAATTTCTCGAAGCAGCACGCTCCGCCATTTATGGGAGTCAAAATCTTGACTCCCATAAATGGCGGAGAAATTATATTAGTCTTATTTCCAGCCTGGAGAAAGAAATTATTTTTCCTTCCTCCGTTGCGTGTGATGTGCCTGTTTTTTTAAATTCGTGTCTACAATAACCATTGGGTATAAATCATCCAAGTCC